>OY986048.1:53085842-53530498 GCA_963920205.1 Stenodema calcarata | reverse complement strand
TCAAAAATTGAAGAAAAAATAGTAAGAAAGTGTTGGTAACGTCTAAAAGGAACGGCGATTTTCTGTATTTCGCAAAAAGTGAAATAACTCAGAAACGAAGCCCCAAAAACAAAAATTTCAAGGAGGCATTTTCTGTTCCAAATTCATCCTAGAATCGAAAAAAGTAATAAAAAGGGGGGGTCAAGAGGAAACCGTAAGTTTCAATCAATGATTTGAGACCCTAAAACATGGAAAAATAAAAATCGGACTTCGGCATCGTGAAGCTGAGTTAAAATACTATGAAAAAGGTCCAGTTCAATTTTTCGATAGCTCGCACCGCAAGGCTGTAATTTCCCGATGGGCCCGTTTAGATGGGACACCCTGTATAAGCGAAAAACTGAAAAATGGGACCTTTAAGGACCCCCACCCCCTTGCGCCCACCCTACAAGCCTGGACTTTTAGTATGTTCAATATGAACACATTTTCGAAGGAATACAGATTCTCCTCTTCAACGCACTCTACACCCCCTTTGTGAGCGTTCATCTCCTTCCTTCAACTTTTCCAGTTCAACGGTATGTGATCCTATGCTAGGTCGTCAGATTGATTTGACACTGGTTTTTTTTTATTTATTTTTTATTTAATTCAAGATAACTCTTTAGTAACAAATTACTTTACAGTTTTGATTATTACAATAACTTTTATCTGTACTTACTTATGGGGAGTACAATGGCACTTGGATGAAGGTTGTTGCTCACTAGCAGTCCTTGACACTGGTGATGATGGAATGATCACCTCTGTGGACGGAACAAGCCGACATATACTTTTTTACGTGCTTTCATGATCTGAGTACGTTTTTGATGGCTTCATGGACGCTGTTACGAATGCTTGTGACGACTGCCCTCAAATATAGGTGGCCTGACAATTCAGTAGGTACCTGATATGGCTACAGTCAATGGACCCATGCTCAGTCGTCAGAGAATTGTTCCCCACTAGGTAGGACTGAGAAACGCGTGTGATTCCAGTAGAAAGTTGAATGAGGGCTGCACCTGTCAAAGGCCTTCCACACATTTGGACGGTGTTATGCAACAATGGTCCAAGCGACATTTGTCAAATTTTCGAGGAATTCAAAGTAAAGTTTTTGATCAAGTATCACGTTTCTAAAGTGTTGTGCATGATTACTGAAATGGAGGGTGCCACTAATAACTCATTTTGAAGTGCCCAACATACCTGTTGCGTCAAATTTTAAAATTATCCATTGGTTTTCGGAATAAATCGTCTATGGCACATTTTTTGGCATTTCGACTCTTGTTGCGTAACATACTGTCCCAAGATTGGCGTTTGGACTTGTTGCAAAATGGGAGGTTTGAATCTCCCTCACTACTGAATCAAGTGGGTAAGCAAATAAAAATTGTTACCTTATACCACCCCTAAAAAAGATCGGCCAAAACATCAAAGATCTGAGGAATTTCCCAAAGAAAAACAAATTTAAGAGTTGGGCGCATAACTCCTGAGTTGCACTTTTGCAACAATGGCAAAACGTTACATTCTAGGGGAAAAAAATTAATTAAGTTGTTTGAAAAAATCACATTCTGTTAGTTGCTGATAACCCGAAATACGTGCCAAAATACATGGAACTGCTGGATAAACAGTTGGGACAAGAAAACCACATTGTAGTGGCACTTCGACTCTTTTTGTAAAATTAAAATATAGCCTGGAGATAGAATCTTGTTGCGAAATTAGGAATGGGTCATTATGAGGATGGCGCTTAGACCCTTAGCTTCCTGATACAGTTGGCGCTAAAATCGTAAAAAAATGAAAGCGCTCCAAAGATACCAAAAACCCATTTTTGAAAAAAATGTCGCTAGGACCCTTGTTGCATAACACCCCGTTAGCTCTCAAACATTTAGTGTTGCTATTATAACCTAAATCTGGTATTTTAAATATTATGGTTCGTTATGAGAACAGTTAGTGACTGGTCCACCCTCTTACTTGAAGCAGTGGGTCGAAATTTTAATAAAGGCAAACAATTAAACTTCAAAATGTTGCGTTTATTTTGCAAGAGACGTAAAAACAGAATGAAATCACCTTTTTTTCAATATAACAGACTGGTAGGTTTGTATCGACATGTAGTTATTTGATACATTGAATTGGTAAAACAGTAGCGACCGTATGACAATTACCTAGGTTTCAACATACCCTCCTAATAACTGGGAGGGTATGTTGAAAGTACAGGGGAAGAATGATGCTTGCCCATAAAAGCTGATCTCGAGAAGAACCATTATTAAGGTTTTAAAAACGTTTTGAGGCAAGAAAATGATCAAGATTAAAAAAAGAAAAAAAATATGTGCAAAAACATCTGAAGTCTTTTTTAATCTTGATCATTCCCTTGCCTCAAAAGGTTTTTCAATCTTAATAATGGTTTTTCTCGAGATCAGCTTTTATGGACATGTATCATTCTTCCCCTGTACTCTTTAATTGTCACTGCCCTTTAAGCAAACACCTGCTCAAAAATGGATCACGAAAAAATTGCAATAAGGGAATCATTAAATTTATAAAAGAAAGCCTTCACAAAAAATAAAGTGGAACACACAAATTCTAACTAGTTGATATTCAGTTTCCTAAATGTTTCAAATTTGTTCCTGTTCAAAGGCTTTGTAAAAATATCTGCAATTTGCTCATTGGTTTCACAATACTTAATCGTAATTTCATTGTTGTCAACCTTTTCCTTTATGAAATTCAATCGTACGTCGATGTGTTTACTACGACGATTAAGCACACCATTATGAATCAAACTTATTGCGCTTTTATTGTCCAAGTTCATCTCTGCTACAAAATGTTTCCTCGTGAGCTCTTCTAGAAGATTCTTCAGATAGATCAGTGTTTTGCAGGTATCTGCCACAGCAATATAATATATATTATTCAATGGATGATGTGGCAACTATTGGTTGACGCCGAGATGCCCAGCTGACAGGACCATTGTTGTAAAATATGATGAATCCTGTCCTGCGAAGTCAGCATCACAACAGAGGAGGAAATGCCCAAAACCCTTGGTATTCTCTTCAGATTACCAACATCAGCACTTGACGGATTCACTGCGTACCTTCCACTGATACTGACTGACAGAGCTACATCTGGTCGAGTTTTGGTAGATAGATATAAAAAACTGCCTACAGCTTCTCTGAATGGAAACTTGACATGTTTTTCTCTTTTCCCTTCTAAATTATCTCCAACAATCACAGGGGTGTAAGTTGGTTTTGCTTCTGACATATTATATCTTACAAGAATACCTTCTGCATAATATGTACATATTATGTATTTTGTGAGAGATTAAGATATCTATCTTTTTTATCAATTCAAATATAAAGATAAATGCTTGGCTCTTCTTCATATAAGATCTTGAAATTTGTCTGCATAGCTTCAGATAGCTCAATCATCTTCTTTGGATCTGATCCAGAAAGAAGTCCGTCATCAACATGTATAGCAAGATACATGCTCATATCTTCATTCTTGAATATACCTTGTTGATTCTTCAGTTGAGTGAAGTTTTGTGACCTGAGGAAAGTCTTTAATCTGTCATTCCACTGTGCTGGCGCTTGTTTCAAACCATACAGTGCCTTCTATAGTTTACAGACTTGACCGTTACTTTCATATCCATCTGGTAAGAGCATGTACAGTTCTTCTTTTAAGGTTCCGTATAAAAATGAGGGCTTAACGTCAAATTTCATGAGTTTATAATCATTTTTAGCGGCATGAGCAATCATCAGCCTCAGGGCATCACTCCCAATAACTGGACTAAATACCTCATTGTAGTCAATGCCTTCTTTCTGTTGACAACCTCTGACTGCAAGGCGTGCTCGATACGTCATCTTCAATTTTAAATACCCACCAAGATGTGAGTATGACATACATTGTGTTTGTTCTTACATCTTGCTGGTCTACCAATCTCCCAGTTTGGTTTTCTTCAACAGCTTCATTTTCTTCATTGATAGCTTGCTGCCAGCAAAGACTATCATCTCCTGATGTAGCCTCTTCAAAGCTGAGTAAAGCATAGTCATTCAAATACTTGGGTCTGTTAGACTGCCTGCATCCTCTTTCAAGATTTTCTACCTTTCCATCCGAATCCTCACTTCTCCTGTTGTCATCTCCTTCGTTTTCTGGCGTTGAGTCAACTTGCAATTCTTCAGTATCCAATTTTTCTTCGACAGTGCCCAATTCTTCTTTGCTACCGTCAATATCTCCAATTTCTTCAATATTTTATCTTGGTAGAGTGGAGTGAACACGACATTCCTTGCTTTTATTACACGTTTTTCTTCAGGAAAACAGATTCTATAAGCTTTTTCGTATTCCACTAATATTCGTGGTTTTCCTTTTGGGTCCCACATCTTTCTTTTTTGATCAGGAATGTGGACAAATACGTTACTTCCAAATATTTTTAAATGGTCAATCTTTGGGACACAGCCATGCCATAGTTCGTGTGGAGTTTTTCCTTCAACTGTGCTTCTTCCCGTCAAATTTAACACTTACACTGCAGTGTTGGTGGCCTCTGCAGCATTGTTCTAGCTGCTTCTACCACAGTCCGCATTTCCCGCTCTATTCTACCATTTTGTTCAGGACAATTCGGGACTGACACTTGATGCTGAATTCCAGAGTCTTTGAAAAACTTTTTGAGATCCGAATTCACAATTTCAGTTCCCTCGTCAGAACGTACGCATTTCACTTTCTGTCCAGGCTGTCTCTCAGCATAAGCTACAAACTGCTTTACTATCCCTGAAACCTCGGATTTTTCATTCACCATATAGCAGAACCTGAAGTGAGAGTAGTCATCTTTAATCAGTAGGAAGTAGCTTGAACCTCCCAAACTGTTAACTTCCATTTTTCCACAAAGGTCAATGTGAAACAGTTGATATGGTTCAGTCGACCTTGACTCACTCAAATCAAATGGCAATCTATGAATTTTCCCTAAATTACAGCCATCACAGAATGTTTCAGTTTTTGGAAACTAAACACTCAAACTTGACAATATTGCTTTGACGTATTTAACATTCTGATGAGGAAGCTTCTGGTGCCATGACTCCATGGTACAATCAGTAGCAACAGCACAAGTGCTTGACTGGACATCTGCATGCATTTCCAGAACATAGAGTTTATCACAGAGCTTTACTTCAGCAAAAATCGTGTCATCTTTCACCAATTTGCACACGTCCCCTCTGTGTGCCCTTTGTTTAATGCTTGGAAAACTGAAAACTAATTCATTTTCAAATTTGGGACGTACAAGAAATTTTCTAATATATTTTTAATATAGGTGTTACCTACTCTATTAGTCAAATGGGATGTCCAATCAATGCTTCCAATGCTGTACCATCACCAATTTTAATGATTTTTTTCACAAGATCGTAGATTTTCAAATAGATCCTGCAAAGGACTCATATGGTCACTGGCTCCACTATCCAGAAACCATTCACCTTTGTCATAACCCTCATTATTAAACAAGGCCAGGCTGACAAAAGAATTTTCCGATTTTCGATTATTGTTTTCATTGTTGTATCCACTTTCTTTCTGCATGCGGGTGTGGCAGTTTCGTATTAAATGCCCCACCTCTTTACAGTAGTGGCAGACAGGTGGTTTGTTTGCTGGGTTTTAACAACATCTGGAACTTGGGTGATTAAATTTCTCACAAAACGAACATTTTTGGCTGCTTTGAGAGGAAAGCGCTTGGTTTTCTAAGCTGTCTTAGGGCTCCGGATTTGTCTGGAAGGGACATTAAAATCTTGGTCATAACCTGTTTATCACTTATTTTCTCCAATTTGTTTTAGTTTCGTAACAATATCCATATTTCCTGAGATGTGGCTAGCAACTCCTTGATTTTCATATTTATATGAAAAAAAAGGCGCTGTGTAGCAAGTGAATGCTTGTTTCGGACTGCTGCTTATATACTGAACGGAGCCTACTCCACATTTCTGCAGCGGTCGTGTATGGATCATAGACCCTTCTTCCAGACGAGAAACTGTTAGTTCTTTTACCTTATTGTCTCTCTGAGTGAATATTTCCACAGCTTTGACATGATCAATTTCGGGCTTACATTCTTCTGCGACAGGCATAATCTCTTCTCCTGTTTCATCCAACTCTTGGTCCCTGCAGCAATCTTGATCTGGAACATCCAGATATTCCAGTTGGATTCTCCTTTTAATTTAGTCACTGAGATCCGAATTTTCTGGGCCCGTAACCACTTAAGCAGTGGGTCGAAATTGTAATAAAGGCAAACAATTAAACTTCAAAATGTTGCGTTCATCCAGCAAGTCACGTAAAAAACTGAATGAAATCAAGTTTTTTCGATATAACGGCCTCGTAGGCTTTAGCTATCGATATGTAGTATCGACCATATCGATACCTTACTTCACAAAGGGAATATGTCCTTCAGAATTTATGATGGACATATTCCCTTTGTGAATTAAGGTATCGATATGACAATTACCTAGGTTTCAACAGTCTTGCTTCTCTTCTGTATAATCGGCATTGCACGTCGAATCCTTGTCACTAATCTATTATATATTCACCAATTGTTTCAGAAAGTCCACACTACCATGACGACAGACTGGAACTCAACACTCCTCGTTCCTACATTGAGCATCCAAAACTACCCGCCAAATGGTTGGAATACCTGGTACACCAAGTTCAAGCTTCGCGCCCTTATCACTCCATTCCATGTACTATCTGATACAGAAAAAGTGGCAGTCCTCACGTTGAAACTGGGGGATGAAATCACTTTAATCTATGAATCACTTGACTTAAATATTGAAAAAATTGACTATGAAGAACTCGTCCAACGGCTTACAGTATATTTCACTCCAATAAAATCGAGAAACGTCTTCCTCTCGGCAAAGCAAAAGCGAGGGGAATCTTTTGACCACTTCGCCAATAGGTTAACCATGCTGAGCTACACTTGCTGTTTCGGGCCGTTCCGTGAAAGTGTTCTCCGTGATATTTTTCTTTCCAATATGGACGTTATGTATGCCAGCATTCGTGATCGAATTTTGAATACTTGTGAGGACTCGTCATTTCCAGAAGTGTTGAGTCTTTCCAAAGAACTCTTATTGGGGGAATGCAACATTAGTTGCAGTGTTTCTCCCACTGATGAAACTACTGCCGCTCATTCAGGAACCCCTTCTTATGGTGGTGATAGCAACGTGCCTCGTAACTTAATGCGGCGTGGAGAAATGGACGTAGGACCAAACACGAAGGACCCATCCAACATCAACATTCCCCCCGCTCAAACAACAAAAAACGACACGGGCAAAGTTGCCATCGCAATTAAAAATGCCCTGGAAAATGGCACCCCTAAATTGATTACCTCCGAAGTGCCCAAACCCGATTTATCTCATAATGGTATCTCCGATACAGAACTACCGCCGCGCTCCTCAGTAGGCTCACCATCTAACACCGTTGGAGAGTCAAGTGGAGGCCAATCGTATTTGAGGGAAAATACCTCGAATCTGACATGCAGTGGTGGAATTAATGGGAAGTGGGCTGGGGTGAGTGCTCGGTTGAACAAATATAGGAATAAACATTCTAACATTCCAGAGAGCATTAATGGCAAAACCAGCGATCAGAACGTCCATGACGGTGTATCCTGTGTAGACAAACTCGATGTACTGTCCTCAAATCAAAATCTGAATGCAAAGACTAAAAAGAAGAAAATTAGGGTCGAAGCGATTAATAACACTAAGTCATTCGGAACAGATGAAACAAAATCTGATATCGCCACGACTCCAAATAAAAAACCATTATCAAACAATAATGCCGATGAGGGAGATTCCCAACCTGACACTATTGGCGTGAAAGGCCTACATTCAAAGCAGCCTCTCAAACCAGACTCGCCAATATCAAAGACTTGTTTTACTGAAGTCATCATTGTTTACATCCCTGAAAATGACGACACCGTCTACGTATGCCCAGTTGTTAAATACCAGTATCTTGGGACCATAGAATCGGAACTTGAAGAACTCAACAAGCGGGGCGCTCTTGGACCAATAAATAATATCACTGTCGGGGAAAAATACGCAGCTCCGTTCATGGGTAGTTGGTACAGATCTGAGATCGTCGCAGCAAACATGAAGAAGAAAACTGTCCGCATTTCATTTCCCGATTATGGCAATGAGGAAGACATGACTTTTTCGGATTTAAGACAACTTCCTGAGGAGTTTCAAGAATTGGAGCCGCTCTCTTTTCCGATCAGGGTGTCAAAGGGTCAATCTGGAGTTCTTCAGAGCGGGAGCAAAATCAAGATAAGGCCTTTGTACATGGATGAAGACTGGACCATGGCAGTCGAGTTACGCACTCACCAATAACGGTATGTAAAACGTTGTGTGGTTTTATGAAGTACGCTTTCTTTGTAGACGTTCCAATTAATATAGTTTAATAGCCCATTTTGAGTAGTTACGTAAATGGAACAACGTAGGTATGCTTCTGTGGAACAACCAAAATCCTATCTTCCCTTGTTTTAATTTTTTAGTGCTTGAATCCGCTATGATCAAATATCGCTAAGGTCAAAGGATGAAATCATTCAGTGACAAATGTTTCGTAAGTGGTTCCAGTAGTCTGACATCAAAATTACAACAAAAAAAAGTTATACAGGGTGTCTAGTGTAACTATGTAACAAATTCAGGGAATCGATTTTGCAGGTAATTTGCAACAAAAAATTCCTCGTAGAGTTTTTTTCTTACTCAACTAAAATTCCGACTTTTTTACTTTCAAGATTTTTTTCGTCTTCTCGATCTTGTCTCTGTAAAACGGATTTTACTCCCTTAAATTAATGTGTAAAATAAAAGTTGGGGATACCGTTGGAAAGAGCGTTAAATTTGCTATCTCCCTGATATACAATCCGATTTTTTAGGACAGTACTTATTGATGAAAAAATGGTCAAAGTCCCAAATGTGATGATTTTGCAGGAGTCATTCGGCGGGCACTCCTCAGGAAAAACTTGCCCAGAATCTCAGCTTTCCAACGGTATAATTATTATTTTTTATTCTTTAATGGGAACCTTTTTGAGAAAATGGAGTTTGTATGCGAAAAAACGTGCATTTTCAGGCATATTATAGGTACATTTTCACGCTGAATTGAATGGTGTCGTACCCAGACCACGCTAGCAACGAATTAAATGAGTTATCAGTCACAATATCTCCATTTCAGGGTGTAGAAAGTCAACGGCATTACTTAAGAAATTTGTTTATTTTTGAGGGAGGGCCTTCATAAAATAAAATTACACGAATTGTTCAAAATGCCCTCCGTTCTCGCGGATGCAGACGGTCGCTCGTCTGCGAATGGGGTCTTCCTCACGATGGTCATTTTGAACAGTTCATGTAATTTTATTTTATGAAGGCCCTCAATCAAAAAAAAAAAAAAAAAAAATCCTAAGTAATGCCGTTGACTTGACACTCTCTACGCCCTGAAATGGATATATTGCGACTGAAAACTCATTCAATTCGTTGCTAGGGAGGTCTGGGTACGTCACCATTCGATTCAGCCTGAAAATACACGTTTTTTCGAATACAAACTCAATTTTCTCAAAAAAAGTTCCCCATAAAAAATAATAATACCGTTGGAAAGCTGAGATTCTGGGCAAGTTTTTTCCAAGGAGTGCCAGCCGAATGACCTCCGTAATAACGAAGCGAACAAAAAAACTCTGCAAATTCTTGTCACAACGGTTCATTATCTTCTTTGTACAGACCACCCTTCTGTCTAGATCACTAGGTCGAAATGTCTAGATCCTAAATGTTCTAGACCCTAACTTGGTGGTGGTGGTTAGGGGAAGGAGGATCAGGTTTGTAGTGAAAGTAATAAAAATACTACAAATACAAACGTTTTATACAAGTATTAGTTGCTTGTGGAAGTAATAAAAACGTCTCGCAATAGCGCCAAGGGGAGATTTCGAAAGGGGTACGGTGCTTGAGAAGTGGTTAAGCTTTTCATTATACTTAGCTCCTTAATGAGGAAAAGGGCGGGCGGGGAAAGTGGATATCATAACTTTTTCCGGCCTCTGTAGAATGATATTTGCGAGGCGGGGTGATTTTTACACGGAGTGTTTTTTGGGGGGGGATATCACATCTTTTTGTTGTTGAAGTGGGTCATGTTATAAAGAAGGTCTACGCAAAATTTCAAGTCGATTGTTCCGGTTACTCAGGCTATAGTTGCCAAAATTAGCCTAAATTTCAGTTTTTTGTTTCTAAAAGTTTTTGGGTTGAGATAATGGGTTAAACCTTTCAAAAGGCACTGGCTGATGTTGAAACGAAGCTCTGTGCAAAATTTCAAGTCAATCCGTGAAGGTGGAGAGGCTGTAGCCTTGACCGACTGAAAAAAGTAGAAAAACATGGTACTTAATTGGTTTTTGAAGTTATATAACTCGGCTCCCTTTAGACCTAGCGACTCGAAACTTCCAGGGCTTTCTATTATCCGCACCAAATTTCAAGTTGATCGTTCAACTAGGAGCCGAGATATGGCCAAAATTAGCTTAAATTAACCTAAATTTCAGTTTTTTGTTCCTAATTTTTTTTTGGGTTGAGATAATGGGTCATTTCGTTCAAATGGCACTGAGCCATGCTATAAAGAAGGTATGTCAAAAAATTCAAGTCGATTGGTCCTTTTACCCAGGCTGTAGACTCGTCAATGTGGACAGAATTTGCCTAAACTTTCTGTTTTATGTTTCTAAAACTTTTTTGGGTTGAGATAATGGGTTAAATCTTTTATAAGGCTCTGTCTCAAGGTTAAATGAAGCTCTGTGCAAAATTTCTAGTCAATCGGTGAACCTGGAGAGGCTCCAGCCTTGCCTGTCTGAACAAGGAGAAGGAGAAGAAGAACAACCTAAGGCCGAAAAACCGGGTTTTTGAAGTTATGTGACTCGGCTCCCTTTAGACCTAGCGACTTGTTGAAACTTTCAGGGCTTTCTAATATCCACTCCAAGAAGACCCATACTAATTTTCAAGTTGATCGGTCCAGAGTTCTAAAGCTAAGTTTTTTTTAAATTTTTAATTGTAGGTAAAACCGCCTCGAATTTGATTAGTTTTTTATTTTTATTGCAGGTGCATTACCTTGGGCGTAATTACACTAATTAGGTAGGAATGAGCTGATTTTGAGGCAAAAACACGATTTTTCATGATTTTTTCAGGTTTTTTGTTTAATTAAGTTGCGTGAAATTGGTTTTTTCTAGTTTACCAGTTAATATTTGTGTCTTTACGAGTTTTAAATAAATGACATCCACTGAAATTTTTCAAATGAGCTGAAATTTCACAGTTGAAACATAAACTTTGGTACAATGTGAAAAAGGTCATGAATTGCAACGCCAAATGGAACAGAATGTTTTTTTTTATCAAAGAAAAATAACATTCTAAATAAAATGCAGAAAGACCAGGGAAGGTTATCTGCAAGGTGGATGTGAGCGCTTCTGGTGGGAGATGGTAAAAGCTTGGAATGAGCTGGACTAGATCTAGAGGACAAACTTATCATCTAGTTTTGGGTTGGCATGAGCTGGATTTGAGCTATATCCCTTCGTCAGGTTATGAAGGGCTCTCTTAACTTTCAAAATATGCAAAAAAGTGGATTTCAAAAAATCCAGTATACCTCAGACATACTGATACCTTGTAGGTATTTTCAGACTACGTTATTCTACGTTTAAAATAATAGTAATTACACATTATTCTGCTTTCAGGTTCCTACTAATTTTGCATCTGATTCAGTGGCGGCTTCCCAATTACCCAATATACTATAATATACAATATATTATATTATAATGTTTATAAACATGAACTCGAAAAATAAAATAATTTAGAAGTTTGCCCCAATATACCAATGCATATTGGAAACGTTTTAAACTTGAACTCGAAAAATAAACATTGAAAAACTGGAAAAACACTAGGGCTAGGTAGGTAGGTAGCTAATTTTATAACTTCCCTACTGTGAATAATTGAGAACAAAATCAGCTACTATTCTCTCTTCTTCATCTTCCTCTTGCCTTCTCATCTCCAGCCGAATCTGCTCCTCCCCAATGAAAAAAAAAAAAAAAAAAAAAATAATAATAATAATAATAATTTCCCAAGCGCGGGACATGTTTTTGCAGAACAGAGGACCTGAAACAACACAATGAGCATAAGAACTAGGGCTATGAGGTCGCAATTGCCACTGTGTCATGTCATACCACTTCCAGAAACTTTAGGGCGTACCAGTCTAACGATACCAGTGTCAATTTCACGTTTTCAAACCCAAATGATGTAAAAAAAAAAAAAAACAACTCACATACACGAAGTACCAGGTGGGGTATATACATACCCCAACGAGGTTTAAAAAAAAAAAAAAAGTGAACGTAGCTCAGGAGAGGGTTGGGTGGGGCACAACTGGAAGGAAAGTTACCCAAGGCCACTCGTTCACAAACGTTGCCAACGCTTGCGCAGAACAAAAATGTTGCGCCTGGGGTAGCTGTAGACCCCACCTGGTCCACGAAAGGTTAAATGGTCCTACTTCATTGTATATCTCCAACTGTGTGGTATTTTTTTGGTTAACGAAGAACATGGAAACCATATATAATTTTTGGTGTCTTTTGGCAGTGGATTCAGGATGGTCTAAAACGGATTTTGGTATGAACCTTTTTCGGAAATCCGTGTTTTAACAATTGTGGTCCGAGAACAATAGCTACATTTTCTTCGAAAATTCGCTAAAATGGAACATCCCCTATTCGAAAAATGAGACACCACAGACTCAAGCGATCTACCATATCGTCCCTTAACATCCCACAACTTCTACAACTTCTACAACAAGGTCTAACTCAGTTTTCCGGAGAGACAAAAAACGGATTTTCCAACGTACTTAAGTAATAATTACTATTAGCAATTATTGCTTTTCCGCGTTGAAGAAGCCTTTTCCTGCATTGTAATAAAAGCCAAACCAATGAGCTAGAAATACGGATTTCGCATAAGTATCTGTTCCTAACTGATTTTGCCGAAAACCTGAGTTAGACCTTGTGGGATCAATATCATGTTCAAGATCACCTCAGACATACCTTGTAGGTATTTTCAGACTCTACGTTATTCTACGTTTAAAATAATAGTAATCATATTTTGTTGAAACATTTCATTACCTGTTACACATTATTCTGCTTTCAGGTTCTCCTGACTTGTTCTCCAATCGGAAACCGAAGAAGAAGACATCCTCTTTATTTTTCCTCTACACCACTAGGTATTATTTCATTTTTAATCCGGGACGTGAATGTACATTTGAAATGGTTCTACTTCATTACCTAGTTCATTGTAGTCCATTTAGTAGGTATTTCTTTATTTGGTATTTTTTTGGTTAAACCAAAGTAAAAATTTTATTCCTCGTTTTTTAAAAGCTGTTATTTCTGTCTTCTCCACTACTTCATGTTCAAACTGGAAGTATAGTATATTATGAATCACTTGGTTTCGGTAACTTCTAATATCGAGCTTGAAAGTATTTTATCGCCGATTTGGCGAAACTGAGCTTTGGCCTCTTCCATACGGTGAAGCTCAGCAAAATCTCAGTGGCCAATAGAGGATTCGAGCAGGAGGGGGGGGGGGGGGGGTTATGAGCCAAACATCTGTCTTAGCACAGTAGTTGTCTGGGCGTAGCCCAACCTCATTGGCAGGATATCTCGATTTTCAAGATAGTGACACCTCCCAAATTTTGAGGGGTTGCTAAATAGGTCCATTCTAAGGCTGAGTTCGAAACTGGAAACATTGGTTTGGTCATGCACAAGTAGGCATTAGGCAGAAAAGCAGTTATTTTCAGTGATTCTCTAAACGAAAGAAATTCAATAGAAAGAATTAACGTTGTCTGTCGAATTCAATCTCTATGGTGAGTGGAGGGGCTAAGGGGGCTATAGCCCCACCCCATTGGGTCTAAACTTACACAGGATAAAACGGGAAATTTCTGAGGATATAACAAATCTTCGTTGTAGAAGCATCATGGCGTAACTCAATTTTTCCCGTTTTGAGGATTTTATTCTTCTACATTCAAATTTTCGCGCCGGATCCAATGATGGCATCAGTTTTAATATTACCTACTCCAACAGAATGCGGTCAAATCGTCAAAGAAGTATCCTGGCGTATCTAAAACTGGTTGACAACATGGCGTACCTATCTCATGTTTTGTAGTATTGAGTTGCATGGGGGCTTGGCCTCCCGGTTTTTTTTCTTCTTTTTTCAAAAGGGTAAGAATATTTAAGAAAAGCAACCCGATACCATGACCCCCTTGGATTTCCATGAAATTTATTTTTTTTTTTTCAAATTTTCCACCTTGGTAGAGGGCCATAACCCAAAGAACGGATCTCTAAAAAAATTATTGGCGGAGTTATTAAAATATGAAGATTGCTGAAGTTTAAGTTAGGGATGATTACAGTGAGTTTGGGTATTTCTTATAACGAAGCCAAATGTAGGATTCGGTCGCGGTTGGGTTTTTTTGAAACTAAAGTGACCTAGGAACCCGATTCTGCCCGACCCGGACCGAAAGACCTAGTTATAACCACGAATTTCAACAAAACGAAGCTGATGAAAGTGAAGTGACAAAGGAAGTAGGTAGCAAATTCGAAATGCTATTCTTTCCAATGCATCTGCTTCACCTCAGCGTTAGGTATGGTGTCAGAAGAAAGGTCATACTCAGATGGAGGGGGGATAGCGTGAAAAAAGAGACTTTACCTTCATAGTCAATATTAAGATCATACCAAGGAAGCCAGATCGTTACCTTGCCCCTACCGCAGTTAATATCTTGATCATACTTTTTTTTAATGGATTATGCGCCAAAGGTATATACATCCATCAAGCCAAGAAGCAATAAAGGTCACAGATTTGCGTTGGATTGAGTAGCAACATGCTTAGGTAATGGTACAATGATGTATAAATTCAATTTCGAATTAAAACTCCTCCCACAGAGACCACTACCACCCCCTCTTTGTGATAAACCGTTCCAATGCCCAAAAGCCCACAGCCAATGAAAAAAGATCCCTATTGACAAATGGAATGATCTCCAAGATTTGAAAAAATGACCCCAGCCATTGCCACCACTTCTATGATCTGCTTCATGACAATATTAGCAACAGGCAGCAAAAGACTGGGAACATTTTTTTTTCTTAGTGTCATTAATATTATAAATATTTTCTTAACTTTTATACAATTATTCAAGTGTTTCTACATAGTTTTTTTTTTTCTTTCAGCAGGTTGTTATTTAACTAAGGTTACCTTTTATATTGTTTACTTAATTCCCCACCCAAGTTTTTTCTGAAGACTGGTATGTATGTTGTTACCTATACAAATCATACTTTGTATAAATCATGTGATTATATTATGTGACAATGAGAACCAGACCTGATGTCACAGAAACTTGGACAACTTCAAGTATAATAATCCTATGTATTGCAGGGTATACGCGTGTGAATACGATTAATAATGTAAACCAGAATAGTGGAGTTGTTGTGTTTTTTAGCGAGCGCTGTACAAATGTGGAGAAAATTTTGAATGACGCCACGTTCTTAGTATCTTTCTTTAGTTTTGACAATGAAAAATTTGAAGTTATAGCAACATATCGCTCACCAGATTCAGAGAATAGACCTGCTACAGTTAGGGAATACTTAGATAACAGTAGACTAATAAGTGGGCATGCAAAGGAACTATATACCAATGACACCCTGTCTGCTTAAAAGTTCAAGAAGAAAGGAAGAACTAAGTTTGAAACTGCTTGACAACCCCAACAATCAGGTTCTTAAAAATAAGTATTCTAAATATAAAAACAAATTAGGTAGCTCAACATATCGAGGGAAACCTATTACAAACATAAACTGCAAGATGCAAAAAAAAGAAACTAAGAAGGTCTGGACATAATCAATGAGTCAATAGGTAAAAGGAGGGGCCAATGTAAAATATCGAGGGTCTCACGGCAACACCCCACATCGTCACTTTTGACCAAAATGAGTTATGCATACCATTCGAAGCGTTTTCCCCCGGCGGATCGATCTAAGTATAAGTTAGGTAACACTAAATCTCACGATTTATTTTACTAAATTACTTAGTAAACATAGTCATTGTCAGATGGTTTTTTGGCTCTGCTGAAAAGTCGCCCAAATGACGATGTGGGAAGTTGCCGTGAGACCCTCGATATCATCAATTCATTCTGAGAATCGGCAGTTTAATAATAGAACATGATCCTTCAAGCCGGATAAGCAACACTTCGGTGGATGATTTAAGAACTCGAGTCCCAAACTTTAATTCCAGCTACGCCCGAAACTTTTTTCTCTCGATATTTTGGAATTTTGTTTCGATATTCTGACTCCAAATGGTCCTCAGAACACGATAAAAATAATTTGAAAAATCTCGTGGTCGAACTTCAAGGCTTTACGGTATGTTGCCATATGGCAACACTGGGCGCTACAAGAACTTTTTCATTTTTTTTCAAAACTGAGATTTTTACTGCGGGTATTGGTATAAATTGATCTAAATTGCCCTTTCAAACCCTTGTTTTATTTCAGTCTAGCAATTTAAAATACAAGAATACAGATAGTCTCAACAATATAGATAAAAGGTAGGTACTTATAACTACGGAAATTATCTTCCTATGTAGCATACATGAATTCAATTAGTCTAAAAAATATTAGGAATTATTGACTTTTCACAACGGCTAATATTAGCACTAGAAACTTATCACAAAGCTCCATTTAGGGAAAATCTAATCAAATACCTAGGTTTCGTCCTTTTAGATAGCCGATGCCTAGTCCATTGCAGGTCTTCAGCTCCAACACGAGGAGCCACCTTGGTTTGGTGGCTATGGGAGGGTCGTGGCTGCAGCGGCAGTTCAGGTGTGGGCTGCTGCTGAGCTGGCTGGGGATGATAATCTGGATGCATGGAGTCACCAGAGGGCTCCACCTGAGAGACGGTTGAAATTCTGTCACCATTTCCGGAAACCAACTCAGCTGCTCCCAGTAGCTGCCTTCCAGGAATATGCACAATGTCTCCTGGCTCATCTTCGTCGACGGATTCTTCATCAGGAGAGCAGCCTCTGGAGGCTCAATGAAGATATCATTGGGAAACAGATTAGGATCATGCTGCACATTCACAATCTCCAGTGCTTCCTGGGCCGAAAATCCGGGCTTGTAACAAAAAAGTACTTAGAGGATATTATTACTGTCCTCTCGGTCCTGAAGAAGGCAAACCTGTGTGGGTGGCTAACTGTGACGTACTGTAATATTGTATGCCAAATGCGTGCATTATTACATGAGTAATGTATTATAACTCAATGTCACATATATAATTAGTCTAATAGTTCCACTGAATAGAGAATTCTTGAGACAACACGAAATAAATAAAGCTCGAAACGTAAATATACCTGATTTGGGCAGCATGCCTTCACAATAAATTAGCATTAATCGTGGACTTTCAAAAAAAAAAAAAATATATATATAAAGTCAACAACTCGGAAAAAAATGTTCCTGTAGCGCCCAGAGTTGCCATATGGCAACATTGAACTAATTATCGTAATTACAGGTAGTAAAACCAATTAATGACACGAGTTTTTATGTCTACAAGTTAGATTCACATATCCAGCCTAAAGTATAATCATGCAATCAACTCTACAGTAATTAGTAGAGATGGGGAAAATATGTCATTTCATGGCAAAATACGTCAAAAATTATATGTTTTTTATTCGGCCGAAATATGTCATTTGAAATCTCAAAATATATAGTGTATGATTCGGCTGTACTCACAAAATAAGTACAATACAATAAGTATAATTTTTGCACTGTTTTATTATTATTTTAGGATTTCAATATTTGTATCATACAATATCTAGGTACTCGTATATTATACAATATTAAGGTACTATTTACTATTCAATTACTTCGTCATCGTTCGAGTCACTGTCCGCGGTTAAACGGGTTCTCTTGTCAGACAGGATGTGTTTCAGTTTGGAAAATGTCCCAATTTGCTGAGAGTGATTCCCTCCTGCAGCAGACTGACTAAGATCTCCTCAACAAAATCTGGAACGGGTTTTGTAGGCGTGCTGTCACTGAGGGTCAATTGTCGCTGTTTGGTGGGTTTCAATTTTTTCATAGCCTCAATATGGATTACGGTCGATTTGTGTTGATTTAATTGCTGTTTCCTGCCGGATGAATACTGTGAAAATGATTAATGAATTGACGAATTAAGAATCACAAACCCAAGATGGAACTGTGTTACTGTATACAGAATACTATATCGAAGGTAAGGGAAGCAGAAAAAAAAAGGTTTGCAAATTCTGAGTAAGCAGTTCCAAATACTGAGAGGGTATTTTGGCCCAAAACTGCCAAAATATGTCATATTTATATGTTGACATGTCAATATGTTATTTTCCCATCTCTAGTAATTAGCTAATTAGGTACAGTACTTACTCTAGTAGCGCCTGCAGGTCCGCCATGGTGTCGATTTTATTGCACGGTCCCCATCACACAAATAACATGAAACAAGACAAATTATGCATCAGTAGGTTCGGACAGACCTGTAGAAGAGGATCCTTTGGATCCCCGTCGTCCCAACCACTCGAAAAGCACTATCAATGTTGACATATGGCAACTCTGGGCGTTAATGGGTTAATTCCAGCTAATGGCAGTTGATCGTATTTGAATACACCCGACTCGCGTAGTTGAATGATAATTCATGGTAAACTCATTCAGTTAGAAAACTGATGCCAGAGATCTGCTGATATTAATTTTCGCGATATCACTGAATCAAACCGGGAAGGTCGACTCGTATCGCTCACATCAGACCGCCTTAGAAAATGACGGACGGGCAGTCGATGCATTTTATTGTGGTCATAGCGCAGCCGACTCAAGGCCGACCCCGCCGTCCGCGGAACAATAGGAAATATTATTGTCCTTCGGGATCTCTTGGCCCATATCATTCTACCCGTTTGACGCGATAAAGTCAAGGCTTCCCCCTGAGGCCGATGCACGTGCGGGCGGCCCACAGAGAGCTCCTTGTTCTGCAGTCCTCAGTTTACTCAGATCTTTCTTTGCATGCAGCTTGTACCTGAAACCATGTGTGCTCTACTCGTTCCCCTTCCTACATCTCAAGATAAACAGGAGCCGTTCGGGTTGTGCGTCGGTGGAATATGGCGACACGCAATACAAGAAACAGTTTGTTAAATGATGCCATGCTTGTGCAGCGTATTATACTCGTACGTAGGGTAAAGTCGTGTACCTTGTCGCCGTTATTAGGTTTATATTTCTTCCTGAGGCTAACTGAGGAGTAATCTATCGAAAAAGAATACATCCACTTTTTGGTGAAACTCGTTTTTTTGCCTTTTCTGTATCTTTAGGATGAGCTTGATCGATCCCCTCAGTTCGTAGCACTCCAAAGGAAACAAATCCTAGGTTATTTTAAGCGTAAACTTTGACTGTTCCATCAATAGGTAACATATCCATTCCCTATTAACTTTTCAGTTCATTTTGATCAAAACGGAACGTATCCTGTATAAATTCCTAGAACGAAAAACGTTTTTTATTCAAAAAGGCTCACATCCAAAACTTTTTTGGCGCTACCTGGTTTTGGAGTTTTGAATTCGGAAGGTGACAACTATCAGTGACAAAATTCTTGGAGAAGATAGATTTTGCCACTGGTAGAGTGCGTTCACAGCCTTCTTCGGCAAACGTGTTATCAGAGCCTGATCCTCTGTTTAACTCTTTAAAGTGGAACGTGTATCCCATAAAGCAATTGGGGACATTTTATATTAAAATTACCGGGAAAAAATTGAAATTAGAAAATTCGCCACCAAAACTGGGGAAATTTCTACCGGAGTCAAATGGATGTCGCACTATCGATTTGAATCTGAATTTGAAGTCTTCCGTTCGATATTGAAGAAGGGAAAGAAAGAGGATGACTTCCCTGAGCTCATACCACAACAATCATTGATTCGTCCTGTGACTGCGGAAAAGAAGAAATATGTACCTAATACACCTACTGAAGACTCACTTCGGAGACAACTCGATTTACGATCCTGCATTATCTTGGTTCAAACCCATCATCATTGGAGACAGTGACGACCACAAAAATGATGGCCATGAGGACCAAGAAATCGACGGGGAATGTGATTTTGTTGATGAATAGGACGTTGACATGCACGTTTAAACCTCTGGTCTTCAACTCATTTTGAACAAAATGAACAACTTTTTTTCCTACAAAATAGCTAGTCTTGCTGCTATGTTTTCAAAAGCTTATCGAACCGGTTTTGGCGTACGGATACGAACTCTGGGGCTCTGCATGTGCCACCTCAGTGAACAAAATTCAAATCCAGCAAAACAAGATATTTTGGCTAATTTGTGGCGTCCCTTGGTTTGTAAGAAACCACAGCGACTTGGGAGTTGGGGCGGTCCAGGAGCGGTCAGGAAGTGCTATGGAGTGTTGCAGACAAGAGCCACTGACCATCCAAACCGGAAATTGCTGGGCCAGCGCCTCATGGTGAGCGAAGGTTACAGAGAAGAATCTTGAGGGACAACGCACCTACTCTGCTGAACTAGGACATCATCCCAAAGTACCCTGAACAAGCTGAAGCGACCCATGACAATAATAATTATGACAGCCAACCATACTTCCCCTTGATCCCCCTTGAGGTATTGTGACGGAAAATGAAATGAAATTGGATTGTAGTTTCCAACAATTTTAAAATTACCGGGCTAAAGGAAATCAAGAAACAACGAAATAAAGATTTGTGGTATCTATTCTTCGATACAAAAGAATTAAATGAATTATGCAAGATTTCTCAGGGTATTCACAGATATAACCAAATAAACGGTACGAAATCGATATACAGAGGTATGATTTATTAATACTTTTACTCACAGTTCCGACGGCCGTGGATTGTCTTAAGCAATACACTAATTCTAGAAAATGAATAAAATTGAAAGGAAAAGAGAAAAATTTGGGGAAAGGAATTTTTCCTTGGAAAGATGTTGCGGACTTCACGACGGCGGCACTTCGGCAATTAAATCGTTGATTTCGGCTCAACCTAAAACTGAGCAAGAGAAACGGGAAGTTCCTTAATATCTTGCTCGGAAGTACCACATGAGGAAGAAAGTTGAAATCGAATTCGAAACATACCGGTAAAATAGGTGTAGGCGGATCAATCGGCGTTCTTCGAAGTAACAACTGCGACGACTGCTCCAGCAGCGATGGACTTATACGAACAGACGACAATTGGAAGTCCCAAATCCAAAAATTAATTTTACAATTTGAATATATTGTACAGCTTCTGTCGGAAAACTCAACGTGACGAGACGAGACGAGAATGATGAGAAAAATGATGGCGATTCCAAGAAAACGACAGTGATTCATCGATCACCAACGAAAAAGTAGTCCGCAAAACTTGCACGAGGAAGACTGGAATATTAATTTAATTAACGAATTGTTTCGTCACTTCCAAAATGAGAAAAATAATTACAACATTTGCAGATATTTAAATTTAATGGCAAATAAAATAATTGGCCGGGAAGTGCGTTCCATCTTCTGCATGGAACCGCCGATACCGCGCATTTCAGCCGCAGCGGGATATTCAAATATATTGTTTCACGTTACACACCCCCCACCAGCGGTTGAGGTGGTAGAATATTTGTTTAGCTTGGAAGGATGCCAGGATCCAGCCGATTTTCCGTGGCTGTCCTTGAGATTGCATGATCTTCCAGGGCTGACAGACGTGAAGATGAAAGGTCCTTCTTATTTAGGATTCAGCTTTGCTGCAACACGATCAGCGGCTGATTCACCTGTCACATGACTTGTAGAATTAGAAAGTGGAGAAGTAAGGAAGCGCCATGTTGACCAGATTTATTTATTTAATTTTTTCTAACTGCATTTATTCAAAATAACTCATTTTTTTTAAAAATACATCATTCTTCTCTTCTCTTTGAGCTATGCTCTGAGAAGAGGAGTTCACAAAAAAAATGCAATATAAAATTAGAAATAAATCCACAATCATGCAGCATGGATATAAGATCGAATTTCCGAAAAAATAACTGGTTTTATGACAAATTTTGTCTTCTTTTATTGCCAAATAACACCGCAGTTTAACGAAATTTCAACGCTAAATACGATGGTGAAGTGAGAATCGCGATATCTCATACGGTTATTAGATTAGAGCAGCTCAACCGTGAACATCCCAAGTAACAACCACGTTTCTTCACCATCAAAGTGCTCCAGTTTGAGATCGGAATACGGAGTTGGAGATATCGCAATTCTGACTGCACTGTCGTGTTCAGCGTAAAAAAACCTTTAAAATGCGGTATCACTTTTGGAATTTACGGGTAATTTCTCCCCCTACAAACTCCCCATAACCTTTTCCTTTTCTTCGAAGATTCGCTAAAAGGGAGGAAATGTCATGTACCGCGTTCGTACATGATAAAGATAAGAAGCCGAATAAACAGTCAGTGCGCAATCGTCTGTCCTTCTAACCTCAGTTTTGGATTTCGGCGATGACACGAGTGGTTTTGTGAGTTGTAATGAGTGCATCACATCACGATACACTTATTTCAAGACAGAGATTTCCAGTAGGATTTTACCTACCTGCCGAGTATCGCCTGGCACCCTCGACAATCCGGAGATCACCTGTTTCTCGAGTCCTGGCGGGAAATCTGGGAGCAGGTGTGCGAACGGCTCCGTCTCTGTCCCGATGTTGGTTTGATCTTTTTGGGCAGATGTCCCGACTGGTCATTGCCTGCTCGTGAAGATACTCGACGGAATCACCGCGGATCTGGAGGCTTCTTTACTCAGAAACTAACGATCTCGACATCGATCTCGACATCGATCTCGACATGAATGTTCCAGGCAGGTTCTTTTATGTACACGTGAGTGCTCTGTTTCAGAAACCGAGGAAATGCATCACTGCATCAATGCAAACCTCAAAACATCCATAAGACACTTTTTGGTTTCGTAATGCAATAAGAAATGTTTATCTTAGGCAATTTTCATCTTATAGGACAAATGTTCAAAATCCAGGAAACGGCACTCGAAATAACCATCAATAAACCGGAACCCCCACCGATGCCTTAGCCTTATTCAAGGTCGATCATCTGCACATGATAAATAGTATGATTTATTTCATCAAAAAAGAAAAGAGTGCTTTCTTGGTTAATATTAAGAGAAGGAATGACCATCCTTGAAAAACACGTAAGCTCGAATGACAACAAGGTAGAGAGGGATTCAGCGCATAAATAACCACTGTGGAAGGTGAAATATTAAGAGTAAACAATAAAAACCTACTGCAGTAAAAACTAATAAATTATTACAAGAAAACCAAATTGAACAATTCGCATCATTTTAAAAACTGGTTAACAGATAAAAGTAACATACAATTGAATGGGTGTCCGGAAGAAGGGCTTATGTCACAATTTGTAAAGTTTACAGGTGCGCTTGAAAACTAGGATATTGCTAATGACCACTAATAATAGTCCGCTGGAGTGACATAGGCTCGTCTACTATTCGGAAAAATAGAAATCATCAGAAACTCTTCATCATAAAAATAGGCAATGATTTATTTTGCTCTGAATATTACATTGACTATTTAAATTTTATTTTTCTCTTAAAATTAACATTGACTAATTACATTTAATTTTTCACTGAATATTCACATGGAATATTATTACAAATTATTTTGCTCTGAATATTTACATTGAAGGCAGTGACTTGTAAAATAGTTCATGTTTTGCGTCAGTCATAAAGTTTGTCATTGAAAGAAGGTCTTTCTTCTTTTCCTTGCTGATGGGCAACATGCTTGTGTAAAGCTTGTAGAATCTTTAACGTTTTCCAGGGTCTTATATGTTAGGGGACTCACTAGCATACAGTTTTGAAGGGTCATCGTGTGATAATTTGCACCACCCACACGAACTTAGTAATTTGGAACTTGGTTTCATTCCACTATTGAAGTGCCTAGCCTCAGAAAGTGACAAATTAACTTGAGCCATTATAAAATTCCAAACGCAAAATGTATAAACGGACAAGGAAGGAGAAAATCACCAACAATGCTGTCAATATTATTGCTGTTTGATAACGAACTGATAACATAGGCCCTCCTTCCATTTCAATTTTATTCACTTCTTCACGTAAATGCGAATTTCCCGACCTCTGTGGGTTTGTTTATAACTGAAATCAATGAAAAACGAAAAACCTCGTGAAAAAAAAAAAAATCTTCTGGATAACGACCCATTCAATTGAATTAAACAATATCAGACACCCTTCCAAATTACCTAAAACAAATTAAAAGCTCTGCTAATTCTTGACACAACGGTCAAGAGTTTGCAGAGTTTATTATTTCAGTTGGCGAATTTTCGAAGAAAATTAAGCTATAATTATTATAAATGAAGCTAACAATTATTGTTCTCGGTCCGAAATTTTTAAAACTCTAATTTCCGAAAACTTTTTATACAAAAATCCGTTTCAGACCCTCCAGAATCCACTGCCAAAAAGACACCATAAATTATATGTATGTTTATATGTTTTATGTTTATATGTTTATGAATGTGACACTCCAGACGATAACTCTCGATAGAATTGAGATAAAAAGTTCAATTTTGCACTCAAAATCAGTCTTGGCAGTCGAAAGGCTAAGTTCGTAGAAGGACAGAATCGGGCCATTCTAAGGGGGGGTTAGAGGAGTTTTAGGGGGAATCATTCGTATAAATTCAGAATCATATAGCCATAAATTCCCAAAATGAAACATTCTGCCAAAAGACCCCTAATTTTAAAGTTTTTTGTACGCTCAACACGATGGTAAAATCAGAATTACGATATCTTATTCCGTTCTCAAACTGGAGCACTTTGAAGATGAAGAAACGTGGTTGTTACTTTAGATGTTCTTCATCGTTCATCTGCTCTAATCTCATAACGGGATGGGATATCGCCATTCTGACTTTACCATCGAGTTCAACGTTGAAAAATCTATAAACTGATCAGTTCTATGAACATCGATGTGCTACTCGGCAAAATAATGGAGGCTAAATTTGTTATAAAACCAGTTTTTTCTTCGAAAAAGGAGATATTGAATACCTAAATTCAGTTTTAAAATATCTAAAAATTTAATGAACTTGCATTCCTTCATTCAATATACTCATTTATCGCATTTATTAACGAAAACTACCATCTCAAGATCAGCCTACCTAAAAGTATTTATTTATTTTTATTTTTATAAGGTTTGGCCTCAAGTAACTACTTCGTATGTTAATGGCCTCATCCTAATACATTTAATTCAATAAAATGCAACAGGAGGTTAGGATTGTCTTGACCGTTGTTTATAACGAATGAAAGATTTTGGTTTCTTGAGGTTCGGTCTGTGAGACCGAACCTCAAGAAACCAAAATCTTTCATTCGCAATAAAATGCATGTAATAACAAAAATTAAGGGATAAAGTAGTGTGGTCCTCAGAGGCCCCACCCCGTACTTGATGTAATTTTTTTCACCCGGTATTCGGAGGGTTAACTTTGAGATAGATCTGTTTATATACATGAATGTACAGAGATATATATTCACGTATATATACATGAATCGAGCCCTCATTGTAAACGAAAACCTGGTCGTACAACGCTTGAAAAATACTGTAATTCAAATTAAGTAGAACAATACAGTTTTATTCAATGTTAATTCTAGTTTTGACTTTATGACTACTTACCTCTCATTGACCTAAGCGAATCTCGCTGAATTACAAGGTCTAAGTGCTGCGGACAGTATCTACAAATTTTGAGGGAATTGAAATAAAATGGACGGGCGAAGGTGCTTCAAACACAAATTATGGCTCGTTTATTACGAGTTGATACAAAATTACCATTTTGGGCGGATGATTAGAGAAGGAAAAAAAGGTTCGATCAGAAGTGGGTGCTTAAGGTGGACACATTTCCCGGGTCAGTCAGCTGATAGAAATCGCTCTAATTAAAACCGAACTCGGGGGAAAAGATTGTCGCGGACAGGACGAAATGGCTGTCCGGAAGTATCGCCGGTGATGATACACTCATAATTCCCTCGCGAAATCGAGATAAAATATCGGCTACGACCGCTTAATGACCCCGAGCGATCTAAAACATAGTGGGCCAAAAGAAAGAAAGAAGTTGAACGCTGATAGGGCGTGACAAATGACGGGATAATTTCGGCTTCGAGCGGCCCATTTCTTTCCTCTTTCTACTGCGAGTTTCGCTAGAGTTGTAATTTGCGTTGTAATTTGCCCTGAACGCGCGATGGAGGGGGAACAAAAATAAAAAAATTACGACTTTCTTGTGGATCTTTCCGATATCCGAAACTTGTTCCGGAACAAAAAACTCGATACCAAAAAACCACGTGTTCTTTTTCGAGTGAAAGGGTGATCCGGTTACTACCTCAGTAATGGCCTCTTCAGTTAGCCAACTAATTTCCATGCTGACCTAATAATAATAAATTTATTAAAATTATGACTATTATAATGATAAACCCAGCGTAACATGAAACGCTTCCTTTTGAAATCAACGCCACCCACGCCATTCAGAGAGGCCAGTTGATGGACTGCAACGGTTGCAGGGCAACCCCTCATCACATTTCATGCCAATTAGAGGACTCCTCTACCTACAGTTCTTCCACCATCCCAACCGTACCTAATGTTCAAAGTAGATCAATAACATTTATACTTACTGAAAACATAAATATAAAAATAAATAAATGGTATCATCACTCATCTCTGTTTATGTAATTCATGGGTTCTGATGACAAGACAAACAACAAGTCGTACCTGCCAAAACAATAATATTTACAATAACCTTCTGACTTCAGTACTTCAGAACAAGAAACCTAACAAAACCACGGACATAGGGGGGTTCACTTCCGGATCCGATTCATAGGGGAGGGGGTTTATAGGGAAGCCGAAATATAAAAATCTTAAATTCTTCCTTCCCGTGAGACAGATGAATATTATTTTTGGTATTTAAGATTATAAGGGTTTGTAAAGGAACATGTAAGAGGTCTAATGCCCCATATCCCAATACTGTTGGTCAAAATTGGGCGGATGAGGGTTTCTGAGTTGAGATACTCGGGTTTTCACTTTTTTGATTATTTCGGAAATATAGTCATGGAATGTCAAGCGTCCCCCCTACAAGACTCCCAGATACTTGCGTACTGATGCGTTTGTTAAGGTATGCCCAAGGTAGTTGAGTGACGGTGCACGAGAATGGAGTTTATAGTACGTAACGACTTTAGATTTGTCTGATACAACTCTCTATTTCGTACGCCATCTTCCAAGAATCAGAAGTTGTTGCTGCAAACTTCTTGTCGCCTCTGATGGGTCCGTATGACGGGTGGCGTACACCAAATCATCGGCGTAGAGACCAGAGAAGTCATTATTGCTGTTCTTGAGCTGCATATCATGACAATAAATAGAGTAAAGATATGGCCCCAGCCTGCTTCCTTGAGCAACTCCAGCTCTCATAAATCTCATCGTGGATTGATCATTTTGAACTGTTACTACGAAAGAACGTTCGTTCCGATAGTAAGGTGTCAGTAGTTGCATATTATTAGGAAGATTTGGTCGAAGCTTTGCAAGCAATCCTTCATGCCATGTCCTTTCAAACGCTTTTTCCACGACAAAATAAGCAGCTCTCCAGATTTGACGTTTGTGGAATGTATTCTTGGTGAATGATGTGAACCGCTGTAACTGCAGAGGACAAGAATGAGATCGACGGAATCCAAACTGCTCATTCGGGATTAAACATTTTGTATAGTTTGGGAGGTGTGGCAGTAATAGTCGTTCGAAGATTTGCATGATCGACCAATCAGCCTACTGGCTGATTGGTCGATCATGCATATGGACGCATTTTTTTCAATCTTTTGGATAATAACCAATCATTGCTGCTGTAGAGTAAATGTGAGCAAGATGAGCTATTAGCTTTCTTGGGCCTTTTAGTAGTAAGGGAGGAACAATCAAGTCTAGCCCAGGTGCTTTTCGTGTAGGTGGTTGTTTTATAACCCTTTTCACATCATTTGGAGAGAAGAATATGGGAGGCGAAGGAAAACAGCTGTATCCTATATTAGTGATTGTGTCAGAAGCTGAGCATGGATGGGGCTGGAATCTGTCTTCTAACAAATTCGCAAAGTGATTAGCTTTATCCGTACAACTCTCCGTGAAAGATTCTCTGGATCAAAATCTATTCAAATTTGTATTCGGTGTGAAGTCTCCGTGGCGTCATCCTGAAACAATCAAACTCCGCCGAATTCATAATTCTTACGATTACTGGTATTGAGTGGAGTCCACAGCATCTGATTCACTGATGGAGTTCCACGTGGTTAGTCGGGCGTTTTGCCAAACGAGATGCAAGAAATGTTGTGACATCAGTGGAGCGTTTTGGTCTATCGAAATCCGTCCGTGCGACCGTTGAAAGGCTCGGAAAGCCGTAATGTATTCAAACTCACACCCTCTGCCCACCGCTACCCTTTTCTCATGTTAAAATTCCCGCTTAATTCTTAAGGACGACGCAATAAAAACCTACTACCCCTCCTCACATCGCCTATTCTCCCATGTGGACCTTCGTGAAAAGGTAAAAACTCCTTTGGATGCGTCATAAACAGAGTTACCACGAGTTAAGAGGCAAGGTCGCGCCCAAGCAGGAAATACCCATAACTCGGGAGGGTCCAAACCAACAGTTTCGGTCCGGACCATATCGTTTTTCCAAGGTCGTAAAACTGATTTCATGCGCATCTTAGTCGATAAACCCAGGGGCCGGACGCGGAGGGCAAACCTGTTCCTTGGGGCCCTTTTGTCCCTTTGACGCGTTCATCTGTTGCAAATTCGCATATTCGAAATGAGACTTAGAATGACCAAAGAGTTGAACACACACGAAACCCGAGGAGTTCCATACTCCATTTCCTTAATTGCCTCATATGTGGTGGATTTGCATGCAGCAGCACGGATTTCTTTGCAGTTATTACCGTTTCCTTTTTCTGAATAATCCGTATCAACATAAATCATAAATATTTACAAATATACCCCACGTACAAAGGTACAAGTTCAACATATTATAGAAACAAATTATACAACTCTGCAAATTCTTGACACAACGGTTTATTATCTTATTTGTGCAGATCAGGGAATTATCATTGATAATAATTATTATCTAGTAGTGTAAATTATGATTAATTAGTGTTAGTTAATAATAATTTTTTATCAATTATTATTTACTCGATATCTGAAAACCTCGTGCTGTTCGAATCAGCTGGGCCAGTACGAACATTGAACCGACTGGCTGCCTGACGATTCACCCTCATGTTGACGACTTTCGATCTGCTCCAACTTTGGGCCGTTATTGTGAATTCTCGAACGACTGGTCATACAAACCTTCGGGTGGTCTTGAAAAATTCCAAAAATTACACCCTAATTGAATGTGAACTGAAAACTATACCGTTTCATTTGGATTTTTCGAAATTTCAACGTTCGTTTTGAGCCCCTTCCCATTGACCTAGGGTTATGAAAAATTAGGAGGATCATTGTGGGGCTTGTCCGAACCCGTAAACCCAATTTCGTCAATTTTAGCACAACGCTAACTGGGCAAAGTGACGCGGACGGACGGAATTTCTAAATCAAGTATCTTGAAACGTAAACCCTGAAATTTTGAAGAGGGGGATTAATTTCTTTTTTCTTGGGTGATTCCAATGGTTCATTCGAAGATAATAAACCGAAAATAATTGTAATTATTGTACCTATTCATACTTTATAAAGATAATACAGATAAATTATCATCAGGTCGGCCCGAAATTTCATTGGAAAATTAGAGGAATGGGCAGGACCAGGAGCATCTAGTACCCTATCGAACGAACTCAATGCCCATTACTCATGTAGTTTCGGACTCACAAAAATATTGTTTTGTGTTGTTGTTGTGTTGAGTATATTGTAAACCGTTGTGGAGTTTTAGAGATGGCAGCCACTGATTGAACTGTTTAAGTGATGTATCTACTCAACCTACACTTCATTTTACAACAATTATACAAAATCAAATTCAACAATACTTTCGCCCTATTATTTGACAATTATTGTACATCGCGTCACAATGTCGTTACTCGTCACTACTCTCTGTCCATACAAAATTGTAGTGCTCAATGATTGATGACAAGGTTATTACTTGGTCATTACTGAAACCACTTCCTTATTTCCTTATTCTCTTTCTGTTTGTCAAGCGAAACCTTCTTGAGATAAACATCTCATCATTAGTGATCATGGAGGTAGTCAATGTTGCTTCTACTGATTATGGGATGTCAGCACTCCATGTTTGAATTAGGTTTGTGAGGATGAACACTTCATATTGGCTCCTCTTCGTAAAACGGAATGGAAGTTAGATAAGACTAGCTGTCGGCCCCGTCGCTTACGGGCAGAACTCGGGGTGTGTCCATCTACCTCTGTTACCTGTCGCTTTACGGATACATGTAATTTTACAAACCATTATAATCTTAAATACCAAAAATAATATTCATCTGTCTCACGGGAAGGAAGAATTTAATATTTTTACATTTCGACTTCCCTATAAACCCCCACCCCTATGCATCGGATCCGAAAGTGAACCCCCCTATGTCCTTCCCCGATCAAGGAAACATTTAAATACGGGTGAAGGGTTCCATCCATTGAGCCGTTTTTGCGTGATTGAAGGACAGACAAACAGACAGACACCAAATTCAAAATCGCCATGGTTCCTCTCCATTTCACGTGAAACGAATAACTGTAGTGAAATTTTTCGAAAATACCCAAGGAACACGAAAATCGTCTTTAAATTTAGTTAAATAGATTTTTTGTCGTTTTATTCCACGCAGTCTCAATTCAATTGATTACAATTTGTGACCCAAATCGTCGCGATATTATCATCGATGAGTGCGCACAATCCAAAATGGTAGGCAACAGCAACGTTGTACCATGGGACACAGAATTATGACCTCTCACAATGTTTTTGACGGTAAACTGAGTAGAATTTTAAAGAGAACATGAGAAATACATTTAGTAAGTTGTGGTAGGTTTGTGGTTAATAAATATAAGGTGAAACATAATAGTCTTATTGATATTCACAACAAAATATACCTTCTTTTCATAAAAACCAGAAATACAATCCCTACATAAATCAGTCTCGTCTTTTTGACTTAGATGTGGGTAGCGTAAGGACCTTCATCAAACCAAGGAATTTAGTGTTTTTGTAAAAATAATTGAAAAAACAAAGTCTCATAATACAACTGCTCGTTTCAATATGACGTGGAAGAAACAAACAATGAGAAAGAGTAAAAAATAAATGGCAATTTGTAGACATTTTAGTGAACAATACATAAAGATTTTGATATTTTCAATAGCACTCATACAAAAACATAGAAAATTCGAAAACTGGAAAACAAAAATTGTTCAGTTTGGTGTCCGAAATCGAAAAGAAAAAAATTATAAACAATTACCATGACAAGCAATCGCTATGAAACGGGAAATAAACGTCTTGGCCCAGGATTGACGTTACCTTATGACTAAAGACCGGATTTCTATGCAGCATAGATGCCCCGAATATGCCATAGAATATGCAGTAAAAAGTAATGAAATATTTGTAATTGCTGCTTTTACAGAACATCATTTGTTTTATTATTTACACACTATTCGTACACGTACGAATAGTGTGTAAATAATAAAACAAATTACGTGTAACAAAATCTCACAATCGGTGACAATGACTGTTCATGTTACTTTCACCATATTATCATTTTGAAATTAACACGAGTAGGAATATCCACAGTTGGAAATGATTATCTTTCCACTTTTCTGTACGTACTTCATACTTAATTATAATCAAAGTTACCTGGCTCACATTCTACTATTTTCGTGGTATAGAACTAAAAGTACAACTTACAAATGGAACACAACAGTTTTAAAATAATTTTTCTAAATTTTTTCTTAAGAAGATGAAAAATTTAGATGCTGGTGAACAATACTCTATTGGATGCTGGTGAACAATACCCGGAAACGCTCTCGATTATAAACCAACCAGGACATTAAGCCATAGTCTGCTCGTATCTCTGACCCTTTGATATCATCTCAGCGGCCTAGTCTCGCACGAGCTGGCAAATCGTTAGAGGATGATGTGCGACAACTACGATGCTGAAGAACTCGGTGGAGCTGCATTTGACCTTAATAATTTGGAGACAGTTTTTAAAAATTCAAATATTGTCACTTTACTTCACATTGGTGTTTTTCACCTACGATTGCATGTAATTCGAGAACACAAAAATAACGGGATAATACACAAACACCAATGATAGAAACAGTGATTTTGGTTTATTATCTTCGATAATGAACCATTGGAATCGCCCAAAGAAAAAAATTTTTTAACCCCCCCTCAAAATTTGTTGGTTTACGTTTCAAGATACGTAGATTCAGAAAATCGAATAAAAAAAAATCCGTCCGTCACCCGTACGCCGTACGCCGTCCCCCGTCCGCCGTCCCCCGTCCGCCGTCCGTGGCACTTTGCCCAGTTAGCGTTGAGCTAAAATTACGAAATTTGGTTTCTGGGTTTGGACCAGCCCCACAATGATCTTCGAAACTTTTCATAACCCTAGGTCAAGGGGAAGGGGTTCAAAACGAAATTTAAAATTTCGACAATGTCATATCTCCAAATATTTAACTGAACCGTGTAAGTGAATGACCTGAAAAATTACGAATCTTTTAAGACCAATTGGATTTTTGTGCAACGAGCCGTTCGTTCACAGTGAGCGCGCAAAGGTTTAGGAAAAACACTAAACTTTCGCGTCGAAAACGGCCGTCATGTGGGTCAAACTCCAGACGCCCAGAATAAAACTACCTTTTTTCATCTTCCCGGTAAACTACAGTGTAGAAATTTTAACCGTGAGTAGGGGATAGACCACATTGCAATATTTACTCGGTTTCTCATCTGTAAAATTGTTTAAATAATACCTTTTTGTAATAATACAAATTAAATTTTGATGATGAGCTATTGACTTGAAATTTTAAAAATAGGTCAGAACTGGATCACAATGCAATATTCACTCGGTTTCTTGTCTGTAAAATTGTTTAAATAATACCTTTTTGTAATAATACAAATTAAATTTTGATGATGAGCTATTGACTTGAAATTTTAAAAATAGGTCAGAACTGGATCACAATGCAATATTCACTCGGTTTCTTGTCTGTAAAATTGTTTGAATAATACCTATTTGTTTAAACAAATTAAATTTTGATGATGAGCCAGATACTTGAAATTTTAAATATAGGTCAGAAATGGATGACATTTCAATATTCACTCGGTTTTTTATTTCATGTTTAGATAGAGTTTATTCCTTAGAATTTTTTAGGACCATCCACAGCATTGTACGACCAGCCGTTCGTTCACAATGGCGGCTCAAAGGTTGAGCCTGTCAACACGATCGTGAATCAAACGGTTGAAATACAGGTCAATTTTCATACTAACGAGCTGTTTGGAACATCATATGGTTTTAGTGATGTCGAGTTTTTTGTTCTGAGGTACGTTTCGTGCAACGGAAATGAAGGTAATTTCGAATGTTTGTTGGTAGGTACTTCTTTTGTAGGAAAATTATAACCGACGTAGTACTAAAAACCCCAGAATTATTCGGTACATTTTATTTGTAATTAATTCATCATCTCTATCATTCAGGTTCTGCACAAAGCAACCCAGTTTATTCCAACAGTACAAAGAAGATAATGAACCGTTGTGTCAAGAATTTGCAGAGTTTTTGAATTTGGATTGTGATCCAAAGAACTTGCATCGAACGATTGATCGAATAAATCCTCTTGGTCAGACTCGTGTGTGTGCCTTTTCTTCGTCAGTCAGTTTCTGGCTCGCTATAAAGCCGAGCGGTGGCGCCAGCAATGGCCGTTATATGAGGATATTTATAGGGTTCGCTGTGTGGGCGTGTTTATAGGGCTGGTATTCTGCAATGGTGACGCCTGGAAATGGTGTCGTTCTCCACGAACATGGAAATGCTGAATCGAAGTTTGAACCACATCACATACCTACGTGTTGCTTAGTTTGTAACGGTGCTACCACTGGTGCCTGTGAAAAAACATGTTTGGTATCATTATATATAGCTACTGGCCTCGTAACATCGGTTAAGTATACATTCCAGTTAATTATCCATTATCCGATACAAATCGTGGTCGGCTAATCTCATAAAAGAAAGAATATTGTGCAAATCGTAAAGATCCAGACTGAGCAAAGCCGCGGACAGTCCTAATTGCGACCACTGTGAAGATACTGTAACCCACAAGATAATGTTGAGGAACGTCTAGAACATGGACAATTCCTGCACGAACAGCTGGACCTGTGCACAACATATAAAAACGCTCCAAATTTCTCCACAACAGCTAATTACACAGCCTCACATACGTATATGAAAAAGAAAATCAAATTCCGGAGACCAGAATAGTGTATTCCTATGTATTTTTCAACCATGAATCCGAATCTGAGGTCCTAAAAAGTCGTACACCCCCAAATTTATTCGATTAGGGCAGTTTTATGGTGGGGAAAATTACCCATAAATTCCCTAAATTAAACAGTCTGATAAGTGACACCTCATTTTAATGGTTTTTTTCACGCTGAACTCGATGATGAAATCAGAATTGCGATTTGTTATTCCATTCAGAAACTATGGTTTTGCTAATAACGGCATATATCGGGTCTTACAACTTGAACGTATTGAACTTATAAGTTCTATACGTTCAAGATAAATCGACCTACGTATATCTCCCGTATATAGGGGTGTTTTGCGCGACGTTCTTCGTGGATTTCAGAACGATGATCAATTGTCACCTGTTTGGCTGAGAAAAGAGAAGAGACCACCACTGAGCTACTAACCGACTTCCCACTCCTTCACTCGAACGATCTACACAGAAGATAATAAACCTTATAAACAAAGTTGCTGAAGTCTTTAGCGAATTTTTGAAGAAATGGATGCTATTCTTCTCGGTCTAAAATTTTTAAAACTCGAATCCGCTCTGGCAATCGAAAGGCTAAGTTCGTAGATGGACTGAATCGTGCCACTCTAAGGGTGGTTTCGGGGGGTTTTGGGAGGGGGAAATTACCCATAAATTCCCGAAATGAAACATTCTGTCAAGTGACTCCTCATTTTAAAGGTTTTTTCACGCTGAACTCGACGGTAAAGTCAGAACTGCAATATCTTATTCCTTTCTCAAACTGGAGCACTTTGAAGATTATGAACCGTGGTTGATACTTCAGATGTTCTTCACGGTTAGTCTGCTCCAATCGGATAACGTTATGAGATATCGCAATTCTGACTTCACCATCGTGTTCAGCGTTTAAAAACCTCATTAAATGAGGTATAACTCGTCAGACTGTTTCATTTTCGGAATTTATCGGTAAAACACCCCTGGCGAATAAATTTGGGGAAATACGACTTTTTTGGACCTCAGATTCGGATTCAGTTTCGAAAAATACGTAAGAATACTCTATTCAGTTCCATAATAATACCAAACTATTGGAGGAATGAGTATTGTTCGAATGGATTACTCCGCCTGAATGAGGGTGTGTTGGTAACTAGCTCAGTGATGGTCTAAGATTTATTGGTTCTGTCTTTGAGCCCTTGTAGTGAACACCCTGGTCGTTAAACGGTCTTTAACATTTTTCTGAATTAAATTCTGTTCACTTTCGAACAGAAAACTATAGGTAGCGTACGGCCAGAAATGTACGAGATATGACGTTATGAAATTTCAAAATTCATTTTGAACCTCGGAAGTGGTAAACGATCCATTGCAATTTGTCCAAAACGCAGGAATTCCCTTTTCAGACATTCGATGAAGTGATTAAAGACGAGAGATTGCTCGAAAGCAATTCCTCGCAAGAATAGCATTCTCTCAAATTCCCTTTTTAGTGTTTGTGATTTCAGTGATTTCAAGTGATTAGTCGAAATGTCAAGTCCCCAAAGAGGCTTTCAGTTCCATTTGATTGCCGCAATACTTGTTGGGCGTGGCTACACCGCCAAACTCGAATGTCATGCATTCTGGCCACTGAGCGAACTTGATTAGCTTTTTCACTTATATGGCCTAACACCTAACTGACTCTGACATACAGTCCTTCGATCGATTCCCATATTTCGGCAACCCCAACTGAAATCCGGGGTAGCTAACAAATCGAAGAGATACTTCCCTTTTCTAACTCGGTGAAAACGCCATCCCGGTGTTTTCAGGCAAAAATGTTAAAGTTGAAAAATCTACGGTCAAAACGGTAGTAACATGTTACCTTCGTAGATTTTCTAGATCTGTGCATTTTTCTTCTACGCACATGCATGAAAGCAGCCATTACAAACTCAAAAGAACAAGTTTAGAACTCAAAACAATTCGAACACACAACACGGACAGCACGCACGATATTCTACAAAATAGATTAGATCCAAATTTGCAGGTTCTTAACCAACAAGTCAGGTGAGCTGCAAGCTCGTGGAATGACAAGGCATCTCTTCCAGAGGAAAACAATCAGTTGTCTTTATTCACCCAAAATTTGAAGCAATTACTTACGTTTAATAACTTCACCCATTGAGAAGTACTATTTAATTTTGAATCATTTTAAATTTTAAATATGTACATACCCATAGTGTTATACTCATAATGTTTTCGCGCAATATGCGTTGCAACAACACGCGGTCAATAAAATAAAATAAATGATACATTGGGAGTAATTAATTCAAGGATTTGATTGCCGACCCAGTAGTTTTTGGATTATCGTAGAAATTGCTACATCGTACTGAAAATTGCCTTCAACCCAATATTTCTGTCTAAACTACTCAACATCTGTTCGTGAAAAGGGAACTCGGAGGGTTTTAAAAAGATGCTGAACATTATGAGACGATCAACTTTGTTTTGTGTTGGGTTTTCCCACTCGGTTATCTCTGTATTTATTTACGGTTCCTCTTCGGCCGAAGAATAAGAAACTTGAACGCACTTAAAACAACTGCAACATTATCCAGTATCGAACGACTAAATTAGTGTCAAGTGCATATTGATTTTGTTGCACATTCAAGCAGATCATAACCAGTTTTGCTAAGGGCCGGCGGTTCTATGTTATTACGAGACCTTACATTGTCTCCCTCCAATAATCGTAATTCTCAAACAACCGCCCTTTGATGTCGCCCATGCTTTCAAGACTGCAGACAAGAAACACTGTCGAGCGACCAGTCAACCCAGATGCAAATTATGGGCAACGTGGTAATAATAATTACGGCCTCGTATCGCGACCCCTATCGCATACCTAGTTGTTAAAGGATTATCACGGGGATGCACTCACATTGTCTATACCTCACCTCAAGTTGAACTCCTAAATACGGGCTATGACAATGGAATTATTTGGAAGAGGGAGGTTTCCTCGTCTTCCACCTGCTCTCTCGATGTCGGCCTTTTCCCAGTTCAAGCGTTACACTCTCATCACTTCCCGGAGTGTCGGGATCGTGACTGGATGGATTGAGGAGATTCGAATCCCGTCTCTGATCCCGCAGAGATTGGATGGCAGGAAACTGCCCTCAGACTCTACCACCGTGGCGCCTCTGTGGACTGAGCTAGGACATAGTCAGAAGCGTGTGTGTTCATTTGGGATCTTCAATACATATACCTATATATGTCCTGGATCTGCAGACTCTGAATCCAAATTTCATAACTTCAGGCTCATCTGATACCTACATCCTTACACACAGTAATTCGGTTAAAGGTTCTTGACCACTGGTATTCTAAGCAGTGATGTTGTGAGTATTGACCAACCCTCGATACTCCCAAAATCACTCCTTACACACAGCGTCTACAGCATTTATAGGAAAAAGTCAAGGAATCAATTTTACATCCAATTTGCAACAAAAAGGGCCTCCTAGAGTTTTTTCATTACTCAACTAAAAAACCGACTTTTATCACTTTAAAGATTTTTTCGTGTTTTCGACCGTGTCTCAGTAAAACGGCTCTAACTCCCTTACTAATTGATATGTAAACTGGAGCACTTTGAAGATGAAGAAACGTGGTTGTTACTTGAGATGATCTTCATGTTAACTCTGCTCTAATCTGATAACGGAATGAGATATCGCAATTTTGAGTTCACCGTCGTGTTTAGAGTTGAAATAGCTAAAAGCTGAGGCGGTCACTCGAAAAAATGGAAGTCTGACAAGTGACACCTCATTTTAAAGGTTTTTACGCGCTATATAAGATGGGGAAGTCAAAATTGCGATATCTTATGCCGCTCTCAAACTGGAGCAATTTGATGATGAAGAAACGAGGTTGATACTTGAGATGTTCTTCATGGACATCATGTTTCAGATCTCCCTGAATTCACCGCCGAAAATCATGTGTATACACCTCATTTTATTGAGATAAAAAGTTCAAATTTGCAACAAAAAATCGGTCTTGGCAAACGAAAGGCTAATCTTCGTAGATGGGCAGAATCGGGAGACTCTAAGGGGGGTTTTGGGGAGTTTTAGGGGGTAAAATTCCTCATTAATTCCCAAAATGAAACATTCTGACAAGTGACACCTCATTTTAAAGGTATTTTTATGCTGAACATGTTGGTGAAATTAGAATTGCGATATCCCGTCTCGTTCTCAAACTGGAGCACTTTGAAGGTGAAGGAACGTGGTGGATACTTGAGATGTTCTTCATGGACATCATGTTCTTTAATGGAGACATTTTACATAAAACCAATTATTTCTTCGAAAATTCGCTCTTATAGCCATGCTGCTGACTGTGGATTTTTTTATTTTTGTATTAAAAAGATGGGCATATTTTCATATTTTATTAAATTTATTATTTGGCATAAATAAATACATATTATATGAACGTACATATCGATACCTTACTTCACAAAGGGAATATGTCCTTAATAATTTATGATGGACATATTCCCTTTGTGAAGTAAGGTATCGATATTTGGTTTTTCAATCCGTAAAAATCCTTCCCCAGTGATGACCATCTGTTCACCTCCTCAACGCACACACAATATTTTAGCTCATCACACTCCAGTTATTTCGTATATCTGTGGGACTCACAAGGATGCAGGGATACAGAACAGGGATCTGCACTGAAAATAATTTTCGCTGCGTTGTAATTTTGCAGCGAGTTAAGGACGAGTATTTTTGCTTTTATGAAGTGTTCTTAAAATCTGGTACCGGGGAGTTGACCTCAGCTCATCACGCCAATGCGGAGGCTTCATCACCTCTTCACCAGGTGTTTACTTACGGCCACATCCCCTACCGAGGAAGAACAAGAGGGATCCTCCTCTTTAGATATCACCTTCACCAAAGGTTATGACGGGTTGGGGTAAGAAGTTGACGTGGATCAAAAGATAACCCCAGGATCACGCTCTCAGAGGGCGGTGGGTTTTACGTTTCATCAACGAACGAAAATCCTATTCACCCTCAAGTTCTCCTGTTTGTTTTCGATTTGTCTCTTTCTTGTTCGGTTCAGGTTACTTCTTTTGTGCCTTGGACAGTTTGAAGGCGAGAGACCTCCCCCGAGGGTCGCCGGTCAAAGTTCACGGGGACAAACCATTAATAACGTCAACTCCCCTTTTGTTCGCTTCAGAATCTTGTTCCAACTCCTCAACTCCCATTTAACGCCTTTCACTCCCTCAATGGAATGAACGCCTGCACATTTCTAAGCAGTCTTTGGAAGATTTCTCGAGATGCTGTGACCAATTTGTCTTGATGTGACAAAGACACCGTTGTGAAGCGCTTTGTGTTTTACGTCATCCAACAAACAACTGCAGAAATACAGTACAAATGAGCAATCACTCAATCATAAAGTGCCTTTTATCAATTTTTCATATCTTGGCTCGTTGATTTTAAGGGCCTGCAGGCAGAGATGGGCGTATTTACATTCATAAATAAGAATAGGAATAAAATTCATAATTTGGAAAATATGAATGTGAATACGAATACAGATTTGAAGATGAATATGAATAAAGCCATAATCACATATTTTTCTGAATTTTCCAAGACGTTCACGTTTTTTGTAAATTATACTTGTGTGTGGTTTTGTTGACCGTCAGTAACAATGATGTTGAGGGATGTCGAGGGTCGGTCAAATGATTTGACCGACCCTCGACATCCCTCAACATCGTAAATTATACTGAAATTCATTCAATTTTGTGTGAATTTTAGTCAAATGTTTCCTATTTTTTCGACGAGTTTTACTGAAAATCAAGTTTCCCTTGAAATTCTACAAAAATTCACATTTTTGTGTGAATTTTCCCACAGTTCACATCTTTTTTTGTCAATTTTATAAATAATCCATATAACTAAATTTAGAGACGATTTTCGTGTTCCTTGGGTATTTTCGAGGAATTTCACTACAGTTGTTCGTTTCGCATGAAATGGAGTCGAACCATTCCGATTTTTAATTTGGTGTCTGTCTGTTTGTCTGTCCTTCAATCGCGCAAAAACGGCTGAATGAATCGAACCCTTCTCCCGTATTTAAATGTTTCTGTAACCGGGGAAGGACATAGGGGGGTTCACTTTCGGATCTGATGCATAGGGGTGGGGGTTTATAGGGAAGCCGAAATATAAAAATCTTGAATTCTTCCTTCCCGTGAGACAGATGAATATTATTTTTGGTATTTAAGAGATTATAAGGGTTTGTAAAGGGACATGTAGGAGATAATATCTCCTACATGTCCCTAAAATCCTATTATATTATATTATAATCTGTAAAGTGACAGGTAAGAGTGTCAGATGGATCCATCCCGAGTTCTGCGCGTCCGGGACAGGTAACAGAGGTAGATAGACGCACCCCGAGTTCTGCCCGTCAGCGACGGGACCGACTGCTAGTCATTAACAATCATTAATAATCATTTGCACTAGGTACTAGAAATGATTATTAATAATTAATTATAATTCACAATAATAATTAATCTATCATTTAGTGATCAAGTGAGACGGGATATCTGCACATAGAAGATAATAAACCGTTGTGTCAAGAATTGGCAGAGTTTTTTCATCTGTTCAGGGTTTTCTCTATGTTTCGTCACGAAACCCCTAGCGACCCACTGACGCCGGCTAATAGGTGATGGAGCTCGATGCAGCCCATATGAGACTTTCACTATTGCGCAAAGCTGCAAGGCTACGAAGGGGAGTGGAATGCAGCGTTACTTACGCAACAGGAAGGTCAGATGCAGCTCTAACTAGTCGTTTCTAAACGCAAAATCTATCAGGTTTGTATTGTCAGCAGGTATATATTTTCGAAACCAGCCTTTCTGTTTGCAGTCGGCAGAAATGGAAATGTCCAACATATTCAACTACCTACTTGCCATTGCGGTGATAGTATCATAAATTTGTATACCAGGCCATTACGGAAGCAATGGCCTAGTATTGGTCCCACTTCCCTAATGGCCTAGTATTGGTCCCACTTCCCTAATGGCCTAGTATTGGTCCCACTTCCCTAATGGCCTAGTATTGGTCCCACTTCCGTAATGGCCTAGTATTGGTCCCACTCGCGTTTTCCCATTTTTCTCCTAATTCAATGAATGACGCAAACCCTAATATGGTTCTGTGTCTCATTATCCCCGGAACAACCCAGAAATTTTGATTAAATGTTCGAGAATTGTTTGGAATTGGGAATTATTGTTGATGCATGAGCAAACAAAAAATCTTAAAGTTATTGGGTATATGAAAAAATGAAATCTGATGAATTTTGCAATTAATTTTCATTTTTATAGGAGTGTTTTGGTTTGAATGGAGATTGTGATAAAAGTAATATTAAAAAGACCGACAAACGTGTTTTTGCAGAGAAGTGCGACTTACCGCAGGTTAGCAAATCTTTGAATCGGTTGTAAGCGAAAATCATCAGAAATTTTCGTGACGATTTCGTGTGACGCTTTTCGTGTGACGCTTTTTGTGTAACGTTTTTCGAGTTATGTGCCAGAGTAAAGACATAAAATGTCAAAACCTTTTGGCCGCTATAACCACGCAAACACCGACCCGATCGCGTTCCAATTTGCATGACATGAATAGCTGAGAATTTCAATTCAATGGCAATGAACCGAGAGTCAGATATTTTTTCATTATGATCATTTTCCTGAGATAAAACGTTACCCCGTCTCACAATTTTGATTTTTCACCATCAAAAACAGAACAACTGGACGAGTTAAGCTGCAATATAATTCGATTATTGACCATTTCCTACAGAAACATGTCGCACCAGAATCCAGTTTCGAGAATCCTGAAATCAGTTTTGGGATTGGTGACAAAGGAATTATAAAGTTAACATGGTAGAATGGAAAACACGTGGACCGACAGCAGTGACAATTTTTCAAACAACAGTTTAATTGGCTCTCCTGAAAATTAGGTAAAATGAACTTACGTCATGCTGCAGCTTAAACAATGACGTGACGAAACTGTGCTCGAAAGTTACGTTCTAGCGATATTCCTAGAACTCAAATTGGCAGCTGCAAATCAAAAGCGAATACACTACCCTGGAAGCAATAAAAAAAAACCTCATTGATCGGTACCAAACCTGAAATCCTCGAACTCAAAGTTTGAAAAATTTGTGATTTGGAGCTTACGAGATTATGTGAATCCCCTGACAAAATGAGGGAATTTTCGAAGAAAAGGAAGCTATCTCTGTCCCAAATGTTTAAAACTCGAATTTCCGAAAACGTTTCATACCAAAATTCGTTCCAGACCATTCACTGCCAAAATACACCAATAAATCATAATATGATTAGGAGACATATTATATTTTTGTATGCGTCATTCGAAATGATAACTTTCGATAGAATTGAGATAAGAAATTCTAATTTTTCACAAAACATCTGTCTTAGCAATCGAAAGGCCTAGTCCGTAGATGAGCAGAATCGGGCCACTCTAAGGGGGGTATAGGTGAGTTTTAAGGGGAAGGGGAGTACCCATAAATTCCAAAAATGAAGCAGTCTGCCAATTGACACATCATTGTAAAGGGGTTTCTACGCTGAACACGGTGGTGAAATCAGAATTGCGATATCTTCTTCCGTTCTCAAACTGGAGCACTTCAAAGGTGAAGAAACGTGGTTGTTACTTGAGATGTTGTACACGGCTCATCTGCTCTAATCTGATAATGGAATTAGGAGTTCGCTGTGGTGTTCAGCGTTGAAAAAAAAAAAAAAAAAGTTACAAAATTTGTTATAAAAACCGTTACATCTTTACAAACTCGCTCCTAAAGCCAGGCTATATGACTGTGGATTTTTTTTTTCGCTGTCTCACCTATAAATCTAGGAACGCGGTAGCGTTCCGCCCCGCCAAGCAAAGAAGTTGAGAAAACAAACGATGCCGAGTGTATGTTTACCGGACGTCACGAAACGCGTTTTCGAGGTATCCATATCTCGGCTCCTATTTGACCGATCAACTTGAAAATCAGTGTGGGTCTTCTTTGAGTGTATATTAGAAAGCCCTGAAAGTCTCAAATCGATAGGCCTAAAGGGAGCCGAGCTACACAACTTCAAAAACCCGGTTTTTTGGTCTTAGATTGTTCTTCTCCTTCTTCTCCTATTGCGAGACGTTTTTATTACTTCCACAAGCAACTAATACTTGTATAAAACGTTAACCACCATCAAGTATTAGTCGCTTGTGGAAGTAATAAAAACGTCTCGCAATAGCGCCAAGGGGAGATTTCGAAAGGGGTACGGTGCTTGTGAAGTGGTTAAGCTTTTCATTATACTTAGCTCCTTAATGAGGAAAAGGGCGGGCGGGGAAAGTGGATATCATAACTTTTTCCGGCCTCTGAAGAATGACATTTGCGAGGCGAGGTGATTTTTACACGGAGTGTTTTTTGGGGGGATTATTATTTGCTCTTAGGTGACATTACAATTTTAATGGTATTTTCATAGTTCATACCTACTATGTTGAACCAAGGAAATGGCCGGGGGTGGGGGGCGTAACATTTTGTAGTCCTACAGTTTGTTCTGTATGTACTTAGGTGCATATTTTATTTTGTATTTATGTGCATCTATCATCATTATACCTAACAATTATTATCAGCTAGGCACAAGGACAAATCCATTGTTTTAGCACACAGGTCCTACTCACTTTCCCCGGGAAACCAATTACTTTTGACTTTCAGTTTTTAATCCAGCGTATGTATTTCCTCGTATGTATTTTGTCCTCCAGAGCAATTCAGGCTGCACATTGACAAATAATGTGATCGTAGCGCGAAAATTCGCTCATATACCCGTATCGTATGACTGGTTTTGGCCTTTTCATTTCGAAGAAACAAATTCATAAACAAAATAACGAGCTATGAAATCACGCGGAACGGTAAATCATTTATCAAGGTGATAACCCAGAGTTTCTGTGACAACGAATGAAAAAAAAAAGTGGCAAAAACGTGTAATCATAATTTGGAGCCTCTGAGTATCGTTCAAAACGGAATAATTAAAAATTTTATTACGTAAGATAGTGAGAATCCCCACCTAACAAATTTCTATTAATTATTCAGTGTTTTTGATGTTGATAACGTTTATAAGAAGATATTTACATAAATCGAAATCATTACGAAAGAGTTCGTGGCAACTCCGATTAGCGGAGGATATTAATTTAAAACTTCCGTTCCATCCTACAGATAAAAAAAGGAAATTTATTTTCATATAATGGAGTAAAATGATTTATTTCATTTTTAATAAATTTAAAACAATTATTAACTCTGCATTGTTTTTTAAATGCGAAAACGCGATACCAACCTCATCCACTGCTGGGATGAAGTCGTTCGTAGAACAACGATACCGGGATACGCTTATAGTTATTCCGAGATTTAACGAGAATGCGTAGGTACAACCCAGTGTGACTGAAAGTTTGTTGGCTTGGTAAGTGGAAGAGTAACAAAGATGAATGATGAAGGAAGTGGAATGATGTTTGTACGGAAGTTGGGCTCATCTCAGGCTCGAGGCCCTTCCCATTAGTCGCTAGGCCGTAATCGCCCTACTTTCCCTACCTTAGATCCAAGAGGTTGGTTTAAAACGCTTGGGAGGTTGTGTAAAACCTTGAATTAAAAAAAAAATAAAATAAAATAAAAAATAAATAAAAAAATCCACAGTCATGCAGCATGGTTATAAGAGCGAATGTTCGAATAAATAACTGGTTGCATGTAAATTGTGTTCATTTTTCTGGTTTGATCACAAATTTCGTCTCCATTTTTTGCCGAGTAATACCTCAGCTTATTAACTTTCCAACGCTGAACACGATGGTGAAGTCAGAATTGTGATATCACATTCCGTTATCAGATTAGAGCAGATGGAACGCGAGGAACATCTCAAGTTACGAGTACAACCACGTTTCCTGAACTTCAAAGTGCTCTAGGTTGTGGAAAGCATACGATATCGCAATTCGGACTTCACCATCGTGTTCTGAGTACAAAAACCCTTTAAAATCCTCATTTTAGACGTTCACTCGTCGGACTGTTTCATTTTTGAAATTTATGGGTAATTTTTCCCTCCTTAAAACTCCCCAAAACCCCCACTTAGGGTGGCCCGATTTCGCTTATCTACAAACATAGCCTTTCGATTGCTAAGAAAAATTTTTTGTGCAAATTTGAAGTTTTTATCTCAATTCTATCGAGGGTTATGGTCTAGAGTGACACATACATATATATATAGTAGTTTGCGGGTGAGGATGACCAACACTAGTCGTTGTTATCATTCGGTTTATTACGACGTTTCGATCGTGGAACACGATCCTAATCATGTATCCTACAAAACAAAAATATACCTATAAATATATACAGGGTGGTCCTTAACTAGTGGATATGAATTTTAATTCCTTATTGTGCGGGATTTTGAAAAAACTGAAAAACCCGTGTTTCCTGTGTTTTTATCCTTCATTCAACTACGCTATTTTCTATTTTTTATCGACTGGGCCAAATTGGCTCAATGCACACCAACTTCGTTTTTTCAAATAGGAATCCCCTTTTTTCATTTTGGATTTGGATTCTACGTAAAATCTCAAGAAAATTGGACACCTCAACCGAGTTTTTCGGTCGCACACAACCCACGCTGTGAGTACGCCAAGATTGGGCCAAAATTCAGATTTTGTGTAGGTTACGCCAAGTGTGGCAAATGGAATTTAATTATTTTTTGCGCTGATTGACGTGGTGCTACCCGTTTTTTGATCCGACTTGATTTCAGTCTAACGGTAGCTGAAAAACGGTGGGCATTTTGGCAAATAATTTTATTATTTGGTAAATTTTATTTGCCACAATGACCACCGTTTTTTAGCTGCCGTTAGACTGAAATCAAGTCAGATCAAAAAACGGGTAGCACCACGTCAATCAGCGTAAAAAAAATAATGAAATTCCATGTGCCACTCAAAATCTGAATTTTGGCCCGATCTTGGCGGGCTTACAGCGAGGGTTGTATGCGACCAAAAAAATCGGTTGAGGGGTCAAATTTTCATGAAATTTTACGTAGAATTCAAATCCAAAATAAATAAAAAAGGGGATTCTCATTTGAAAAAACGGAGTTGCGCATTGGGCCAATTTTGCCCAATCGGTAAAAATTGAAAATAGCCCAGTTGAATGCAGGCTAAAAATAAGAAAGACGGGTTTTTCCGTTTTTTCAATAATAAAGAATTAAAATTCATATCCGCTATTTAAGGACTACCCTGTACATACATAATTTTTGACGTCTTCCGGCGGTGAATTCAGGATGATCTGAAACGGATTTTGGAGTTGTTCGGAAATTCTAGTTTTAAAAATTTTGAACCGAGAACAATAGCTTCCTTTTATTCGAAAATTCGCTAAATGGAATAATATTCATATTATGTAGATTTGATGGTTTCGAAGCGCGTGCTGAGGGGCTCCTGTGTCCATCACCACAGATGTTCCCGAAAAAGCTCAATTCAACAGGAGGGAAAAATTGGGCGATGTTGAAAGCGTCAGTTCCCAATAACGATTTAGGGATGAGAGAGGATGACAAAACTGAAATCAGCTCGCAGATGGTCCTGAGCAGATGGCAAGCCTGGGGTTGGTGTTCGATTCTGCAAAAGCCTCGCCGGATTTCAACAGGTACGGAACCTACTTCCTACCTGCTCTTTGTGCTTTTGTTGATCCACTCGGGGATCTGTTGAACCCAGACAGCCTACGCCTCCACTTGTCTCAGCCTCCTGTTTTATTTTTGTGTTTTCTCCGTCATTTATACGCCATATGGCTCTCAAGATTTCCGACGATACAGAACGATACACTCGCTCACGTTACGCCACCATGAGGCCTAACAGGATTTTTCTGTTCGTCAAGCTTTTCGAAAAAAAAAAAAAAAAAAAAAAAACACGCTTTCTTAATCCTCGAGTAGGGCAGAGTCGTGTACCAAGGGACATTTTTTTTTGGTTTTCAATATTAAATTTACCCACCGACAAACGTGATTATGGCCATATTTTGCATACACATTGATGGAACAACTCATTGGCTCCACATCCATGGTGTCCTTATATTTTTAGGACCTCATAATGCTGGATAACAGCAAATTTAGAAAACAAATTGAATATGTCCCTAGGTATAATACCTGCATGTACCTAGGGACACTATGAATTAAACCTGGGGACACCCTGTCAGAGATATGAAGACTTCTATTTTCACGGTAAAAAATACATTTTCAACACAAAATACTCATATAGTGGGTAACAGTCTTCAACATATCACATTATTCATTTTCTAGGCGTCTGAAAATGTTGATCTTGATTGAATGAATTTATGTTAGAAAGCCGTACAAATTGCGCCCCGAAAGAAATTTGATAATGAACTAGAGATGATAAAATGGGTTCTTGTACCTAGAGAAGTCAACCATTTCTATCCCTAGGTACGATCCAAGTTTTGTCCCTAAGTACAAGATTTCTGATATTTGGTAAAACTACTCGCAGGAGCTCAATCCCAGTGATATAAAGAAAGACCATGGTAGGAATTGTTAGGGAGGAACCTAACCATGATATACAATGCAAAAAAAAAAAAAAAAATTCAATATTTTACTTACTTCAATAATGCGACAAGCTGCCAGCTCCAAATGTTCACCAGTTAGTATCAGCGGTGGGCTCTTATCAACAGTAATGAAGTTCTCGACATTTGTCGTTTTGGCTCAAACTTCACAATGTGGCGGACAACAAAATGTTTGAGTCGCTTGTATTACCCAAGATGGAGTTTGTCCCTAGGTACATGACTTCACCCTACTCGCTGGACACAGCAGGACGCCAGTACTCGTGCGTGATGTTTTCTCTCACATGTGATTTCCGTGTAACACTACCCAGTTTTTGGAAAGTCTTGTTGAAAATAATTGTCTGTTCATTCATCATTCTCTTCTTTTATCTTTTCACTAAAATTTTACAATCCAATTCTAAACTTTAGGGGTTTTGACCAATTTTTTTCAATTGGTAACGGTAGGTATTAATACCTACTTGGAAAAGCAATAGGTACCTGTCGATTTTCAGATCCGTCGTATAGACATACTAAAAACGACCGAGCCGTGAAATTTTTATCTATTCTTCAAAACTAAACTCACCTTGACATTGCACAAGTAAGTTGATAATTGGGACTAGAAATTTCGTCGTAGGATAGAATGGGTGACACATGGAGTAGTTGACTTGTAACTTCTTGAGCCCATTTGCAACAGTAAAATCCTTTTGTTTGAAAATTCGCGAGTAAAATAAACACCCCAAAAAACACTCCGTGTAAAAATCACCCCGCCTCGCAAATATCATTCTTCAGAGGCCGGAAACAGTTATGATATCCACTTTCCCCGCCCGCCCTTTTCCTCATTAAGGAGCTAAGTATAATGAAAAGCTTAACCACTTCACAAGCACCGTACCCCTTTCGAAATCTCCCCTTGGCGCTATTGCGAGACGTTTTTATTACTTCCACAAGCAACTAATACTTGATGGTGGTTAACGTTTTATACAAGTATTAGTTGCTTGTGGAAGTAATAAAAACGTCTCGCAATAGCGCCAAGGGGAGATTTCGAAAGGGGTACGGTGCTTGTGAAGTGGTTAAGCTTTTCATTATACTTAGCTCCTTAATGAGGAAAAGGGCGGGCGGGGAAAGTGGATATCATAACTTCTTCCGGCCTCTGAAGAATGATATTTGCGAGGCGGGGTGATTTTTACACGGAGTGTTTTTTGGGGGGGATATCACATCTTTTTGTTGTTGAAGTGGGTCATTTTATAAAGAAGGTCTATGCAAAATTTCAAGTCGATTGGTCCGGTTACCCAGGCTGTAGACTCGTCAAAGTTGCCAAAATTAGCCTAAATTTCAGTTTCTTGTTTCTAAACGTTTTTGGGTTGAGATACTGGGTTAAACCTTTCAAAAGGCACTGGCTGATGTTGAAACGAAGCTCTGTGCAAAATTTCAAGTCAATCCGTGAAGGTGGAGAGGCTGTAGCCTTGACCGACTGAAAAAAGTTGAAAAACATGGTACTTAATTGGTTTTTGAAGTTATATAACTCGGCTCCCTTTAGACCTAGCGACTCGAAACTTCCAGGGCTTTCTATTATCCGCACCAAATTTCAAGTTGATCGGTCAACTAGGAGCCGAGATATGGCCAAAATTAGCTTAAATTAACCTAAATTTCAGTTTTTTGTTCCTAATTTTTTTTTGGGTTGAGATAATGGGTCATTTCGTTCAAATGGCACTGAGCCATGCTATAAAGAAGGTATGTCAAAAAATTCAAGTCGATTGGTCCTTTTACCCAGGCTGTAGACTCGTCAATGTGAACAGAATTTGCCTAAACTTTCTGTTTTATGTTTCTAAAACTTTTTTGGGTTGAGATAATGGGTTAAATCTTTTATAAGGCTCTGTCTCAAGGTTAAATGAAGCTCTGTGCAAAATTTCAAGTCAATCGGTCAACGTGGAGAGGCTCCAGCCTTGCCTGTCTGAACAAGGAGAAGAACAATCTAGAGCCGAAAAACCGGGTTTTTGAAGTTATGTAGCTCGGCTCCCTTTAGACCTATCTATTTGAAACTTTCAGGGCTTTCTAATATACACTCAAAGAAGACCCACACCAAATTTCAAGTTGATCGGTCAAATAGGAGCCGAGATATGGATACCTCCAAAACGCGTTTCGTGACGTCCGGTAAACATGCACTCGGCATCGTTCGTTTTCTCAACTTCTTTGCTTGGCGGGGCGGAACGCTACCGCGTTCCTAGATTAAAACGGAACAGTGATGCAAAACATACGAGCTGAACGCAGGAAAACATACCAGTTGCATCGTAAACATTTTTTTGTTTTGTTTCCTATGTTCGATTCCTTTGGAAGTTTTGTGTTACTTTTCTTTTCAATTGTGTAATTTTTGTAATTCAAGAATGTAATTGGGCTTGCCTGTATAATAAATAAATAAATAAATAAAATAAAATAAACACCGTCTTATCCAGGGTTACGCCTCAGAGTAGCAGAGTAACACCTCAGTTTATAGATTTTTCTACGCTAAAAAGAAGGATGACGTCAGGTTACTCTGCATTAAAAGGAGACAATTTTACATAAAATCAGCTATTTCTTAGAAAATTCGCTCGTATAGCCATGCTGCATGACTACGGATTTTTTTTTTTTTTTGGTTCTATTCCTGGGAAAGTTTGCTTGCTGTCAGCCATCTGATTGCCACTCGTAGACCACAAGTTTTAACCTAAGCTCGTACAAGATCCCCAACCGCCTCATAAGATACAACGTTTATCTGGAGATAAGGGCTCCACCAAGAGCGTAGGACAGCTACGAACGAGTGTTAACAGTTCCACTTCCTTCTAACCGACAACATAACTGTAATCCTTAAGATCAAGCCAACGACCTTTTCACGCTTTTAAAAGTTGGAGCAAGTTCGCTCCGCACTGACGAGATAAATCCCTCGGCCACGTACGAGTAGGACTGTAAAACAACGCTACGTGTAGCGAGCGTTCAATAGTTGGCATATGACAAAAAAAAAACTGGTTTTTTTTTTGTTTTTCGTTTTGATATTTCACAGTCGAGCCTGACCCACTTATTACTATTCGGCCGTGGGAAGAGCCATGAAAGAACGACTAGACAACAGTTTGACGAATGGACCACGCTACATCTTCTAACTGACAGCCTCTCGGGATGTTTATTACGTGCTCGTCGATTGTCCAGCTGACCTGCCCACCCGTAATCGTCCAAATCCATGATCTGTGTATTCACAATATCATTTTATAATTATTTCATTTCAATTTCAATTTTGAATCAAATGAAACTAAATTCAACTCTAAGACTAATAATTCCGGAATTCAAGAAGATGTACTGGCTCATTGGGCATGCAGGAAGTATAGGTCGGGAAGTTGTTGAAGGATATCTCGGGATGTGATTGACTTAGAGTTTTGAAATAAATTTCTAAATTCACTGTATTAGTAAGAAATTGCCCCTCCGTCGTCCGATTTTTGAAATTCATAAGTAAATTTTTTTTAATTGTGGCTAAATTGTTTTATTGAAAAAACGAGACGAGAGGGCATTTTTTGGAAGACTAATAGACCGCAAAATGCAAACATCGCAGTTAAAACATATAAAATGAGGGAGCAGGATCTCAAATAAATTTCGATTTTTTTCTCGATTTTTCGATAAATGTTTTTGGTTCTCAACCTTCTTCTTATTGGATGTCTTGGCGCTTCTATAGTGGCGGAAAACTCCCCCGCATTTCAAAACTGCAAGTCAATCACATCCTAAGATATCCTTCAATAACCTTCCAACCCAAGTCCTGCAGGCCCTTAATGATAATTCATAATAATAATTGATCTAACATTTAGTGATCTAGACAGAACGGTGATCTGCACAAAGATGATAATAAACCTTTGTATCAAGAATTTGCAGAGTTTGTACTAATCATTGGGGTTTCGTGGGAATCAGCGCATAAACGTTACCCACGTGAGTTTGGGATCACACATTTACTGGTCGCTTCGAGCCGGGATTTCGAGTTTTGATTCTAATCGAGAAGTTGCCGAGCTGCTTGTTTCAGTACTTTGTATATTTTGTGTGAATAATTTGTCAATCGGACGATTATTCATAATATACACTTCGTAAGTGCCTAGTTATATCCACACTAGTGATAGTTCGTGTTCAGTCTTTCCATTTAGATCTATTTGATTATTTAATTTGGCGTGTAAAGATCAAAACGCGCAATTGGAAGTAGCCAGGCAATCTCTTTCAATGCTGTTGGCGGGAGCTTTTTGCCAGATGAACAAGCCTGAATATACTACACATCCCAACGGACTTTTTAGGACCAACCGCACCAATGTCGATTAATTTTTACGGCAGTTGTCACTGAAAATAGAAGAATCATCATAAGACCTTTGTTTTTCTTCTTAGGAAGCTCGTTTTGAAGAGTTTAGTAAGCAGAGTAAAACTAAAAAAGATAATCTGAAATAGCTCCAATTTTGAAGATGTTATGACCATTTGAAATTCCTGCAAATTAGCTTTCCCCCCTAATTGGGGAAAATGAGGGGAGGGGGACAAAATTTACAAAAGGCACTCCCTTGAATGGAAACAAACGTGTGTGCAAAATTTCAGCTCGATCCGTTTTGGCTGCTGGGCTGTAGCCCCGTCATCGAACAACAACGAGAACGAGAAGAACACGAAAGAAGTGAATAATAGTGATTTTAAAACTGCTATACCCACGACATCTGATAGTCTCGAGAGTTGAAATTTGGTTTACGTCCTTACAGGCACCTAGAGAGTTGGTGTACGAAAAATCAACTCCCGAGACACCCAGCGGGCACCCCTACTACTTGTTCCGTCGCGTAATCAGTGTCTCAGTCGCTTCGTTTCTGGGTATCGGTTTTCTTGGCGGGCGGGACGCCCCCGCGTCCCTAGATTTGGACAAATTTTTGAAATTTGAATCCGTTCCTCAAGAATCGGAAAAAGGGGTTGAATGTATATTTTAATGTAGTTGAATGTAGTTTAATGTAGTTGAATGTAATATTTTAAATGCCAAAATGAATTATTAATAACATAATAATACCATCAAAGCAGGAATACAGGATGGAGATACTCCTCCCCTCAGCACGAGGTCTATCACCTCAAAGAGGGGAGAAGCATTTAATTTAAGAGAAGATGTTTTATTTTGTACAAGTTATCATTTATTGTAATTATGAAAATTGGCTTCATGTGATATTATGATTAATAAATGCATTTAACAAACAAACAATGTCTTTTTGGAAAGGTTCGTCGGATCGGTAGCTATGGTGAGAAAGTCAAGATTGTTGACCTTTTTGATTTTTTCCTATTGTACATCGCGGGAAAAAGGTCTGAGACATTACGACACTTTGACATGGAATACCGTCATGAAGAAGTTTCCCATTTTCAAAACTTAGTATCGTTTGTTCAGAGTCGGGTCAAGATTTTGGCTCATTCAAATAAGTCGATACAACCCTCTTCTTCATATCATAAAACAAATGGAGTAAAATTTATTTAATAATAGTTCCCACGTTCTAGTGGCGCAACAAACCACTTCACGAATTAGTAACTAGGAGAGAACGTTCTTATCAGCCAAGTGAAAATACACCCTTGTAAATATTCAAAATGAAAATATCTTTCTGTAAAAATCACCCCAGTTTGCAAACATCATTTTACAACAGACGGAACAAGTTATGATATCCACTTTCCCCGCCCACCCTCCTGGTGAGGGGGTTTCCTAACCCCTTCACAAGCACCACGCCCGTTTCGAAATCTTCCCTTGGCGCCTGCGATAAGTTTTTATTACTATTTCTATTGAGTTCTCTGATGATTCTATTCTATTTTCAACGGCTGATAGCGCCACTCTAACATACATCTACATGACATGTAAATATTATGTACCTATGGTTTTACATGGGTGTCCTCGACCGTGCAAATCATCAGCTAACCACCTCGCTGACAATAGCTGCTGCAATTCGATTCTTTCTTCAAGCGGGTCAAACAATTTTACAAATGAGTCCAACTCTTCCCATATTCTAGTCAGGGAGTGATTTCGATCATAAATAATCGTCAAAGTCGAGGTATCACCCGTGATACTTTGGCAACATGGGCAGTGGGGTAAAATGACTGTTGATCAACTAAATCGGAGTAATTACCTGGCGACCATTAGTTAGAGCTTAGATATGAAACTATGAAACAGACCGTATTAGAGAAATTTGTAGCGTTTTAAAACAAAATTCAATGTTTCCTTCTATTTTATCATTCCATGTAACCAAAAATCGATCAATTACCATATTATTCCCCAGTGGCTGATTCCTCAAAGGTAGAAAAAAACCTATTAACTGCTATCTACATCTTCTGAGCAATGATCAGTTCATATGTTATTCCTAAAAAAGAGTGAGCAGTACACTTCTCGCTCGTAATATTATTTATTTATTTATTTTTATTTTTTATTCATAATTTTTCATAAGTTTTTTTATTGGGAAATACGGGCAAGCCCAATTACATAGGAAAATTAAAAGGTACAGTAAATACAGATAACAAAAAACAAAAAACCAAATTACTACTAAGAAAACAACGATGAGAATAAATTGAATAATATAGGCAAAGGAAATGTACAGAAGGGTAAGCACCACACCGTTGCACGGGGTTGAACTGCCATCATGGAGTATGTATAAAGGTGACCTTTTTGTTGTTCATATATTTATGTATTTATGCATGTGTCACTCCAGACGATAACTCTGGACAGAATTTAGATAAAAATCTCAAATTTGCATAAACAATCCGTCTTGGCAATCGAAAGGCTGAGTTCGTAGTTGGGCAGAATCGGCCCACTCTAAAGGGGGGATTTGGGAAGTTTTAGTGGTACACGACCTTACCCTACTGGTGTAATAGTTGAATAAAAGTGGCAGGGGAAGAAGTCAGGAGCAAGTTATCGGACCGTGAGATGTCGATGAAACGGGCGATGAGGTGACATTTAGTTGAGGAGAAAGGCACGTTGAAGAGCTAAGACCTAATATTGGAACCCGAGTATAATAATTATAGTATACTTATTGTATACTTATGAGGGTTCATTTTGAAGAGGTCCAGAGACTCGAACAGTCAGCAGCATCCAAAAACGTATCGCATGGCATTTATTACTCTTATATTCTTTATCTTTCAAAATAGTACTTGAACCAGTGCTTCAACCTAAACAGAAATAACGCAGATGGGGAACTTCTTCGGTCTTCTTCTGACAACAATACTGCTAATTTGCTGACCTGTCGGTAAAACTCCAACTATCACAACACTTGACCCTCCAACTACCACTAACGTGGCCCTTGAGGAATCGTAAAAAGAAGACGAAAGACTCTTGAAAAAAATATGAACCTTAAAAATCAATCTTGCGTCGGGTTGACTATTCTACTAATTATGCATTATTGTGGGTTGTGTTTTTAATAAAACCACCTTGTAGCAGCCAATAATTTTAATAGAAGGGAGACGTTTCGGTCTCCAGTGTAGACCCTAATCATACCTATTGAACAATAAAATATATACAAACAATCAACTCAGATCGACTAAACTACATGAAGAATTTTCCGTAAGTAATAATTGATAAGAGCTAGGCTTACCTTACAAGCTGATAAATTGCACTACGATGATGGATTTGCACTAAGATAATTGTAGGTAACTAAGATAATTGTAGGTAACAGAATTTTCCGTAAGTATTAATTGATAAGAGCTAGGCTTACCTTACAAGCTGATAAATTGCACTACGATGATGGATTTGCACTAAGATAATTGTAGGTAACTAAGATAATTGTAGATAACAGTTACTGAAATAAAAAACATACCGTTTCATCTGAATTTTTATAGTTTTGGAATTTTCAAAATTTCAAAATTCGTTTTGATCCCCTTCCCCTTGACCTAGGGTTATGAAAAGTTTCGAGGACCATTGTGGGGTTGGTTTGAACCCATAAAAAAATTTCGTAATTTTAACTCAACGCTAACTGAGCAAAGTGCCGCGGACGGCGGACGGACGGATTTTTGGTTTATTATCTTCGATAATGAACCATTGAAATCGCCCAAAGAAAAAAATTGTTTAACCCCCCTCAAAATTTGTTGGTTTACGTTTCAAGAGACGTAGATTCCAGAAATCGAATTTAAAAAAATCCGTCCGTCCGCCGTACGCCGTCCGCGGCACTTTGCCCAGTTAGCTTTGAGCTAAAATTTCGAAATTTTTGTTAAGGAAATCCTGAAACGTAAACCAACAAATTTTGAAATGGGGTTAAAAATTTTTTTTCTTTGGGCGATTCCAATGATTCATTATCAAAGATAATAATCCAAAATGTTGAATGGGCTCTTCATCCCCGTCCCGGGGATGTTGAGGGCTGTACTCCAGGGATCTCCGAGGCCCAGAGGGCAACAGATGTTACCATAAAGGGCCGAAAATGCCCTTAAGATTTTTCCCGCCAAACCGCGTGCGCACCTGTTGCGCTCTTGGGCAGGTAGCCGGCAGGTCCCTACACAATCACGTATTCCGTCCGCCAAGCAAAAGGGTCGTAAAGGATCCAAACACGGATTATAATTGGAGGGTGCACTTCACCTGTGTGACGCTTGGAGTTTTCTCAGCCACAAGTTCACACGCGATTTTCATTCAATATTTCAGAAAGAGACCTCTACAAACTGTCAAACAACAATTTTCGCTCCACGGCACATCGAAATCAGATCCTCAATACAATATGACTACATTAGCTACCACTTCCACGAATCTTAGTGTAAGATCTTAGAATAATCTTGAAATAATGAATAATAAAAACACCATGATGTTCTTCTTTCTACTGAAGATGAGCATTTTTATCTAGAAACGCGGTAGCGTTCCGCCCCGCCAAGCAAACAAATTGAGAAGAACGAACGGCACCGAGCTTACCGGACGTCACCAAACGAGTTTTCCCGCTATCCATATCTCGGCTCCTATTTGGCCGATCAACTTGAAATTTGGTTTGATAATAAAAAAAAGAAAAGAAAACCTGAATGTTTTAAGCCGCTAGGCCTAAAGGAAGCCAAGTTATATAACTCAATAGTTCAGTTATATAACTCAATTCAGTTAGCTCAATTAGGTATTTAGGCGTCATGCTAGACCAGTGCCTAAATTGGAAAGACCATGTGGCTCATCTATGGAGGTCAGGGGTTTCCTTAATATAGACAACTTGCGGAAATTTTATTTTGCTCTGATCCATTCAGTATTGTCGTATAATATTGCTGCATGGGGAGGTGTGGGTATCACTACTCTTCAGCCTCTAGTAGTAACCCAGAAATGTTTAATGAAAATTCTTTTAAAAAAATGTAAGCGATTTTGTTCTGCCAAATTATTTAATTTATTACAAGTGCCAACATTAGTCAAATACCTATTTGTTCAATTTTAACCAATGCCTCAGAGCCAGTGAAACTCAAGTCGCTAGGTCTAAATATCTAATACATAGATGTGTAGTAATAAAAACGTATTATCATGGCGCCAAGGGGATATTTCGAAACGGGTACGTTTCTTGTGAAGTGGTGAGGACATCTCTTTAGTTGGAAGAAAAAGGCCGGGCGGGGAAAGTGGGTATCACAACTTTTTTGGATTTTTGCACGGAGTGTTTTTTTTTTTTTTTTTTTGGGATAATAAAAACTTACATATACTGTTTCACGTTCCGTGGTATCTGGATGTTTAAATAACTGTTTGCACCAAGAAGCACCGGGTGTGCGAATTTTTTGAGTAGCCCTCATCCACCACAGGCGCCACAGGCACTCATACCGGGGATACAGGACCCCGGTAAACATTTCAAAGTAATAGGCATTCGGTATCGGTTTGTCGATCCAATACTTTAGAGGTGACTTTGAAAATTCACCCAATAAGCCATGATGCATAACTGGACCTTATTTAGTTTTTAATGTCAAATAAAATAGGCAAAAATTGCGTTTGTGATTCAACCTGTTTGTTTACAATTACTGGAAATGACGCCACCACCCGCGGTCGAAAATGGATTGTTGAGGAGCATCATTGTAGCTTATGCTGTATATGGAGAAAATTCTTCACGGCGACGTTTGTCCTGATTATTGCTATGAATCATCACTAGATAGAGTAGCCCTTCACCTTCGCACTAATCGCTCATATCGCGATCAGTGATAGCAACCGGAACCGAGTCTCCATCATTATTAGTTTTCCCGTGATCGCCCCAAGTCGTATCCTCCTCAAGAAATAATAATTTTCGTTAAAATTGAACGAACGAATTGTCGCATTTTTCATATTAGTGTCTGCATTTACGCCTCCTCTCCATTTACATTCGATCAGACTTCAGCGCGAGCAAAAGGAAGTCCGTCGGACGCCGCTACGGGGGCCCCCAGCTCGAGGCATCACCACCAACAAGGTACGAAATAATTCTCCAGTCTAAGCCAACTGTAATGATCTGTACCTTTTGTCTAATTTACGCACTCACGCTGTATACATCTAGTTCATAATTACGTACGTAGGATGGCGATTCATCGACTCATTGTGGCTAATCAGTCAAAAATGTCACTATAAATCAATCAATCAATTGTTTATTTTCTGTTGTGGGTAGCACAAAAGAGTTCGCAGACATGGTTGTGTACATATATGTACACAACCATGTCTGCGAACTCTTTTGTGCTACCCACAACAGAAAATAAACAATTGATTGATTGATTTATAGTGACATTTTTGACTTGTCGTGCTTTTGTGGTAAAATATTGTTGCTCACTATAGTGAGCAACAATATTTTACCACAAAAGCACGAGTAAACAAACAAGTGAAATTAAACTACTTTAAGAATAAACCTAAACTTTCAAAGTGGATTATTAATGCAGTAACTTTATGTCCACCAGCAACTCTTCCAAAAACTTCCTGAGGTTAAATTATACTGTCTAAAGACTAGGTCCTTATTTGGACAGCATAATAAGCAGTTTTCCACATATTCCTCACTTACCTGGTCGAACCAAAGAAACGAACACTATCATTTTCCAAATGAGGGCTGCGGCAAAAAATGTGTTTGATGTTTTCGAGCTCCTGAGTGATACACAGAATACATGCGGAATCGGAGTCGACTTTCCACACAACCCTTTTATGGTAAATGCTGAGGGTAGTCATATTCCTCAGTCTTAGCTCTGGCAATCAGACGTTCCTCGTCAAATGAGATGTCCGTGTTTAAGTAACCCAGCAGGCACGAGTAGCCATCGACGAACAGATTACCCTCTCGTAGTCTTCGTAAGCCGCAAATCGTTGCAAAGCTGTTGAGTACGGCTTGTTTTTTTGGGCAAGTTCCTCCGCATTCTGGCTTTCCAACAGAGAAGCATATCCAAGCTTCAGTATTACTTTTGGTTTATTATCTTCGATAATGAACCATTGGAATCGCCCAAAGAAAAAAATTTTTTAACCCCCCCTCAAAATTTGTTGGTTTACGTTTCAAGATACGTAGATTCAGAAAATCGAATAAAAAAAAATCCGTCCGTCCGCCGTACGCCGTACGCCGTCCGCCGTCCCCCGTCCGCCGTCCCCCGTCCGCCGTCCGTGGCACTTTGCCCAGTTAGCGTTGAGCTAAAATTACGAAATTTGGTTTCTGGGTTAGGACCAGCCCCACAATGATCCTCGAAACTTTTCATAACCCTAGGTCAAGGGGAAGGGGTTCAAAACGAAATTTAAAATTTCGACGATGTCATATCTCGAAATATTCAACTGAACCGTGTAATTTTAGTTCACTTTTGAATGGCCTGAAAAATTACGAATCTTTTAATACCAATTGGATTTTTGTGCGACCAGCCGTTCGTTCACAGTGAGCGCGCAAAGGTTTAGGAAAAACACTAAACTTTCGCGTCGAAAACGGCCGTTATGTGACCCAACCTCCAGACGCCCAGAATAAAACTACGTTTTTCATCTTCCCGGTAAACTACAGTCTAGAAATTTTAACCGTGAGTCGGGGATAGACCACATTGCAATATTCACTCGGTTTCTCATCTGTAAAATTGTTTAAATAATACCTTTTTGTAATAATACAAATTTAATTTTGATGATGAGCTGTTGACTTGAAATTTTAAAAATAGTTCAGAACTGGATCACAATGCAATATTCACTCGTTTTCTTGTCTGTAAAATTGTTTAAATAATACCTATTTGTTTAAACAAATTAAATTTTGATGATGAGCTAGATACTTGAAATTTTAAATATAGGTCAGAAATGGACGACATTTCAATATTCACTCGGTTTGTATGACATGGTATGAGTATGGTATGGTATATTATTGTATGTATGATTTGGTATAGTACAGTATGGTATGATAGGAAAGAAATTCGTATGGTATGGTATGAGTACGGTGAGAATATGGTATGGTGCCGATTTGCAACAGTCTGGTATAGACAGAAGGGTGATCTGCACAAGGAAGATAATAAACCGTTGTGTCAAGAATTTGCAGAGTTTTTTCAACTGAGTGACCCAGTTAAATCTCTCGTTGCTCCTACCCATGTTCGAGGTAGGCAGGAGTTGATTATAGCTGACGCGAGGATATCTTTCTGGTATCATATTGTCACTATCTGCAACAGTTTCACTCGTTATTCCGGTCTGGTCGCAACAATCCGCTTACCCCTTTCATTGGAACTCAAGTTCCCCGAGCCACGTGGATACGGCACAAATTTCCGGTGTCTCCTCGGTTGGCCGCCGGCAGAGTTTTTGTCGTTCATTACCGGTATCTAAATTAGGCCAGTTGAACAGTTTAATTACCTAATCTGTACCCTGCGCTGCTCCGAACTCGTCAAGTGCCCGTCCTACCAGTCACATAATTATTTACCAGAAATATATTCATTTTATTTGGCTTCTTCTATTCGACGTACCATAGGAACGGACGAATGTTGTCATTCTTTTTTACTATACATATTTTGTTATGCATTTCACTACTTAGATTTAGTCCAAAACTTGGTCTCAAACTTCACTATATGGACCGGCAATTAACAACAAATAATCGGGCTCAATAATTAGAGCAGAAGATTCTCCATTTGCCCAAACAACTAGTTACACTAGAGCGTAGATGGTTTTGATATTGAGGAGGATGATGTTTTTGATAATAAGGAGGAGGATGTTTTTGATATTCAGGAGGATGATGTTTTCGATATTCAGGAGGATGATGCTTTCGATATTCAGGAGGCTGATTTTCAATTAATGTTCTTCAAATTTCTTAAAACGAAAAATCTTTCTCGAAAAACGAATTTTTCGTTTCAGAATTGTAAATACAGCAAGTCAGTTTATTTCTTCGCAACCGACGTCTGAGAGACTACTGTTAGATAGGACACTCGCCTACATTGCAACTACATTACAATCCAATATGATTGTAATGTAATAACGAATGTTTTTCCCAACTTTTTCATATAATTTGTTCACTCATTATATTATCTTGCACGATTCAAACCTACCTCGTCTCTTTCCATCCAGCGGCTAAACTCTGCAAATTACAACAGGTTATGCACCTTCAGCACGCTTAGGAAAAGGAGAAAAAGTTATAATCGCCGTGTATGTAGATGACCTGGTAATTGCATCTGCAAATAAAATGGAAATAGAAAAACTGAAACAAAATCTCACAAAAACATTCGAGATGAGAGACATCGGGAAATTAGGTTATTGTCTCGGAATAGAATTTTCGAGAGACAAAGAGAGAGGAGTCATGATGAGCCAGTATAAATACCTCAACAAACTATTAGAAAATTTTAAAATGGAAAAGTCAAAAAGTGCACGAACCCCTATGGAATTCAATCTCAAGCTGGAAAAACCAATCGAAGGGGAATGTCCAGATGTTCCATACCAGAGTCTAATGGGATCGTTGATGTATCTGGCTACAGCTACAAGACCTGACATCATGTACTCGGTCAGCTACCTATCCCAATTCAACGCGTGTTATAGAATTGAGCATTGGGCAGCTGCAAAACGCGTATTGCGATACCTCACGGGTACGCACTCATATGCACTACATTTCAAGAAGACCGAAATCTGCAAATTGACCGGGATGGCGGATGCGAATTGGGGGAGCTGCATCGACGGAAGGTCGTACACTGGGAACTGCTTCGACTGCAATGGCACAGCCATAAGTTGGGAATCGCGAAAGGAACGGACGGTTGCACAATCAACTGCCGAAAGCGAATCAATGGCCCTAACTGAAGCAGCAAAAGAAGCAATTCACTTGAAACGGCTGACAAACCATGTACAGATAGCCCAGCAAACCGTTGAAGTGATGACGGACAATCAATCTGCCATAAGCTGGGCCAAATCCAAACACATTGCTCTAAAAGAACACTTCATAAGAGAAACCATAGAGCGAAGAGACATCAAATTGGAGTATTGTCCGACTGAAAGCATGGTAGCCAATACTTTGACAAAGGCACTTATTGGACCAAAATTCTTCATCTTAAGGAAAAGACTAGGGCTTGAATACCGGCTCGTGAGGGGGAGTGTTAGATAGGACACTCGCCTACATTGCAACGACATTACAATCCAATATGATTGTAATGTAGTAACGAATGTTTTTCCCAACTTTTTCATACCTATAATTTGTTCATTCATTATATTATCTTGCACGATTCAAACCTACCTCGTCTCTTTCCATCCAGCGGCTAAACTCTTCAAATTACAACAACTACTGATGTTCAGAAGGCTACCGATCGCCTGTGGTTGCCGTCACGCCGAATCTCTGAAACAAAGATCCTATCCCTGGCTCCCCATCATCGATTATGCAGATTCCATTTTTCACCTGGCGACCCCATCAGAAAAAAAAGGTGCTTCATTAAATTTACACATACAGTAGCACTGATGTTATGTTATGAAAATTACGGGTTCCCAAAGAAAAAGTGACCCGTAAAAAAAGAGTGGGAGCCCAACAGTAGCTTGGGAGATGAGGGTTGCAGCACCTGTAGAAAAAAAAATTATGGTGATTGGCAAAGAATGTCGTGGAAGAGTATTCTGCTGGCTACCTGGCGATCTGGAGTCTGGGGTTTGAATCCTTAATATGATTTGAAAATGAGGGCGCAATGATGGAATCTGGACTGGAGGGGGCTCTAATACAAAGTGCTATCTGACATTTCAGGGAGAAGAAAAAACTCGACATAAGGGGAGAGAAAAAAACCCCCTTCGCAGCAGGTGTCTGATCTAGTTCCTATTCATCTATTGTTGTGATATGGTTGAGTTGGGAGGGTGGTTGTGCGTAAGGCGAGAAATACACCGATGGTCCACGACATTTCTGATATCCTGTTCGGTAGAGCTCAGGAAACGTCGTCTTTTGGATTGAAGTCAGAGTTGGATCTCGTTTGACATTACGTTGAATCCTGAACCCACGGGATCGACACATGCGTTTAAAATCGATTCCCGTATGGGAAGAAATCACTGTAGCAGAATCTGACACGCATTCTACACCGTTCGGACTAACAAGAAGTTGGCTTATTATCGCTTGGTTACTCGTCAAACTTATCAAGGCAAAAGGTTGAAAATGCGAGATAATGCCAGTTGTTTCAAATCCTATGGTTCTTTCGTATGTTTTTTCAAGACCATTCTCTTTGATTATTTCACAATGAGTAAGAAAAAATTCGTACAACTAAAAAAAAAAAAAAAAAAATAAAATACTACTTATAAAATACTACTCTTAACATGTGATTACGATCTGTAAACTGGTAATTTATAATTCTAAAACCCTACTGAGAGATTTTTTCTACTTGGTGACTGAAGGTCTCTCCATTTCATAAAGGTCAGACCCGTGATGGAAACGTCGTACTTGTACAATAAATTACTTCAGCGGAATATTTGAGTAGCTTGGTCGACCACCATGATCATTAATGAGGTCCGATTAATGCTAAAAATCAAAAATTTTGACAAGCTGATTGCACTTAAAAAAAAAAAAAAAAAAAAAATCCACACATGGCTATAAGAGTGAATTTTTGAAGAAATAGGATCAGACGGGGTAATTGTGAACGAATTTCTTTCATTTCAACTAAGTTGTATCCTCCACGTGGTTTTGCTCGGTTTAAAAGTAAAAAACCTAGAGTATTTACTTTTGCTGCTTGTCCTCTTTCAGATTCCATATTATTTCTCAAAATATTTGGAGTTTTTGCTGTGAAATTTCCTTGTTCACAATTTCCCCCAATGTTCACATTTGCCCCCTACAAATGCGGCATACAGATTTTGCCTTCTTCACCTCTCTTCGCTCAAAATCAGCATCTTAAGATTCATTTGAATGAACAACTAGGAAGAGGCCCCATATGAAACCTCTAAGACCCCTTGTACCCTTCACAAATACCCCTTGGTCCCTTCACCATTCACTTTCAGACCTAAATAAGTATAAATCTAAGGAAATTAAAGGTATTCCGATAATAGGTATTTCACAGCGTTTCTCTAATTATATAATTACGACAAGAATACTCGTACAAGAAGGTTTGAGCACAAATTGGAATCTGAAGGTAACTAAGTCGTCACAATCATGAATAAATCAGCGAAAATTGAATTGAATACAAGAGTAAACTCACAACAATTGAAGGAGTTTCAATCAAAACTATGAGAAAAGTCATTTTTCCTTCACAGAAATGCTACCAGGAAACTTGTGAATGAACCTTCTTCCTTCCTGTTCCACGAGCTGAAATAATGGCTTTCACCTGTTCCTTTCCAACAGAGAACCAGTCCTTTTCCTTCAGAACAAATTTAGTTTTAGCTGCGTCGACACTCAGCAAACCAGTGACTTCCACTTCACCGCCCATGATGTTGTCTACTTTACAACCATAAGAGAAATCGCCTTTCTCGATTCACCTAGTGTATCGACTACATCACAGTTAGGGATGGTATTGGTTTCAGAAGGGTCGATGTAAGATACATCTTCGTATTCATCCAATTCCATTTCCTGCTGGTATTCTTCCAACTCTGGTGCATTAGATTCATTGCGACGATCCTCTTCAATTTCGTCTTCCAACTGTTCTTCGTCACTCTCGCTTCCACGAGTGTTCTTTTGATATCACATCCCTAATCATTAGCACAAATCGATGGTATCCAAATTGAATAGCGGTTGAGCCAGGATGGCGGTAAACTTGCCCGTAGACCATAGTTCATCGTCTCGGATGTAGAGGTAGACCTCAGAGGTCCTCCTTCCTTGCAAGAACATTTTAGCCCAGGATGGAAAAGAAGATTTTAGCCCAGTCTCCGAGTGGTTCTATAAAAAAACTTGGAATTTACGGTACAATTTATCGCTCAACTCTCAAAACCCCTTGGAGTTGAATTAAAATCGCGCCAATATTTTCAGTTATCGGACACCAAATTTGATCACAGACGTACCAAACTGACGGTGCAACAGAGAACCAAATTCGTCCACGAAGCTGCGGAATATGGAACGCAAGTAGTCAATTTGATTTTGACCGACAAAATTATTTTCAACTTCTTAGAAGAACAATGCTTTCCATCCTTTGGGAGTGAGGAAGCAAAAAACGCGTTCGTTATCGTTGTCCACCGTTGTCTCGTGATTAGGGGTTTCCCAAACTTTCGTAACTTTCTTGAACCGTTACTTTCCTTTCAGTTAAGGATTTGAACTAATACTCTAATAAAAAACGAGTATTCTATCACAATATTAAGTTATTTTACCCATATCACAAACGTCTAATCGTTTTATTGTAATAATGAAAAGTTTGAGTCAAAATTGGTTTTGAAAACTTCAAAACCAATTTTGACTCAAACTTTTCATTAAATTTAATTTAATAATAATAAATCATCAAAAATCGCTGACAGGAAACATTGTAGGAAATAGTCGTATGCTAGGAGCTGTGGCTTCGTGGCGATGACTGTAGACGGCAGCTACCTCAGGCACAACTTCATAGATGAAGCCATAACTTCAAAGAAAATATTATCAAGATATTATCGATGATCATCAGTTTTGATGATCATCGATATTTTAATAACGAGTTACCTAGCGGAGCATAAAAATCAAATAGTAGAGCCTCAAAAAACTAATTAAGAATGGCCAGGATTGTTATTAGTCTGTAACGAAAATATTAGGTTTGTAAACTATTCTATTGAAATATTACATTTATTTTCTTCTTTACCTGTTACAAGTCTTGTACGTTTATTATACATGTTACAACCAACGTTTTACCATATTTTTTTAACTTTCATTACCTTTGTTTTCCCTTTTTGTTAATTTTTAAACAGAATATAGTTATTTATTTGAATTTATTTCGTAAGTAAACTGCAACTCGTACAACTGGTATCGATACATTATATCCGATATTATCGTAGTATCGATACGATATGAAATATCGAATCCGGTGCCAACCAGTAACGATACTCTCTTGGTATCGGTACAAACTGACTCGTGAGTGCCCCTGTGTAGGTACAAGTAATTACACGATCAATTATCTGGTAGAATTGATTGCGCTGCTCGATGATAATCTCTTGAGTGGCGATCCCTCAGACCGAAGGGACTCACGGGAGTAAATTTAGAAATGAACACGAAGAGGCGGGTACAGAATCTCCCTGGCCAATACTTCAGATGGGTGTCCTTCTCGACTCCCATAGGCACATACCAATCGCGATACTTCACCTCCGAAATCGGGTGTGGGCGCAGGAATAAATTCTTTTTTCTCATCTCTCTTCATTAATTCTCCCGTGTCGAAGAGGACTCACAATGTGGTGAGATCTGACTCAAATCCAAAGAATAAAAAAGAAAACTCTTCTACCTCAAAATGAATTCTTCTTTGAGGCTCATCTGTTTGACGAACCCCTTTGCTTCTTATGGGCAGGACTGCCATCCATCCCGATTTCTTCCTTATACTGCCCCAATTTACCTGGAACAGATATGTCAGCCCTACTGTAGGCCCAACCTCAAAACGACGGTGAATCAGGATTTTTGAAGGGTGGTTTGATGTTAAACTTGATTCATTTACTGTTCAAGTAACACACAGGTGTTCCATTTACGAAGCCAAAAAATTCGGATTTAGAATCTACAAGTACTATGGAACAGCAAATCGACGGTCTCACAGCAACAACCCATATCGTCATTTTCTCAACTTGTCAGGAGGGCTGGAAAACCGCCTTCTAACGATTTTCTGCTCCCATAATCAGTATATTTTTTAATTGTCGTACTATTACAACATAAATACCCACCTTTATGAACTTACGAAAGAAAGTTAGTCAGTGTGTAACAAGAGGGCGCATCCTTGGAAATGCATAACGCATTTAGGTAAAAAATGACGATGTGGGGTGTTGCTGTGAGACCGTCGAAATGCTCCACAACAACTTTTTTTTTTAAACGTCTTCATTTTTCGAGCGTTTGACTATTTGAGATGTTTTTTTGCTGTTTTCTCGAATTTACAACCTCATATCCACCAAAATGCTAATGCTGTTTGCTGATGACATGGAGCTATTCTGTCACGTGGGGTCGGAGTCAGATTGTGGATCGCTGCAGCTCGCCATTGACGTGTTGGAGGAGTGGTGTGCAGACAACAGGCTTTTTTATAAACCAGGAAAGTGCTCAGTTATATCGTTCGTCAGAACCGAGCAGCGTTTGGAATACGAGTACATTTGGCCCGGGTGAGGCGAATAGTTGACTTGGGTGTCCAGTTTGCCGCAAATCAGCTTTTTTTGGATTGTGTCACTCTTCTTCCAAATGGACGATATGTACTAACAATGTGATATTTTTGCATATCAACTTTTGCATATTAACTTTGCATAGGTATTAACTTGATTTTTGCATATTATTTTGCAGGTTAAATAGAGGATTAAATTGTTCACATCTGTTCTCAGACCATCTCTGAGAAATGCAAAATGCATTTACTCAAACTTTTTACCAGGTGAGAAGTCAAAAATAGAACCTGTGAATCTCTTAAAATCCGAAACATTTTCCTACCTCTTGTCCTTCATATTAACCCCCGCCCCCTCTCCCCCAGATTCCAAAATAAGCTTGTTTACCCTATTTTACCATTATTTAAGCCCATTCCTCTAGTTGTTTCGGACAGTTTTAAGGATACTCATTCATAAGGATTTTGTGTTTAGAACAGTGATGTAAACAGAAGGATGACCCATGCGGAAGCTAATAAACCATTGTCTGAAAATTTGCAGCGTTTTGATTTTGGTGTTTTTTCGAATCTCTTGAAGAGAAGCAATTTATTAGGTTGTGACTGACGTGGGTGGTGATGCAACGCAGGGTCATTCTTCGGAGCAGGTACTTGACAACATCGAGCGAACGTTCCTTGTATTTTCAGGCTTCTCCGTCAGGACCACGTGCGCGTTCCGGGGGATGTCCCCCGCCAGCTCACACCGTCTTAAGCCCCACACGCCCTTCCCCGACCTTCTACCGACCGCCGCCGTTGTTTTGACATATTTAGAACGCGTTGTTTATGCGCGAGGGCGGACCTGAGGGGAACATCTGCCGAATTTCACTCGGAGGCGACTCGAAAACAAACCGACAGACACGATCGTGCAGGAAGAAGACGAACGAGTTGCATCTGAGCGAAATTTGGTGCGCGGCGAGTATGTGCAAATCCTCGAGTCTATGAGGCGACTCCCTGCAAAAGGGTATAATATATACCTTTTTATGTCCATTAATATGTCCATATTATGTCATGCAGCATGGCTATAAGAGCATATTTTCGAAAAAATAACTGGGTTTATGTAAAATGTCTCCATTTTACTGGTTTAATAACGAGCTTTGTCTCATTTTTTTCCGAGTCACACCTCAGTTCATAGATTTTTCAACGTTGAACACGATGTGAAGTCAGATTTGCGATATCTCATTCCATTATCAGATTAGAACAAAAGAATCGTGAAGAACATCTCAAGTAACAACCACGTTTATCACCTTCAAAGTGATTCAGTTTGAGAACGGTATAAGATATAGCAGTTCTGACTTCACCAGAGTACAGCGTAAAGAATCCTCTCAATAAGGTGTCATTTGTCAGACTGTTTCATTTTTGGAATTTATGGGTAGTTTTCACCCATTTTGAGTCAATCGGTGAAAGTGGAGATGTTATGGCCTTGGCTAACTATACAAGAAGATAAACTTGGGAAGGGGTTTTTGAAGTTATATAACTCAGCTTCCTTTAGACCTAGCGACTTGAAACTTATCCACACCGAATTTCAAGTTGATCAATCAAATAGGAGCGGAGATATGCTACCTAGTAGGTAGTCAACTTAATATTTCCTGTATTTTGTATGTAGTCCATTTGTCTCTGAAAATCATTGTTCATGCAACTAACTTGATAGGGTATCATCATATAAAAATTCGAGTGTCATATTTGATAATAGCTTAACATGGAAAACTCATATCTATTACTCTAAATTCAGGAAATTAGTAGCCATATGTTACAATGTACGATAACTCCTTCATAAAAAAAGAATAAAACAAATTTATATTTCACTAGTACCTACAGTCTATAACGCAACATGGTACCTTGACTTAGGGCGAGGCTTACTCTAGCTCATTAGATAAGCTTAATATAGTTTAGAAATTATTACTGAAAATAATGCTAGGAAAACCCCAACGCTATCCTTCCAGGTTGATTTAAAATAAGTCAAAAATATTTAGTATAATGCAAACGATTTACGCACTCTACGTGGTTCGCAAAGATTTTTGATATATAACACAGATCAGTGTTATGCATCTATGCGGAAACACTAATGCTATTAGTGTTTCGCCTGATATTACTTCTTCTTTATAAGGTTATAAAGAATGAACCGAATTTGAGTTCTTACATTCCACGTATATTAATCTGCATTGCTCAATAAGCTCTTCGGGATGAACTGCCCTGGGTTGATCAGAATAATGCTATTGTTAGTACATTTAATTCGTATCTATATTTCGTATCTACGGTTCCACAGTTTTGAGTTTCAATAACTTTTTGAATAAATGTAGATACGAATTAAATTTACTAACAATAGCATTATTCTGATCAACCCAGGGCAGTTCATCCCGAAGAGCTTATTGAGCAACGCAGATTAATATACGACGAATGTAAGAACTCAATAGAAGATGAAGATTTCAGTTCAATAGTATTATGTTTCTTTTAGCGAATTTTCGATGAAAAGGAAGATATTGTTCTAAGCTGAGGGTGATTTTGGAGGGGTTTGGTGGTGGTGGTGGGGGGGGGGGGGGGGGCACACGTTTTTCATCCGCCTTTTTGACCCAGTTCCCCAATTGAACCTTTGCTGGGTTTGCAGGTACTGTTTCCCCTCAGTCGACTGAAGAGCCGATGTTTTGAGAACGGTCTTCACTTCTCCAGCGGCATTCTCTCGTTGCGAGGGCTGTACTAAGAATTTCTCTGGAGTTTCGGAGTCGCAGGTTGAGTTGGAGAATTGAATACATGCCTGGTCAGAAGGAGAAGAAAAGAAATTTCTTAGGAGGCACCTTTATAATTTCCGAGAATACTACTAGGTTCAATAAAGCCTAGTAGTAGGAAAGACCTGTAATAAGTAGGAAAGACCTACGGGGTTCCGATTTCTTCGAACCGTTCCTCCGTCACTTTTTTCAGTAACGCACGATTTCATTCCGATCCGTGTCGATCGGTTTAAGTAGGAGCGGGTACCGATCAGTTCAGATCCCACTGCGGAACCGATCCTTGTATCGTTACAACCGGAACGGCCTATGGGTGTTTTTTCCTCCCTTAACCAACCCCTCCCCCCCCCCTCCTACCATTAGGGATAGGCCGTTCCGGTCGAGACAAAAAATCGAGACAAAATTTATTATACAACCATGAAAATGGAGACATTTTGCATTGAACCAATTGCTTCTTCGAAAATTTGCTCTTATAGCCATGCAGCATGACTGGATTTTTCTCGTTAGTTGTAAGAATGATCTTAATAGACCAAAACTTGCGAGATTGGTAAATAAAACGTTAGGTACCCATTCATTCATCCATTCTCTCTCTCTTGCGAAAGATTGGTGAATTGGTTTGCTTCTCTTTTCGATGATTGGTGGCAGATTGTGAAAACTCATGATGGTCGACAGTCTTCTTGGTGTAGACTGCAAGAAGGTATACCTCTGGGCTCAGTGCTATCAGCCTTGGCTTTCTCAATATTTATTAATAGGATTGGTACATGTTTCAATGAGAGTTGTAGGTACATCCTATAGGTATATAGCAATATATAGCATGCACATTGTACTAAGAATTTACATTGTATGCTGATGACGCAAATTTACACGGAAGTAGGTCTACCCCATTTTCCGGAGGGTGTTAGGTCCTGAATAAATGGTGTTCCGAACATGCACTTAGAATTAACCCTACGAAATGTAAGGTGCTGGTGTTAGGAGATTCTGGCCTGACCAAGCAACTTGATCAGGTGACTTGCCCTAGTGTAGGGATTGATACGGTACCACTGCCTTTTGTACATTTGACTAGACCCCTGGGATCGGAAGTGCATTCGCGGATGAAATGAGGAAAGCAAGTTGCTTCAGTATGTGCGAAAGTTTATAAAGGCCTTTACCAATTTAGGCGTATCGCTTTTCATTTGCCTGAGAGTGTGAGAGTCAAACTTATGCATACGATGCTTTTTCCAATTCTCGACTATGCTGCTGTGGCGTACGGCGACATATCCTCTGAAAAATGTGATACATTGCAGCGTGCTCAAAATGGTTGCATTAGTTTCATCTTTAAATTTCCTAGGTGGGAACAAGTCACGCCGTATTTCCAAAAAGATGGTTGGCTAAAGATTAGAGAGATTTCTTTGCAGGTTAATAAATAAACAGTCAAAACAGTCTCTTTCTCTCTCTCGTACACTGTTGTGGAAAATCTGCATAGTGTAGATATTTTGGTTACAAGGAAGTACTATTCAGAAAGACACGGAACCGAATTGATTCCTTGATGTTTGAAACATCTGAAGATGAAATTGAACCTTTTGATGAGGGCAAGAACGCTCAGGTGGCTAATGAACTCTAACGCTAATGAATACTTGCATAGCTTTGCTCAGTCTGTGGATGAATGGTGTACAACATGGAGAGTGAAGGTTAATCTCTCCAAATCTCAGCTCGTTCGATTTACTCTTCGCACCAAAGTTCCGCCAAGCACCATAACTCTAAACAGAATCACCTGAAACACGCTTCTCGGATTGAGACTGGACTCCAAGCTAACTTGGGCTCCTCATATTTCCTCTGTTGTCCTAAAGACTTGTTCACGCGTGTACATCTTGAAGCACTTGCTGACCTACCCAGCGATACCACTAAAGTAAGTAAGTAAGTAAAGTAAAGTAAGCAACCATTTCAGGTTGAATTTTCGTCCAACTGCCTTTTTTGGCGTCGCGGACGTCATCGGCTGTCCACCTAGGTGGATCAGAATTGTTCCGATGATTTCGCTTAAAGCTACTCATTGCCTCGCCCCCTTGAGTTGAGAGGGGATCGCCGTACAGAGGCGTGATGAAATCACTTGGACGGGAGACCCACTTACCAGCGGTAACCCATCCAAGTAACAACCACGCCCGACGCTGCTCAACTTCCGTGATCTGACGAGAACGGGTTTGTTACAACGCCTACCCCGATACCACTACATTCAAAGATATTGATGTACCTCCTCCTAATTAGACCAGTATGGCTGTATGGGTGCATGATTTGGTCTGCAGCAGCAACCTCCCACATAAAAAAATCCAAACTGTGCCAAATCGGATTCTCCGACCTATTACTGGAGCATCTTGGTATGTAAGGAACAGCACCTTACACAAAGATCTGGACATACCTGAGGTTTCAAAGGCTCTCCAGCTCTCATACAATATGCACCACCAAAGACTTCAGACTGTGTTCACATTCAAACTCGCTGCTCAGAGGAATATTCGAGAACCCCCCTCCACCGAGAAATGAACGAAGATTAAAGAGGAAATGACACTCAGACCTCGCTGAAAATGAATAGTTAATCCCTGCCAAGTCGGTATTAAGATTGTTAAAACTGAAGTTATTTATTGTTACATTTATCTACTATTGTTATAAAATTATAACAAAAGTAGATAAATGTAACAATAAATAACTAATAACTATATAAATAATAAATAAATAAATATGTTCTTGCGAGTGATAATGTTAGAATAGGAAAAACTGTGCCATTTTCTACAACTCACTGTAAGTACTAGTTTCTAGATGTATAGGTATTATATGTAAGATTTGTATATATATTATGTGTAAGTTGCATAAAATGTTCATGTTAGATAGAGGGTTTTCAATTTACGGTTTACTATTATTTTCAATTTATTTATTTTTTTTTGGTTGTAGATTCCTTAAAAACGACGAAATAAATCGTCGAAATGTTGGAAAACTGAAATTCATTTAAACCTGACCGAACCTCGATAAAAACAGCAGCAAATTTCGCTTCAACATATAATATCTACGGTCGATATCAAGAACTCCATTATATAAATAACTATATAACTATAACAATAAATATAGCAGTAGATAAATAACTGTAGATAATTTTATCTACAGTAGAACACAGTTCTACTGTGTTATTTAACTGCTATTAAAATAATCTAGTTGTGGCCCACCACTGGGTGGAAACCCACTGTACACGTCTCACGTGAAGTTGTATAATATACATTATACAATGTTTATACTTTTTTTTTTTAATTTTAAACTTTATTGTACTTAGTACATTAAGTTGTGCTTACGTATGTATAATAAAGTACAATAAAGTTTAAAATGTAAAAAAAAAAAAAAAAAATTCACTTTTCTTTTATAGAAACACAGATTCTCTACCTTGAGTTGTAGCAGAGCCAAAGACAAAACCTCGCTTCTGTGCATTTCATCGATGGAACAACTTTATAGTTTACCAAATACAATGGAATAATCCGAAATAAAATACAAATCCTTTGTATTCGAATGAATCGAGCTCTCGACAAAGGCGCTGTCCCCCTGTTTAAAGGGCTCAGGATGTCCTGCGGTTCACAGGGCATGGACCCCTAGGCCGTACCCAAATGACCGGTTCGGTTCGGCCCTTCGTAGGCCCATCCGTATACCGGAGTAACCGCTCCCTCTCACGCTCACTCTCTCTCACACACACACGTATGTACCTACTATCACACTGTCTCTCTCTCTCTCCTTGCCCTCCCTATTCTCCCTCCATCGTTCTCCTGTGATGGTCTTTTCACGTTCGCTTCCCCTGCCGAGCCATTTAAATAGAACCCATCCGGAAGCTCACAATTGGCCCCAGTTCCTTGTGATACGAGAATTTTTAAATCATTCAACGACCTCCGCTTAAATGGCCTGGAACGCTTTGTCAATGGAATTTAAACCTCCCCCTTCGGCCTGACACTCTTCTACTGCTCGCTTGTTTTAGAAGAAAGCACGAAGGATCGTTATAAAATTAGATTATCATTTATAAGATTACCAGTAACCTCTTACTTCCGGGCGAGTGTGAACCAAAGACTAGGTAGTTAATTGTTGCGTATAAGGACTGGTTACGATTTTACGTCGCGCGATGAAACACACAACACTCAATTGAAGAACGAGGATCTAACTAGGGATGCAACATCGGAACCAAATAATCGATTATAACATCAAATGATTAATCGTAAGCTAATAATCGATGTGACCGATTGATCGGGATTCAATAATCGATGGTCGATTAATCGAAAGGAAATAATAATTTTTTCAAGTACTTATTTCAAACGCATAATTATTTGCTTTCCGATGGTTTTCTTCGTCTATAGGTGACGACGATCGATTGTTAAATTACAAGGCTAATAAAGATAAAGGGATGCCAAAACGAATAAAATTGCATAAAATAGTTTTTTATTATAAATTGAGGGTACTATAAATTGAACCGATAAAAAGTATATAATATACACTTTTTATCGGTTCAATTTATGGCATTATCAAGATAGATATTATCGATTTATGGAATCGGTTCAATTTATGATATTATCTAGATAGATTTATTATTATTATAAATCATCATTAATTATTAATAATTATTATCAAGTAGTGTAAATTATTATTAATTATTGTTAGGTCCCTTTTAATAGCTTTTATGAATTATTATTATTGTTATGAATAATTATTAATAATTAACTTGATATTTGAAAACCATTAAAAATTAAACACTTCTAAAATTTGAACTAAGAACTATGCTATACCGTTCCATTTTAATTGTTCCCTACCACCGATGGGGAGGGGGGGGGTACCTAGGGATCAAAAAACATTAATTTTCAAATCCCATTGTCAACAACTTTCACTTGGAGCGGTAGAATATAATCGTAAAATCGGATTTGAAAGCATTTTTTAAGCATATTAGAATGCATCTAATCCTGATGTATTCCAAAACCGATTATTCAGTAATAATATCGATTCATACAAATTATCGGCAGCTAAATATCGATTAAAATGAATTGATTAATCGGGGTCTTTATTTAATCTATTATTTATTTGCATCCCTAGACGGAACATAATCGTGATCAATAGAACGGAGCTTAGGCCCCATTTTTCCTACAACGTAATTGTTCACGCACCCGCGATCGTTCAGTCGCTCTACTTCATCTTTCTTGCCATTTTGGTTTATTATCATCGATAATGAACCATTGGAATCGCCCAAGAAAAAAATTACCCCCCTCAAAATCACTTTTACAATATGGCATTCTAGCTTGGGGAAGTGCATCTCAAATTATATTATCCACCCAATCTTGGCCATCTCGTTTTTACGCGGAATTTTGTCATGAATGGGCTCCTGTCCATGTTCAACAACTGGTTTTGATAAATGATTCTGAATTCGGGTTGAGGATTCTAACTGGGCGCTTTGCGCTCAAATTCCTTTTAAATGTTTAATTTCTGAAAGTTGTTGAAGATAAATCAAACACTGGTTATTTGTTGTAGGACATAGATGATTCGTGTTAATCCGTTTCGTGGACGTCAATTTCAAGTTATACGAGAATATTAATGTAGGTATAAGAAGCAGAGTCAGGCAGGGTATGGAAGGTCGTGTGCCTCTGGCCGAACCGTGATTACGTCACCATGGAGTGTAAAAATAAATGTTGTTCCATGGTAAGGGAGCAGCTCGGGTCACTAACTATGATACCACAACAAACAACCAACCACCTCTAATTAATTATAATGGGCGAAAATTGAAATTCATACCAACTGTCGATATTTTGACATTTGTTCTATCATGAGATCATTGAACTTTTACAGCTCTAGTTAACAGCTTTATGTACATACCTACTAGCGGTCCAAATTGGTGGAGTTTTGGAATGGATGTCAAAAATGTGATTTCTAAAATGAGGATACTAATTTAGATCTCCTTATGTCACCTTGTACCTATCTATCTTATATTCATAGTCCATTCGTGTTTACTTTCTTTATTAGTATAACATAATAATAAAAATAATAATAAAACATCCTTTATTGATGTGAACAATATTTTTATGTAACATTCATAACGAGAAGCCATGTGTAATTATGGTCATAGTGACCATCCGATGGTTATCTCTTTTAGGCCATCTTGATTATCTCTATTAGGCACCTTCATGGTACCTTCTTAATCTTTATTAGGTACATTCATTTTTCAGCGTATCTTTTCAGCTTATCTTGTCAGCTTATTTTTTCAGATTATCTCTATTAGGCACCTTCATGGTACCTTCTTAATCTTTATTAGGTATATTCATTTTTCAGCTTAACAACAATGTACTTGACCTGACTTGCAACCATTACTGTTAGATTTACAACTATTACTATAATATAGTAAACTACCTATAATATATTATAATATAATATATCGATACCTTACTTCACAAAGGGAATATGTTGTTAATAATCTATTCTGGACATATTCCCTTTGTGAAGTAAGGTATCAATATATAGGTAGTTTACTATATTATGTACCCCCTTTTCCAACTCAGACAGCATAGTCCAACATAGATTTTATAATATAAAGTATGTAATACTAAGTATTATGTGTTCGAGAGACCTCTGGTATCAACCCATACTCCACAATCGTCCTATACCTCAGCTCCCAGGACAGCCGACCTTACCCCACCAAACCAGGATCTCCATTTTTAGGACAATCAACAAAATTTGGGTTGTTGGAATTTCGTGTTCGAGGTATCAAAATGTTCGTATTGCCAAGAGGTTTCAAAGCAATGGCGGTGTTTTTGATATCCATCACGGCGGATCTAATATGGTGGCTGGAATCATCTACAAGCTTAGTAAAATTTGAAAAATTGTATCAAATTTGTTCGGAATTCAGCTTAAAATTTAGTTCAAGGACGGACCTCTAAGGTCTGAAGCATAAATAGTCAAAATTCAATATGGCGGACAAATCCACTTTTTATTGTTAACATTTCAAAAAATCAACTGTTACCCAAATATGGTATAGGAGGTTATTTGAGGTCACTGATTACAAATTTGAGGTCAGGTTTGCCAAATTCAAGATGGTGGACCCAAAATGGCGGACGAATTTTTCGAAAACTTGCACACCTCCAGATAGCGAATACAAGATAGCGGAAGATGTTGAAAAAAATGACAGGGGAAACTTGCATGTTGCAAATCTGACCTTGAATTCGTAATTACCAAGCTTGGTGTAAACCGGATGATTTCAAAAAAATCGTTCACTATCATGTAGGTTGAATTTTGCAAATCTAATTCAGTAGTGTTCATCAAATTCAACTATTTCCATTTGTCAGCGGTAGATGAGGTTAGGATCCGTGATGTCGCCCCCCCCCCCCCCCCCCATGCCGTCACTTCCTAGACATCGGCAAAAATTGAAAATAAAATCCACAGTCATGCAACATGGCTATAAGAGCGAATTTTCGAAGAAACAATTGATTTTATGTAAAAGATCTCCATTGAAGGATTTGATGTCCATGAAGAACATCTCAAGTATAAACCACCTTTCTTCATATTCAAAGTGCTCTAGTTTGAGAACGGAATAGGATATCGCAATTCTAATTTCACCATCGTGTTCAGCATAAAAAAGCCTCTCAAATGTAATTTCCCCACCCTGAAACTCCCCTAAACCCCCCCTTAGAGTGGCCCGATTCAGCCCATCCACGAGTTTAGCGTTTCGTTTGCCAGGACGGATTTTCGCTCAAGTTCGAACTTTTTATCTCAATTCTATCAAGAGTTTTCGTCCGGAGTGACACATGCATAAATATATACAGTTAGTACAAGTAGTTAGTAGTACGAAAGTAGGTTTGAAATTCGCGATTGACAAGGTTGCCACGGGAACCAGAGGTATTTGGAGGTTGCGCATTTTGTTCTCGAGAGCAGCTGAGTATTGGCGGGGCATACGAACGGCAGTTGTTGTCCGTGTGTGAAGAAATCGAGTAGATACGCGCGTTGTTCCAAAGAAAAAAAATACTTTCTAGTTGTCACGGGGTGAATTATCTTAGAATACGTATAATTTTCGGTGTCTTTTGGCGGTGGATTCAGGATGGTCAGAAATGGATTTTGGTATAGACACTTTTCAGAAATACGAGTTTTAAAAATTTTGGATCTAGAACAATAGCTTCATTTTCTTCAAAAATTCGCTACAACAATCGTCTAGATTCGTGTCGTAAGTTCAACGCCAAATATTACAAAAAGGCAGACCGCTTTAAAATAAATAATTATTTTGCTTTGTTTGCGTCCTTTGTCGTAATAATCGAAATGAGGTTTGGGTTGAAGATGGCATAAGTGATCTGGCCCGTAGAGAACTGATCCATTAGAGAATATATTTCATGTCTATTGTACATATTTAGTCGCGTTTGTAATTTGAAGATGAGAAGGCTTGCAAGATTATTCCATTTGCATATCGTTGAAATTTGTATTTGGCTGAGAAATCACCTCTCCCGTCCCTTTCGCGATAGCCCCTCTTGATCTATGAGCACCCCCTGAGTTTCCGTCATTTTTACATCTACATTTTAATAGCGTGTAAGTAATACCTGCTACACCATAAACAACATCGTTTTTTTTTGCGGCGGAATACAAAACAGAAGGTACGTAAAGAAGCACGTAAATTTCCAATGTTGATAGCTTGGAAATGATGTATTTTACGCATGCTCCATGTCGGCGCAGACGAGGCGGTGTTAATTAAAAGCGTTAATTAATTAAAAGTTAATTAAAACGAACGTCACCAAATGACTTTATCCTGACTAAACCTCACGAAATAAATAGTAGGGTGTACTCTGATCAAAGAAAAAGATTGGAAGACTTTATAATAGATGCAAAAAAAATACCTTAGTCAGGTGATTATATTCAATTAAGACGACGATGAACGGCTCCGCCACTACAAGTATTTGCAAGTGATTAAATAGATAATTAAATGCATAAGAAAACAGTATTAGAAGTTTTTGTTGTACAGAGAATTTATTGGTGATTTCATGTTCATAAACCTAATTTATGAAGAGATTAATGTGAATAAACCAGTTTATTATCATCATCTCTGTAGATATACGTATGTTTGAATTGGGTTGAAAGTATAATGAGATATGCCAGTGATCGAACCGTTATGTAAAAATTAGCAGCAGTTATTTCTCACCTGTCACTGAGACCTTGGTAGGATCTATTGTGACGTCATTTCTACTTTGCAAATGGGCGGGATGTGAGTTGCATTCAAACATCTTTCATCTTTTTCCAGTCGCATACTGCCCAATTACAACTGCATTGTTCACTTTCTTTGTAACTGGGCTTCTCGCATGCGCTGAATCTCGGAGCCCGCAAACCTGACAAAGGTCGGTGGTCAGGAGAGCTGGTGAGAAGGTTGAAATTCAATCAGGTGAGCGGGGTCCGTCGGGTAGTACAAAAGGCCGAAACAACGATTTCAATCGTTTTTCCGAACCTCCGAACCATATGGCGCTCATCGACCTCATTTCCTAAGAGCCTGCGCAGTTCGGAATTATTTGTACGAAACGCAGCTCCACTCGTCAACCGGAATACGGTGCTTTCCTGCGCCTTATCCACGCCCTCTAACTGTCTCTCACCGATAAAGAACTTACTCTTAACAAGATTTATAATTACAGTGGAAATTAAAACGAACGTCAAAGTAGAGAGTAGGTCACTTATTGTAAACACCACGATTTAATATGTATGTTCCAGTAGTCGAGAGGTCTTGACTAGGGACGGGTATCGGAAGGAAAACATTGATGTGTAAAAAACTTCGTATAAAAAACATCGATGTTTTTTACGAAAATAATTTACCTACTGTGGCCTACCCAAGTACAAATACCTACCTAGCTGTCAATTTATTGTTAGGTAGTTTTGGTTCTTATTTGAAAAAAGAATTAAACATGAAAAATGTGATAATTCACGTTAAAAAATACAAACAAATGGATTGAGCGACAACGTACCTACCATACAATTTACTTGATACCGAATATTTATTCTGGGCCTCATGCAAAAAAAGCAGTTTGAAGCCATATCTTCGGTGAGCCTTGTTGGCTACATCATAAAGGTTACCTATGTAGAAGATGAAGAAAACATGTTTATTAGGAATAATTTCCTCAATTAATTTTAATTGTGTAAATCAAATACAAGTTGGTAAGCAGAATAATAGGTAAATCGTATATTTAAAAAAAATAAAAAATAAAATAAAATAAAATAAATAAATAATAAAAAAAACATGATAGGTACGGCATGGATTTTTCATCCGTCTGCCTGGGCAACCTGAGCCATAATGTTTAATTTTTTTACATTTAGATTTCCTGGTACAAATAAAATAGGAGGATCTGCTTAAAGAACTAGGATGAGCTAAGGATAGGAATGTCGGATTGTGGATTGCAAACGGCTGGTGGTATTGGTATTACTGCTTGAGTTGTAAGTCGCACAGTGGAGGATGAAGTAGGTCTAGTATTTGTGATAGTATAGTAAGGGATGTTTTATATAAATCTGTTTTACCGTGAATACTTTTGCTTCCTCAAACAACTCAGCGCTGGAATACCTCCGGGTTTTTTAAGGAGGACTTTCAAGATTGCTTTCTGTATGACACTAAGTGGTTCCAATACACTACTGTAGGCATTACCCCAGAAAAGAATTCCAAAACTGAGCACCGACTGTACGAGTCCTATATGATGAGAGGAGAGATGAGGGAAACGAGAGGACACATTCGGAGACAGTGGTTGACACAGTAAAAATCTAATCTGTGAAATCCTTGAAAAAAAAAACCGTGATTAAAATCGAATATTTGTGATGCTGTATAAAAAACGGTGGGTACAGCTTTCATACAAGTACGCAACCACGAGGGACATTTTAAGTCTTTGCGCCCCATCCCACACCCACGCCACTACCACGTACCTCGTACTTCAATAATGATATGGTGAACTTCATAAATACCTGTGTGTTGACAATTATTTAAACAATCACGCTCATACCGCAGCTTGCCGGCCACGCACTCCGCAGTGGTTAACGTAATATGGTTAGGTAAATCGAGAGCCATCCAACGAGTGGTGAACGATTTTTGTACGATGATAACTGGCGAAGTTGAAGTTCCGTAGCAACGAATCGGTTGAACGTGAAAATCATTAGACCTTTTTCATAACGCTTTCTTCGTCACACCGTAATGTCACACTGTTTGAGTTATGTGCCATAGTAAAGACATAAAATGTCAAAAAAACGTTGGATTTGAACCCGAAGCAGAAATGGGCAATTTCACCAATTGAACTCAGCCACCATTTCTATGAGGGTTCAGAATCAAACCCACTTGGGAAAAAAACCTCTCCAGGAACAGAGGAGGCGATTGCAGGTACACATTTAAATACTACGTCATAAAGGTTATGTATCCTTCATTAGAATCCAAATGTTTCGTTGAATTTCCTTGAGTGGAGAGTCCAAATATAAATGAAGCTCATCAAGGATTGACGCGTGAGAAATTCGTTTCTTCATCTGCCACTTTTCGGTATCGGCCATTGAGAAACTTAAACATTAACCAAAACTTTGCACGTTTAGGTACATTAGACGTGGTGGTAATTATTCTTGAAGCCCGAGAATTATTCTTGAAAATGTTAATAACTGTAGGTCAATGGGACGGGGATAAGGTTGATCTGGTCACCTATTTGAATATTATTTCAGTTCATCGCTCCAATAATTTTGTATAGATATGAGGCTCGCGGCAGTCTACAGAGAAGGGCGATCTGTACGGAACAATATGAACTATTGTGGAAAACCGATGCGTTGCCGCTGGGGTGTCTAGACTGACACTCGCTGCCGGAGAAGGCGGTACCGTTAGTCTAGCTATTATCACGATACTGTTGGTGATACATAATATGTGGCACTGTGTATATCGTGTAGTAGGCAGGTTCGTCATGTTCATTTTGATGTACGTCTCACTTTGAAAGTTTGCGAGGCAGTCGTTAACTTCGTGGATCGAGCAGTGTGTGGCATGAAAAGTGTGCTTGATGTGTCTGTGAAAAGGCTGCGGACCATTAGTTGTCCGAGGATGTTCCCTGTGCGGTGGTCGAGCCCACATTTTTGATGGGGTGGTGCTCTTTTGTGGGTAAGTGTTGATAGGCACTCCAGGTCGGTGGTACGAATTCCAGCAAATCTAGGGAAAGCCAGTTCGACGTGTTCGTGTAGGAGATACGACGAGCAAGGAGCAATTCTGTGCGCTTTTCAACAAAATAATGGGAACAACGACTTAGGGCAAATTTAATGGGAAGGTCGTTGAAATCGCGATGCGTTAGGGCAAAGTGAGGCACTGGTGTTGGGCAACTTGTCTTCCGCGATTAGATCGGAAGGCATGAGATTGGGCAAATTGGAATCGGAATGGATGTGAATATAGATAGAAATAGTATCTACCTACCTAACTTATGATGGATATGGTATTATAAACGCATTTGCCCAAACCCACTCATTTTCTCTGAAGCGTTTGCCCAAACCCACTGCGCTTTTTGTCCAGAACCATTGAATTGTTTTAAGGTTTTCCCAAAATCAACGCCCCCAAAATAATCAGCCCCCTCATGTGCGGTTAATTGTGTTCTTTTCATAGAAATTCCAAACCAGAATAGTACCAATGTGCGCAATTCAATGGTAGCTGAAAAAAGTGTTAAGTAACAAAACAAAACATTATGATCATTGCATCGACTTCTTGAACCAGAGACTTTTGATTGTGTTTGCTTTTCTTACGGCATTTTTTCCGTTTATCAAGATAATATAATAAAACAGAGTGTTCAGTGAACTAGTGAACAATTATATTTTTTAAGCTAATTTTTCTTACACCGAACATAGAACACTCCCAACACACCTGTTGACATACAATATTGACAAACTGTAGTAACTTCTCAATCTCAACATCAAGTAGGTAGTTTGTAATCTTCAATACTTCCCCTCGAACTATCTACTGTAGTGTTCCGTCCAACTCCCAGTAACTTGGTGAAGTGTTGATGCTTCGTGCTTGGTAACGCTTTCGTAAGCACGTCAGCAATCATGTTTTCTGTTTTCAGAAATTTGATTTCAATGTTCTTGTTTTCGACGTGTGTCCGAATGAAATGATGCCTGATGTCGATGTGTTTGGTTCGTGAGTTTTGTGTCGGATTTTTAGCGAGGTATTGCGCTCCTTGGTTGTCATTGTGGATTACCACTGTGTCAGGACATAGTGGTGACCCCAGTGATCCAATTAGGTTTTTCAAAGCTAGAGCTTCCTTCGTCGCTTCCGAAATCGCCATATACTCTGCATCAACAGTTGACAGAGCTACTGTTTGCTGCTTCCTGCTTTCCCATGTGACTGCGGCGCCTCCCAGAATGAATACATATCCTGTGTAGGATCTTCGGTCGTCCAAGCAGGAACCCCAGTCAGCATCAGCATGTCCAGCCAGATCTTAATGAGTTTTTCTGAATGTCAGCCCATAATCCAATGTTCCCTTCAAATAGCGTAAAATTCGCTTGGCGGCTGACCAATGCTCTCTGGTGTAGCAGCTGTTGAATTGGCTCAAGAAATTCACCGAGTGTGCTATGTCAGGTCGAGTGCACACTGACAGATACAGCAATGAGCCTATGAGCTGCTGGTAGGGGATCAATTTCATCTCGTCTTCAGACGGTAGCGTAGGAGACTTTCTTAGTTTTGTTCCCGTATCCAGCGGCGTTTTTACTATCTTGGAGTTTTCCATGTTGAAACGTTTGAGCAGTTCGTTTATGTATTTCTTTTGGCTCATAAATATCTTCCCCTCGTTTCTATCACAAGAAACAAAGTCAAGATGGCATCTTGTTTGTTGCTATATACGTTGATGATTTATGGATTGCGTCGAACAGACCGACTTGGATAACTGAAACGAAAGAAGAGTTGATGAAAAGTTTCAAAATGAAAGATCTAGGAAATCTACACTACGGACTGGGGATTGAATTTGTCCATGATAGAAGCGCAGTGGAAGCGTGCTGGGCCCATAACCTAAAACAGAGTGTTCAGTGAACTAGTGAACAATTATATTTTTTAAGTTAATTTTTCTTACACCGAACATAGAACACTCCCAACACACCTGTTTACATACAATATTGACGAACTTTAGTAACTTCTTAATCTCAACATCAAGTGGGTAGTTTGTAATCTTCAATATATATATTGTCATTGTAACTTTGTCATTGTAACTAGTTGTTATATATAACAACTAGTTACAATGACAAATCAGGTAACTATCTACCTATTTAGTTCACAAATTAACACTTTTGCGGTGAGAGCCCAGTAACTTCCACCGCACTTAAACTGCACGTCGCTCATTGTCAGCACAGAAGGTCCAGGAGCTTGGTTCTCTTCAGACGTCGAATTTATTGCGAGTTGTCAAGTAGCTGGATAGCAGCTTTGGATGTTTAAGAAGCCTGCGCGCATATCTCATAGCTAGCTTTTTTATGACATCGGTGACTGTCTCCACTTTGAGGTGTTTGTGGAGGTCATCATTCCTTACATACCAAGGAGCGTTTACTATGCTCCTCAGAACCTTTATTCTGAAATGTTTGTGTAATTTTGATATTCGTCTTAGTTGTGCAACCCCACAGCTGGATGCCATAGGTCAAAATGGGCATTAGCACTGTCTTGTGCAGGAGCACTCAGGTATTTCGCTGAATTTGCATATGGTATGGTATTCCGATGTAGTACCGGTTTTATGACATAAGTTACCTCCATGTAAAGAGTTCCTGTTCGCTCGGTGATACTGTATTGATATCGTTCATCAGCAGCTGAAATCCCCGTGTATTTCAAACAACTTGCCTCAGCAAATACAAGAAATTCAATCTGGGGTTTCAGGAGATTCAAGTGAAATTCGAGACTAGTTCGAAGGCCGAAGAATGTACCAAACGGGTTTATTTACTCGCAACGCATAACGCGAGAACCGGGCGAATTGCCACACCCTTGATATAACGCAACGGTTGGAAAAAATAGGCGTGTTCGTAGCGCAGAGAAAATAAAGAATGAATGAAAGAAAACTGATGACGTTAACGGTGAGAGAGGATCCATTTCTATTTAGATCGGGACACTTCACTTAGTTTACGGCCACCAAACGGAGCAGCGGATCGAAAGGAAGGCATTAGCATATCTAAAGAAGGGACTTGGGATTCCTGGGAGGATAAAAACCATAAAACTATTTCACGACGTCCACCGCTGACCTTCACGATGCGTCCGTTATTATTCCAATCGCATTGAGAGGTGCATCGAGGAAGGGTTGGTCATCTAAACCTCACAATACTGAACCTTTTACGTGGGGTTGGCAGGAATGGAATTCAGATGGGTGCATTCCTCTCAAGGGTAGCGAAGGGGCAAAAGGAGGGAGAAAAAATGCCGCAAATTACCTCGCAACGGTTTGTTATTAGTGTCGTGAAGATTCTCATGCCTTATTACTATCTGTACCTGTGCTTTCCAAGTGGCAGTTGTTTGAATCTAGGATTGTTGATGAGGATAAAATTATAGAGTTTTTTGTCTTCGTCTGGCTTACGACGACTCACCAAAACTAACGGGTAGATCAACTTGACAATTTGGTCGGTAATAGTGAAAATGGTCCGAATCTTAGGACAATTAGGTTGCGTACATAGACGAAGACCTTCGCTGGGATAGACAAATCTCCTTTTTAACCAAACGAAAAGCCGTAAATCTCCATCTGCTGGTCTTTTTGATTTGGTAAAGGTATTCACCCTAAAGCAATTACTAGGAAAGACTTACCTTTCTGAAAGCTATTTTAGAGTAAAGTACGAAGGAGAGTACTCCAGTCACAAGAAAGTAAGGGCAGGTGTCCCCCAAGGAAGCGTGCGCGGGCCCTTACCATACCTTTTGTAAACACGTAAATTTCCAGTCTCTAGTTCACCGGGAAGATGAAAACCGAGTAAATATTGCATTGTCATCCAGTTCTGACCTATTTTTAAAATTTCAAGTCAATAGCTCATCATCAAAATTTAATTTGTATTATTACAAAAAGGTATTATTTAAACAATGTTACAGATGAGAAACCGAGTGAATATTGCAATGTGGTCAATCCCCGACTCACGGTTAAAATTTCCAGTCTTTTCAAACCAAATTCAAGATTTTCCAAACCAAATTCAAGATTCTCCGCTGTTAATAGCACAGATTCTGCTAATTACGTCATGGACATGATGAAGCTTCCTGACGCAAACCAAATTCAAGATTCTCTACTGTTAATTGCACAGATTCTTCCAATTGCGTCATGGACATGATGAAGCTTCCTGACGCTATAGCTGGCAACGACTTCAATTAACATTTTGGTTTATTATCCTCAATAATGAACCATTGGAATCGCCCAAAGAAAAAAGTTTTTTAACCCCATCTCAAAATTGGATGGTTTACGTTTCAAGATACGTAGATTCAGAAAATCGAATAAAAAAATATATTAAAATATATAAAAAAAAGGTATTATTTAATTGTTTAGGTAGTATTTTTATTGTTAGTTTTTATCTACTATCCATCCAAAACATTACAATTTGCAGCAATAAGCGATTGAGGTAATCGGCAAAAACAGTAAATGGCGTGATTTGGAAGATGACAAAATCACATATGTCAGGAATCTGGTTGGGAAATTGGGAAAATTAGTTCCAATTTATAAGCTTAAATTGAAAACCAACACATATGTCATAAGCAGCTAGTTACGGTACTTAACTAGCGAAGAAAAAACAATATTGAAGCATTTTTCGATTTTTCAGGGCTGGCTGAACTGTAAAATTGCTTTCCTGAAAAATTGAGAAAATGTGACATACTTATCACACTTTGACATCATTCTACAGAAGTATGAGCTGAAACTTGAATTTGAGGTGAATTTCACAGCCTATTTGGGTATCCCATCGCAAATATTCTATACCCACCCTGAGGTATCTAGCACTGGGGAATAAATCAATAAATCAATAAAGACGACCGCTCGTGAGAAGGAATTCAAAATAAAATTATTAACATCTCCACGTCCAGAATAATGCAATCTGAGACGGGAGAGAAATATAATTTGTTGAGGTGAGATCGAACGTCCGATAAATCGAACCTCCGTTTCTCCCAATTGTGAGAGATTTATCAGTTGTAAGCGGCTCACGACTAGTCATTACACGTTAATACATGTTACTGTTTATAATACAAATCAACCTCTTTCGAGGTAGTTTGGCCCACTGCGCTCCCTAAGTTCGCGAACCGATTGTGTTTTTACACGGAGTTAGTCCGGTTTGTGACCGCCGTTTGAAAATTCATATCCGGCGATGAGCAGCCCGCTGACAATGTAAATTGTTAGTATCATGCTGAATAGCCGTTAACAACTGGTTCAGATATTTCGACTCCTGTGAAGCAAAAATACATGTTGTTCCTGGCAGAAATGAATAATTAGGTACAATTGAGCAGTTTGTGATCCATTAAAAACAATTAACTGCCATGATATAACTGCAATTAACTGCAAAATGCATATAAAACCGTGGACTACATCACCCACATCCACCAATTATTACCTTTACTCTCTAAATTCACAATTTCTAACTGTCTTACACACGATCGCCTGTGGGTAATTTTTATACGAGTCAAGGCATAAAATACAGAAGACCCTAGTAAAAAAACTACGGAATGTCTTTCCGCGAATGTTTAAGGAAACGCAACAGTATGTGTGTGGTAAAAATGAATTCATTTGGGCAACCAAACCTATTTATCTAACAACTCTACGCGTAAAAGAAAAGAATGTTGTGCACAACTAACCTGGGATTGCAAATAATGCCAGATTTGCCAACACTCAGATTGAATGTTTCACTAGCTAATTCCATAATGTGCGAAATATCATAAATATCTCTAAAAATATGCAATAATAATTAAATGGGTGGCCGGAACAACGTTGTATTTCCAAAATGTGAAGAAGTGAATTTTGGGTGGAATGTGGTTGTATCTTAGAAATTCTAAGTTAGAATCATATGATTTCCTTGGAATTTGAGAGGTAAGTAGTTTGTATTGCAAGTTTAATGCTAGTTTAACTAGAAACACATTAAAAACCAAAATTGACCAACAGAGACATAATAATAAATTATTTATTGCATGCTGAAAAGTGACTTTTTTTGGACATACAACGTTGTTACGGCAACCCATTCAATTGTTGCTGGCGAGGTCTAAGATACTTTCCACTTCCAGTCTTTTCTTATAAAACATAATATTATTAAGTTTTACAAGAAAAGATTGAAAGGTATGTTAGACCTTGCCAGCATGAGTATTATTGCATGTCTTTAGAGATATTTGAATCGGTGAATGTTAAAGGGGCAGTAGTCCAAGAAAGCTGACTTTCGGAAAAACGAAAAAAACTGTCCTGTTCCGAATATATTGGCAACTTGTTCAATTGGACCTTACCCTACGGTTGAACCAGTGATCAGAGAAATATTTGAAGAGGAAAAGAAATTTTAATAGCTTTCCCTATTTAACAGAATTTTTTGAAGTTGGTGGACTACTGCCCTTTTAACTTGCTATAACGAAATTGAGGATTTTGTGTTGGTGTTTTTCTTAAATTGAGGAAAAGCCAAGGTTCTAATGTCAAAAAATAATTGTTTAAGTGAATCTGAATGTTTATTTATAACTGAATAAAACAAAATTTGCAGAAATACCAAGGAGAAACTTGAAAAAATTGGAAAATACATTTTTCAAGCACTTTCCTCATCTTGTTGGCCTTCCTGTGTGGGCCATTGGAAGGCGATTTCCTCAAAGAGCTCTCTGGATTCCCCTGGAATGTAATCCAGAATTTTTTTCAAGTCTTCGAGTTTTTTGGCGTTAATGGGGACTTTTCCCGTGGGGTAAACAGCTTCGGTAGGAAGGCGTACGGTGTTTCTGGGCGTCCTCTTCGTCAGTATGAACGTTTGTCTCCTGGGAGTTGATTGACTCGCGCGCCTCCAAAACACCCTTTAAGTCAGCTCTGTACGACAATTGCGAAAATTTGGATATCAAAAACTTCATCTGATCAGGTTTTTGCTTATTTTTCGTTTCAACAGAAGTGCAGGTTCTTTTGTAGTAGGGTGACCACCACTTTCTCTGCCCAAAATTTTTAACGATCGATGAATCGTGCACTTCAGTGACTCCACTTGGGTTGTCATCAGCTGATGCCGCACAGCGACCTTGCAGGTCGACGCACGTTAAAAGGGCCACAGTCCGGACTACTGCCCCTTTAACATGCTAACCTCAGAAACTCGTAGTTTCCAACCGTCTCTACGCCTCCAAAATGTGGTGGACAACGGTCCTTATAACATCAAACGATGCGCCAGCCCATATAGGACCCGAAAATGCAAAAAAACGAATATTGACAAAATATGGACAACTGCCCTTTTAACATTCACCGATTCATTTATGATATTTCGCACTAATATTTGTTCGAAAAAACATTGGCTAAAAGAATTTGCTGCATAAAAGCTCGAAATAAACTATTTTCTTCTACAAATGTTTGTGATTTATTGAAAAAAAAAAAAAAAAAAAATCATAAGAGTCAAAATGACTCATGCTTAGTGATAAGCGCACACAAAATAAGCTTAGTGTTCCCGGGTTGATCATTATTATCTTGGTACAGCTCTCACTCGCGACGCCGCTAATTCTTTTTACCATCGCAGTTTTCATTACTGGAAAATTCCCACCTGGCGCAATTCAAGTTAACAGCTCCTCACAGGCCGTCGACGTCGTCTCGCCATCCGCAGGGTCCATGTGTTGTCGTCAATCAACATGTGAGTTGGTTAACCATCAATTGTGCCCCGATTTTCTCACTATTTTATTCGCAAATTTTCTCGCTATGTTAATCGCACATTTTTAAGACGACCTACAATATATGTAAGGTAATATTTTTTCTACATTTTTTTTAATCAATGGTATATTAATACTTGACCAATTTTTGTGACCAATTTTTGCATCTTATTCCTATGTTTACGAAATCCTATAGTCGTAGTTTATACGTCGATATAAACTTCATACCAATCCTCAGTCCTCAAGTGCTGTCTACAACAAACTTCAGATTCTTGTTCCGCGTGTTGAGGAAAACCAGCTTTCCATTAGACCACTTCTGAATTTGCTGCTTAGTTAATTTCATTTGTTAATTCTTGGATATTCCGGCTGGACGTTCCTCTTTGTTTGGTGCCATCAATGTTACATCTTAATTTACTAAATAATTTGGACCACTCAACCACTCACTGCCAATTTCCAATTCGCAAATCTGGTATTCAGTATCACAGGCAGGAACCTCACCTGACGGCTTTTCAAATGCCCATTGACAAAAACCCACCGCTTCTGTTCCCCCGGATCACGCTCCAATTTTCTTCTCACTTGACCGTGAGCCATTCGTTATTTCTCCAGTAACAAAAAAAAAAAAACCCCACAACTGCCAGACGTCGAATGATTCTATAGTAAACTTCAGCCCCTCCAGATGTTCTGTCGTACAAGATTTATGGACTGTTTGGGGATTTGATGGCCCTTTCCCTTAAAACCACCGGGAGCGCGAGGAAGCAGGTACCTACTTGAAAAGTGTTGTAAACCTATAAGCAGAGTGAAATCCCTCCGTGGTGTTGTGGAAAACATCACTTGAGCTCTAAAATTGAAAAAAAAAAAAAACTTTTTTAAACCAACAACGGCTGGAACGAACTCTGTAATGGAACTCTTTCTCCACATGACCGTCAAAGCCGTCCATTTGATTCTTAACAGCTGAATAGAAATTCTACGTTTGAATATGTTTTTTGAACATATTGAGAAGAAGAGAGTGTCCACAGGGTGCATTAAGAATACAAATCTGCTAGGAAACTCATGGGAAAATTCGATTTGGATGACTTCAAATGAATTTAAAATAGAATGATAGTTGCTGATCTATGTCCACAAAATTTGTTACCTATCTTCTTTATCGGAAAACAGTAGTAATAAAAGGTAAGAGTATACCATGAGGTACCATTATGAGTATAGCACCGGTTCAATAGCTAGTTCTCGTCTAAACATTCCACAGTACAACAAAATGTACTGTTTTGGTTTATTGTCTTCAATCGTGGACCATTGGAATCGACCAAAGAAAAAAAAGTTTAAGCCCCCTCAAAATTTACGTTCACGCTTACGTTTCAAGATATTTAGATTCAGAAAATCGAATGAAAAAAAAAAAAAAAAAAATCGTCCGTCCCCCGTTGGCGGCACATTGCCCAGTTAGTGTTGTGCTAAAATTAAGAAATTTGGTTTACGGGTTTGGGACAACCTTTCAATGATTCTAGAAACTTTTCATAACCCTAGATCAATGGGAAGGGGTTCAAAACGAATTTTGAAATTTTTAAAAATTCATATCTCGAAAAATTCCGATGAAACGGTATAATTTTTAGTCCACATTTGGATAGAATTTACTTTTTAGGATTTTTCAAGACCATTCGCAGCTTTTTACGACCAGCCGTTTGTTCACAATAAGGGCTTAAAGTTGGAGCAGTTCAGAAGTCATCAACATGAGGGTGAATCATGCTGCAGGCTGTCGGGTCCATTTTCAAACTGGCCCAGCTGATTCGAATAGCACATGGTTTTCAGATATCGAGTTAATTAATAATAATTATTAATGACTAACAATAATTCATAAGAATGTACAATGATAAGGGTATTCTAGTAAAAACACCTATAACAATAACATCCCGTTGTAAAAACACCTATAACAATAACATCCCTCATCATTATTCTTACTGACGGTCAACACATAACACACACATAAGAATGTACACTACTCGACAATATTCATTTTTAATTAATGATAATTCATAATAATAATAATTAATCTATCATTTGGTGATCTAGACAGAAGACAATAAACCATTGTGTCAAGAATTTGCAGAGTGTATTTTAAATAGTGCTTGTTCTTTTCAAACACACGAAAATGAAGTGGATTATTTTTCTAACTTCTTCGAACATAAAATTTTGTTTCTTAAATAAATTACTCTAACATACCTGTTGGCGAAATTTGGGATTTTTTTAATGGAGTTACGGAAAAATTGTTATCAGCGTTATTAATGAGAAAAATCTATGACACAGATGCATACTCCTTTGTAGCTAGTCAATAGGATGAATTTTAGAATTTTAGCTTTGCCTAATGCAGGTAGCCACAGAATTTTAAGAAGAAAACTCGTACCTTGACATCCAGCTAGGTCCTTAACTTTCACTTTTACGGGAACGAATCGCCTGTCGCCCCACAAGAGTACCGCCTAAGAAAACGTTTAAAATGAGGTGTCACTTGTCAGACTGTTACATTTTGAGAATTAATGGGTGATCCCCCCCCCCCCCCATTCACTAAAACTCTCCAAAATCCCGCTTAGAGTGGCCCGATTCTTCCCATCTACGAACTTAGCCTTTCGATTGCCAGGACGGATTTCTTTGTGGAAATTTGAACTTTTTATCTCAATTCTAAAGGTATTATCGTCTAGAACGACAGATTCATAAATATATATCGTTCATTGGCTGCAATGGTGCCATTTCTCCAAATCTGGTAATTCGGGATAATCGAACTTTGAAAACCATTTCAACTTGGAAATATTCCACTACGAATTTCACGAAGCCAGTTTCTAAAGCTCAGAAACGAAAGCTTTAAAAACTTGCTTCGTGAAATTCGTAGCCGAATATTTCAAAGTTGAAATGGTTTTCAAAGTATGAAAACCCCTAAGCATCAAATTTGGAGACATCACACTATTGCAGCTAATGAGGGATATGTGCATATGATTTTTTTTTGTCTTTTGGCAGTGAATTCAGGATGGTATGAAACGGATTTTGATATGAAAGTCTTTCAGAAATTTGAGTTTTAAAATTTTTGAACCGAGAACCATAGCTTCATTTTCTTCGAAAATTCGCTTAAAACAGATTTTTAGGCTCAGCTCCTCAGAAGTGAATTCTGAAGTGTTTGATTTCCCACTTCTCAGACTGAAATATTTTGATCTCTACAACACGTTTTCCCACTATTTGGGACGATCCTGAACGCGAATCTGGCGACGAACTCAAATGTTCAGCCCATTCAGGTAGTAAAGTGGGTGTGTACAGATTTGAGTACATTTTGAGATACAACAGATGGTTTCGTGATCTCGTTTGTGTCTACGGAAAGAAGGTAATTTCGAATGTTTGTAGGTAGGAGGTAGGTACTTCTTGGTACAGATTACTGACGATGTAGATTGGTACCAAAACCTGAATGACCAACACTGAGTCAGGTACTGTATAAATCTGATTTTCGAGTAGACAAACACTCCAAATTTCAGCAGTTTCGATGATATGCGGCGGTATCTCCACCTACATGCGGCCGTTGTGGACAAATGTGCAGAGGAGTTTCCCTTCAAATGGAAGTCATTGAAGTCAACCGTGATCAATTCTCCTCACGAAGTCGGTGGTTTCGAAGGATGCGTGAGGAGCGCGACTGGGCTGAGATCTTGATGATTCCGTTCCGACTTCCTTAATAACAGTGGAAACAATGGCCGTGGAAATTTCAGGTCGTCCGCTCAGCAGATGCGACGGGGGCCGGCGAGATTGTGAGAATGCTCGAGTCCCACTCTCTCACTCTATCTCTCCCTTACACAGCTGTTCAATCTGGGGAAACTACTTTGGGATGGTCGATGTTCTAAGTCTGGAATCTTTCCCAACCGTCGCCCGAGGTTTCGTCGGACCCATCAGCTGTTGTTGAGGTGAATCCGGTGTTTCCAAATGGGAGGAATCGGTATGAGAGAAAAAATAGACAATCGAGCTCGAAATTTCTTTGTACGGACGACATTGCCGGATACAGGTGTGACTCTTCTCATTGATACCCACGTAACCAAAATATTATAGACGGGAACGTCTACACGTAGTAAATATTGGATACTCACAAACAAGTCAAAGTCAACCTGTTACATGGCGGATATCAGATTACGAACGTAACTTACTTCACGACGTAATCACCAAAACTACCTATCAACAATTTCATACCAAAAATGAATCAAATTGTGGCTTTTAAGGACGACCGCTATGTCTTCTCATAAAGCGGTAGAAAATAGCCTTTTTTGTGCGAAATATCCCCCTACAAGATTTAAGTTGGAAGGTCATTGTTTTACCCCAAATACAAAACAACAGCGGCATTAAATTTTTATTTTACCAAAGGCATTCGGTTGTATAACAGCCTTCCCGCTAATATAAAAGAGGGTCTCTCTTGACACGCTAATATAATAAATATAATTTTGAAGATTTGGTTTCTGGAAAACTTGTAGCTTCATATTTTAATTGACGCAATCTGTATAAAAATTATATTTACTATCATTATAAAGTTATATTTACCTCTAGAGGTAATTATGTTTATTTTCTTCAAGTTATTCAATATGTTAAAAGTTTGTGAGAGCTCATGACTTAGCTCGTTCTCCCTATCGCGGGCATAGCCCAATATAGGAACTGATTTTTCTGGAATCTACCATTTAATCTAACAATTGTATTATTTAAGAAAATAAAGTTCATTTCATTCATTCATTCGTTCATCTCAGTGGTGAACTAGGGCTGTCACAAACTATTAAATTACTCCGTGTAAAAATCATCCCGCCTCACAAATATCACTCTACAGTATTAGATGTGTAGTAATACAAATGCCTCGCCTTGGCGCCAAGGGGAGATTTCAAAAGGGGGACGGTGCTTGTGAAGGAACAGGGTGGGGGGGGAGTGGATATCATAACTTTTTCCGGCTGCTGTAGAATGATAATTGCGAGGCGGTGTGATTTTCACACGGAGTGTTTTTTGGGGGATATCACCTCTTTTTGTGTTCAGTTGCAAGAATAAATTAAGCAAATTTAATAAATTATAAATCAATGATTTATTATTAAATGAATAAATTATTTATTCATTTATTAGTGAAGTTATAAATTAATAAAATAAATAAATTAAGCAAGAATAAAGGAGAAACGGTGGCCTTGCCTAACTGAATACGAAGAAGAAAGTGGTAAGGGCGAAGAACCGTGTTTTTGAAGATATATAGGCTTCTAACTGGGCTCCCTTTAGACCTAGCAACTTGAATCTTTTAAAAGGCACAGGCTAAAGTTGAAGCGAAGCTCTGTGCGAAATTTCAAGTCAATCGGTGAAGGTGGAGAGGCTGTAGCCTTGGCTAACTGAACAAGAAGAAAAACATGGTAATTGGTTTTTGAAGTTATGTAAGTCAGTTCTGTTCAGACCTAGCGACTTGAATCTTCTAAAAGGCACAGGCTAAAGTTGAAGCAAAGCTCTGTGCGAAATTTCAAGTCAATCAGTGAAGGTGGAGAGGCTGTAGCCTTGGCTAACTGAACAAGAAGAAAAACATGGTAATTGGTATTTGAAGTTATGTATGTCAGATCTGTTCAGACCTAGCGTCTTGAATCTTCTAAAAGGCACTGGCTAAAGTAGAAACGAAGCTCTGTGCCAAATTTCAAGTCGATCGATGAAGGTGGAGAGGCTGTAGCTTGACCGTCTGAACAAGAAGAAGGAGGAGAAGAACAAGGTAAGGGCAAAAACATCGGGATTTTGAGGTTATACAGAGTGTCCCAGTATGAATGGTCCAATTTCAGGGATCGATTCTAGAACTAATTTGCAACAACTTTTCCGACTTTTTTTTACCTCTAAGATGTTTTTTATGTTTTCGACCTTAACTCACTAAAATTATCATAACTGCCCCAATTTACTGTGTAAAATGAAAATTGAGGATACCATTGGAAAGAGCGTTAAATTCGCTTTCTTCTCAATAGATAATCAAAATTTTATGAACGAACTTAGTAAGTGAAAAATCACGCCAATGTGAAAATGTTGTCAGTTACAACTTTTTGGTTGAACATGATGGCATTTTTAAAAGCTATTTTTACCCATAGCCCATCGTTCTTCTCTTCGGAAAAAACATCTGCAATTCAAGAGCTTTTCAACGGTGAGTTCAAATTTATTTGTTCCTACGTAATGTTTTGAGAAAACGGCGCTCAAATGCGGAAAAACGTGATATTTTTTAGCAAAATCAAGGAAGGGTTTTGCACGACAAATTATATCTTCAGGACTTGGTGGTTGATCTGCTCGGGATTCCAATATTGTTTACGTTGAATCGAATGGAGACACTCCTGAGCCTCTCTGTCTGAATTAAAACTGTTCTACCGATCTCTTGACTGGTCGGGAGTTCCACTACCTGGTACCAAACCGACCTAAGGAAACAATAAGCATAGAATTATGCTTCAGAATGGTTTTCACAGCAGGTTCTCAAACTGATCACCGCCTTGTTGACATACAGCTACAAGGAGCTAGACCCTGACGTAAACGTTTTTACAGAACAAGTCGATATCCCTCTTCCTGCTGCGAGCCGAATTTTTGAACTTGGAAGGTTTGGATCACGCAGTAGGGAAGAGCGTTCTCACTGCAACCTCAGAGCTTGTGAAGACGTTCATCACTTATTTATTTATTTATCTAATTTACACAACACGGACAAGCCCATTAAACAGAATAATTCAAGAAAATAGCGAAACAGAAAACATATTTAAAACATGAATAGATACACTTCTATTCAGTCAAGTCAGCATAATATAACATAAATGAGATGGTTCAGTCGGCAGAAAATATCAGAAAAGACAGTCGAAACTACTACTGAAAACTACTACCTACTGAAAAAAGTGAATAGATAAAATAATTATGAGAAGCTGATGGAAGAAGAGGTAATTAATTACTTAAGTGAACTCAATGAGTAAAAAAATCAAAATTAGGATGAACTTCTAGAAACAGAATTCTGCTAAGTGGTCGGCGCTGCAGGTAATTTGTAGTTGCGAAAGGGGCGTAAAACAGGGTCGACGATCGAGCCGCAACTCGCGTTACATGCACTTGAACCAATCACTTACCGGTTTTGTCATCTGAGGATGCTGGGTGTCTACTAAAGCTTTACGAGGGGTGGGCGCAGGTGATTCTAGTTGGACAATTTAATTTCTATCGTGGGTGATTCCAATGTTAATTTATTTTGTTTACTTTTTCTTTACGCAATTGAAATTTCATTTTCACGGGGATCTTCATTTTCTCCGGTGGATGGTTGCTGGCGACCATGCTGAACTGTTTATTTTACTGGCAATTGTACACTTATGTTTCGCTTATAAACGTCTTTTCTTTTTCATACAATCTCTGATGGTTTGGGTTGCTGTATTTCATAATAGTTGACTAAGCATTCACAACAATTCAAGCACCGTAAAGGTAGTTGTAGCAGGCGTAAGAACTATTCGGTGTATACACTATACGCTATTTTTTCTTTGGTCCCCTGCCCCTATACATAGGGGCAGGCGACCAAAGAAAAAATAGCCAAAATCATGGCAACATCCTGGGCAACTGAAAAGTCAACAGCAGCATCTACTTATCACCCCTTAGTGATAACAATTCGTGATAACGATCAGCTGTTTTTTTGGTTAACCTTTAGAGGGACTTTTGGTGCTACAGGTGGTTGAGAAGGGTAGTGAAGGTCAGAACATATCCTCTCGTATTGATCATTTATTGGAGATGAAGATTCATTAGTAGTTTTTCTCATTCAAATAATTTTGGTTTATTATCTTCGATAATGAACCATTGGAATCGCCCAAAGAAAAAAAATTTTTAACCCCCCCTCAAAATTTGTTGGTTTACGTTTCAAGATACGTAGATTCAGAAAATCGAATAAAAAAAAATCCGTCCGTCCGCCGTACGCCGTACGCCGTCCGCCGTCCGCGCCACTTTGCCCAGTTAGCGTTGAGTTAAAATTACGAAATTTTTTTTATGGGTTTCGACCAACCCCACAATGGTCCTCGAAACTTTTCATAACCCTAGGTCAAGGGGAAGGGGTTCAAAACGAATTTTGAAATTTTGAAAATTTCATATCTCGAAAAATTCATATAGAACGGTATGTTTTTTATTTCATATTTAGATAGAGTTTGTTCCGTAGAATTTTTTAAGACCATCCGCAGCTTTGTACGACCAGCCGTTCGTTCACAATGAAGGCTCAAAGATTGTGCCTCACTACAGGATCGTGAATCAAACTGTTGAAATACAGGTCCATTTTCATACTAACAAGCTCTTTGGAACATCATATGGCTTAAGTGATGTCGAGTTTGTTGTTCTGAGGTGCGTTTCGTGCTACGGAAATGAAGGTAATTTCGAATGTTTGTTGGTAGGTACTTCTTTTATAGAACAATTATTACCGACGTAGTATTAAGAACCCCAGAATTATATCGTATTAATTAATCATAATTAATAATTATTATTATTAATAGTAAATACGAATTATTAATACCTAACAATAAATTATAATAATTTTCACTAGGTACTTGATAAAATTGTTAATAATTAGTGATAATTGATAATAATAATTAATCTAACATTTAGGATCTAGACATTTAGACCTAGTGATCTAGACAGAAGGGTGATCTGTACAAAGAAGATAATGAACCGTTGTGTCAAGAATTTGCAGAGTTTTGTCGTCATTTTGTCGTTCCTGAATTGGAGCGGTTCTTTTCAAGTTTCAATCACTCAAAATATTTGTTTTTCTAGGTTGAATATACATTTTTTGGGAGTTTCTAACATTATTTTTTTGCATCAATTTAGTCAATTTCCAGCCGATGTCTTGAGAGTTCCTAAATTAGGATTTTTTATGACCTATTTGGTCAAATTTTGATTTTAAAAGTTTTGGGATTTTCGCAAGTATACCACTTGGAGATGGTATGTCCAATCCAACATTCCCTGCAGCAATAAGACTGTTCTACGAGCTGTGTTACGTTAGTTTAAAAATGTAAGTTTTTACTCGTTCAAGTTTTAACCTTAATTTTTTTTTCTTCAATTTTTGGTTTATTATCTTCGATAATGAACCATTGGAATCGCCCAAAGAAAATTTTTTTTTAACCCCCCCTCAAAATTTGTTGGTTTACGTTTCAAGATACGTAGATTCAGAAAATCGAATAAAAAAAATCCGTCCGTCCGCCGTACGCCGTACGCCGTCCGCGCCACTTTGGCCAGTTAGCGTTGAGTTAAAATTACGAAATATTTTTTATGGGTTTCGACCAACCCCACAATGGTCCTCGAAACTTTTCATAACCCTAGGTCAAGGGGAAGGGGTTCTAAACGAATTTTGAAAATTTGAAAATCTCATATCTCGAAAAAGTCATATAGAACGGTATGTTTTTTATTTCATATTTAGATAGAGTTTGTTCCGTAGAATTTTTTAAGACCATCCGCAGCTTTGTAGACAAATCGTTCGTTCACAATGACGGCTCAAAGGTTGAGCCTGTCGACGCGATCTTGAATCAAACGGTTGAAATACAGGTCGACTCGATTTTCATACTAACTAGCTGTTTAGAACATCATATGGTTTTAGTGATGTCGAGTTTGTTGTTCTGAGGTACGTTTCGTGCTACGGAAATGAAGGTAATTTCGAATGTTTGTTGGTAGGTAGGTACTTCTTTTATAGAAAAATTAAAAATTATTAAAAACCCTAGAATTATATCGTATTAATTAAATACAAATTATTAATATTTAACAATAAATTATAATAGTTTTTACTAGGTATCTACTTGATAAACTTATTAATAATTAGTGATAATTCATAATAATAATTAATCTTATTAATCTTATAAACTTATTAATAATTAGTGATAATTCATAATAATAATTAATCAAGAATTTGCAAATTCTTGACGCAACGGTTCATTATCTTCTTTGTACAGATCACCCTTCTGTCTAGATCACTAGGTCTAAATGTCTAGATCCTAAATGTTAGATTAATTATTATTATCAACTATTTCTCATTGCAAACCTGTTCATTGTGTACCCAAGATCCTTCCCTAAAAGACCTGGCAGCGGGAAATATTATTCAACATGGTTTGAAAAGGGAAAAACAAGTTTTGTAAAAAATCCCAATGCTCTAGGTAGTAGTCGATACCAGTGACCAACATTTTCTTCAGTAGTCGACATGGTTTTGCACTAGTAGTCGACGTACATGTGTTAGAAGTCGACAGTATCACTTGAGTCAGTAGTCGACAGGTTTCGTCATTCCATCGTTTTCGAATTTTACGACATCTAAATAAAATACATTCAACTGTGAATCGAACTTGAAAATAGATTAATAAGATGTAATAAAATAGTTATCAGACTTTTTATTTGCAAACAACTCATTATCAGTCTCAAATTGCAATAAGTACTTAAGTAAAAAGGTATGAAAACTATAGTCGAAAACTCATTGTCAGAAAATTGACATTACACTTGGGCTTAGGTACCTATTTACATATTTTTTTGACATTTTCATGTCTTTGCTTTGGCACATAAACTGAAACGGGAAAAATTTGTTCCCTTGATTCACCCTTTCCCTCAGATCACGTCAGAACACAAGCGACCGGCGGGCCATTACGTCAGAGCCTATGACGCACGAGCTTATGACGTAAGACGGCTGGCAGGAGGCCAACAAGTACGTCAGAGCCTATGACGCACGAGAGTATGACGTAAGACGGCTGGCAGGAGGCCAACAAGTACGTCAGAGCCTATGACGCACGAGCGTATGACGTAAGACGGCTGGCAGGAGGCCAACAACAACGTCAGAGCCTATGACGCACGAGCGTATGACGTAAGACGGCTGGCAGGAGGCCAACAAGTACGTCAGAGCCTATGACGCACGAGCGTATGACGTAAGACGGCTGGCAGGAGGCTAACTAGTGCGTCAGAGCCTATGACGCACGAGCGTATGACGTAAGACGGCTGGCAGGTGGCCAACAAGTACCTACGTCAGAGCCTATGACGCATGAGCGTATGACGTAAGACGATTGGCAGGAGACCAACAAGTACGTCAGATGCTATGACGCACGAGCGTATGACGTAAGACGGCTGGCAGGTGGCCAACAAGTACCTCAGAGCCTATGACGCATGAGCGTATGACGTAAGACGGCTGGCAGGAGGCCAACAAGTACGTCAGAGCCTATGACGCACGAGCGTATGACGTAAGACGGCTGGCAGGTGGCCAACAAGTACGTCATAGCCTATGACGCATGAGCGTATGACGTAAGACGGCTGGCAGGAGACCAACAAGTACGTCAGAGCCTATGACGCACGAGCGTATGACGTAAGACGGCTGGCAGGTGGCCAACAAGTACGTCAGAGCCTATGACGCATGAGCGTATGACGTAAGACGGCTGGCAGGAGGCCAACAAGTACCTCAGAGCCTATGACGCACGAGCGTATGACGTAAGACGGCTGGCAGGAGGCCAACAAGTACGTCAGAGCCTGTGACGCACGAGCGTATGACATAATACGGCTGGCAGGAGGCCAACTAGTGTGTCATACGACGAGACCTTTTATGTCTCTGCGCCCCCTCCCACACCCACACCGCGTACCTCGTACTTCATTTTGGTTTATTATCTTCGATAATGAACCATTGGAATCGCCCAAAGAAAAAACAATTTTAACCCCCCCTTAAAATTTGTTGGTTTACGTTTCAAGATACGTAGATTCAGAAAATCGAATAAAAAAAAGTCCGTCCGTCCGCCGTACGCCAAACGCCGTCCGCCGTACGCCATCCGCGGCACTTTGCCCAGTTAGCGTTGAGTTAAAATTACGACATTTTTTTTTATGGGTTTCGACCAACCCCACAATGGTCCTCGAAACTTTTCATAACCCTAGGTCAAGGGGAAGGGGTTCAAAACGAATTTTGGTACGACATGGTATGACTATGGTATGGTATATTATTGTATGTATGATTTAGTATAGTACAGTACGGTATGATAGGAAAGAAATGGTATGAGTACGGTGAGAATATGGTATGGTGCCGATTTGCAACACAGTCTGGTATAGACAGAAGGGTGATCTGCACAAGGAAGATAATAAACCGTTGTGTCAAGAATTTGCAGAGTTTTCACTCCTGGATGCAAAAGTGAATGTTTTTTCAAGGCAATTCGTGACTGGCCCAAAGTACCCTAACGCATATGGAAACTTTGTTCCACACTTGAGCAAAAAAACTTATACACAGAGCGCAGATATAATTTTTTTGAGGTCAGAAATCGATTCAGCATCCTAATTAGTAGGAATTTGTCATTATAGTGGGATTTTTCGCCTTGTGAAGGTGAGGAAATGAGCAATTTCTAAAAATAACTGCACAAGTGGACCAAAGTAACCTACGTTTTACAGTACGAAATTGCTGGTAATGAATACTTCTTGGCGACGAGTATGAGGGCTTGAGGAAGCCGCATGTACCTACCGCACTTTGACTGACGGATTTCTTTTTTTTTTTTTTTTTTTTTTTTTTTTTTAGTTTTTCCTCAACGTGAAGATGTGAATCGAACGGTCGCTGGAGGTGATCTCCTCTACAGCGTGTTGACGCTTTTGTTCGCGGCCCGAGACCTTGAAGCGCTGGAGATGCAAGCGATCCGTTGAGCAGTTTCATTCAAGTGTCCGCTGCAACCGAGCTGTTATTCAATCAACCTGCTCACTCGCCGACTCCGTCATATCAGTCCCACGGTTTTATATTGGAAATGGCCAACTTTTTAGTTTTGTCACGATTATTGGCTAGCGGGATCAGTTTGAGTTTTATTAAATGAGAACGAATATGGACGGTGAAGAATTGAGACCTCGTATCTCCATTTTGGTCAAAAACGGGATTTTGGTTCGTAGTAGGTAAGTTCCTTGGGTTTTACCGATTTTAGCGCTCATTTGGTGGACTTTTGAAATATTTCGGCTCAAAAGTGAAACATAGTGGTGAAAGGAATTTGAAATTGACGGAATAGTGAAGAAATTAGGACGTTTTTTCGCTCTCCTGTAAAGTATGCAAAATTTGAGATACGAGGATACGAGGATCTTCACCTCATATTATGGCAGGTTGTCTCACATCGCGAGACACTTCTACCTCCTGAACTATCAAGCTCTGCCTCATCTTCGGAACTCATATAGTGCGAAATATACCTATAAACACTCACAATGTGGTTTCATTCAGATCCGAACCGTCAAACCTTGACTAAGTAGTACAGAAATTGACTTGTGCTGCCCCCCTCCCCCCCTCGTATCTGTAGGCATCTTTATTCTGGATTAATACTCCAAAATTTAATGTTTCTCCGTCATCTAGATCGGTCTAGACCAGGGATGGCCAACTTCTTTTGCCCAAAGGGCCACTTCCATACTTTCGCTAAAAGCAGGGGCCGCACAAGAACTTGAAGGGAAATTTAGGCTATATAAATTAATGTATAAACAAATGCTATGGATATTGAACATACTTTAATGTTGAAATAATATAATCAACAATTTTATTAAAAAAATCAACAAAATCAACAATTTTACTGAAAAAAAAACCACTAGTGAGAACACTGAGGGCGGGGCACAATCGTTCACAAGTTTGTCAAAATCAATTCTTGTCGAGATGGTGGCCACTTTTTTTTGAGCAAATCTTGAAGATGGTTGTCTGTAAGTCTGTTACGGTGAGTTGATTTTATAAATTTCATCGAGGAAAAAGTGCTCTCACAAATGTAGGTGCTTCCAAACATTGAAACAATGTTTTTACCAAAATCACGTAGTTTGGGATATTTGTCCTCAGGCAGCCTACACCAGAATTCGACACCAGTTTCTGGTCTTTTATGGAAAACTGGGTCACTTTGCAAATCACAGAGCTCCAACTGTAGGTCGTCATCTTGCTGGGAAATGTCACATGTCATGGGATTGTTGAATAAGAAGAGATGTGGTCACAGTTCATTAAAATCCAAAAATCGTTTATTGAATGACTCTACCTAAATACTTAGAAAATGTCTACCGTAATACTTTTAAAAAGTTGTTCGGGGGCCGCATAAAACATAACCGCGGGCCGCAAGCGGCCCGCGGGCCGCCAGTTGGCCATCCCTGGTCTAGACCAATAAACAATACCAAAATTTAGAACTGACACCAGGGATTTATGAATCATTCAGTAGATAGTTTGATACGAATACGTTTTAGAGCATATTGAATCCATCCCTGGGTTTTAACAAAATTGTATAAATTAACACATATAGCAACATCCTAAATATTCCAAAATCACTATGTAGTGCAGAAATTGAGTTGAGCTCCCCCCCCCCCCCCTCCATCACACTCTTTGAACTATCCATCCATCTGCTATTCTGGATTAATCCTCCTATTGTTTCTCTGGAATCTAGATCGGTCTGAACCACTAAACAATACTGAAACTGAGTGTAAGTTCAGGAATTTGTGAGAGAAGATTAATACAAATCAGTTTAAGAGCTTTCTGAGCATCCCTTGATATCAACCGAATTGTATAAATTAACACATATAGCAACATGCCAAATATTCCAGATTGGGCTTAGTTAATGCAGAAATAGGTCGAGGTTCTATGATAAGCATTTCGCCAATCGATAGGTGCGTCGAATTGACTTTTTGTGTTTATAAATACCTTAGTTTGATGATAAAATAAGAAACGATCAAACCAATGGGCCTAAAGGGCCTTCAAAATATTTTATGGATGTGTTGGAGCAATGACGCTTGAAAAAATACTGGTTTGATATCGTTCTATGGATTTTTTGGAGTGCTGAATCGTTTTTCAATGTAATATACTTTGAAAAAGAGTGTTGGTCCATAAGTTTGTAATCACAAAGAAGAAAAAAAACGTTGCTGTTGGGGGTGTCGAGCCGCTAGTGGTTTGTGTTCATGACGGTACATTTATTGTAGAATTAATGACACCCCCAAACCTCCGGATTTTTACGGTTTAAACCAATGATCAAAGCAAGGGAACATGCAACATTTTTCAAATAAGTACATAATAACAGAGGACACATAGTAGTAGAAGAGCAATGCCAATTGTTGCATGCAAAATCAAGTGCCTTGTGGTGTGGTCCTCTGTCGCCTTGATCGTAAGGAGTGCCGTGATTGTAACATTTGGACGACGTAATTTTCAAAAAATAATTCCTATTTTATAAAGATTGTTACAAAATAAAAATATTACCCAAACTATTCAAATCTATTTTTGGCATGATCGTAATTGGAAAATATCGAGACGATCAACCATGCCTTATGAGCACATCACTTTTCGTGACCCAAGAACCTGATTGTTTAACCCAAGAATTAAGCAGGTTTTGGGAGTTGGAGGAACCGACTAACATTTCTCCGCCTGTTCTTTCAGAGGAAGAACGTCAATGCGAGAGAAATTTTTGTTCGACTCATTATCGACTGGATAATGGTCGATATGTGGTAAAGCTTCCTTTAAAACGGATTTTTCAATGGTACCATTATTGACCAAAGGGGTCTTATTTTTGGTCAGAATTCGTCAAAGCCATCCAAGACCAGCCGTTCGTTCACAATTTTATTTTTACGCATTTTATTGATAAGAAACATAAATAACAATAATTACAATAAATTGAATTACAAAATGCGACGACTCATTTTGAGTGAATAACTCGTGCTAAGAGTCAGAGCCAAATAATTATAAATCCCCATGTAATACAAGTTCTCATACTCGTACTTTATATGGGGAACCTGCACGATAATCGGACAAGAGCAATTTTGACACCCCATCTCTACGTGACAGAAAAGTTTTCCTACTTTCGGATCAGTTGTTGACCTCGGGGCAAACGCGATAAACTTAGTTTTTTCAAAATTCAGTATCATAATTTTACCGTTGAACCATTTCTGCAGGGTAGTAAGATTATTTGTTGTTTTACTTATAACTTCCCCCCAGGTTTGTCCCGTCACTATAAGTGCTGTGTCATCTGCATAGCCAACAGTCTCTCCGTCTATATTTGAATTAGGACTTGTTTCAACTCCAATGTCTAGTACTGATTTATATTGATGAATATGAATATGTTTGATTATAAATGGTTCGATTAGGCGTCCTCATGTGCACCTCATCAGGATGCGGCCGGTGGGCGCGGTTTCTCAATTGAAATGCGGGAGGCTCCTCATCAGCTCTTTGTTTGCGGGAGGCTCGGAAACAGTTAGTCGGCGAACACGAACATGTCGCGACCCGTTCCTGACGTAGGAAACCCGCGATCGAACGGTTTGCCAACATCACGACCCATCAGATGCGTGTGGGAGACTTTCACGGTTCAGATCAGATGAATAATATTATGTACCTACACTTCTAGACGCTATCGAACACAGCTAGTATTGAACCCATTGGATGGTGTGTGGGTACTAGAGTTACCAGATTGCCTACGGAAAGAGAAGAGCATATATGCATACAATTATATATAATTATATCATATAAAGAAGAGCATACAATTATATATAATAATTGTATCGCACTGTTATAATTACAGGGGCACGTATTAAAAACACAGTTTTTTTTTTTTGGATAAGCCAGTTGAAGTTTTTCATATTTAGCGAATTATCGAAGAAAAGGAAGCTATAATAGTTATACTACAATAATTGTTATCGATCCAAAATGTTTAAATTTTGGATTTCTAAAAAATGTTCACACCAAAATCCGTTCCATACCTGCCAGAATTCACTGCTCTATGAAGCTGTAATTTAGTATGTAGACCCCTTAGGACATTAACTTGACGCTGCCCAAGGCCAGGATCAGCTGAGCGGTCCTACAGCTAATTTCTATGGTATACACTCTTTGAAGCTGTAATTTGGTATGTAGCCTCTTCAGGACTTAAACATGACGCTGCCAAAACCCCGGATCAGCTGAGTGGCTCCTAAAGCTAATTTCCATGATATTCGCTCTATGAAGCTGTAATTTAGTATGTAGCCTCCTTAGGACTTGAATATGACGCTGCCAAGACCCCGGATCAGCTGAGTGGCTCATCAAGCTAATTTCCATGATATTCGCACTATGAAGCTGTAATTTGGTATGTAGCCTACTTAGGACTTAGGACAAAATAACAAAACGCTTACATTATACAACTTTTCGCGCCTTCCAAAGCCATACTGCAAATAGCAGATTTATAGGGTATATACAGAAAACCGCTACTGCGAAAAATTTAATTGCCAGCGATTTGCACAACGTACTGCATAATATATTATATTGACGTTATATTATAACGTCAACCTGATTTCGAATGTATGTTCGTAGGTACTTCTCGTTAAAATTATTGCCATTATACCATAGGTACCATAGTTGTTTCAGTTAGAAATTGATTGTTGTTATAGCTTTTCCGAGTCAAATTAAAGGTTTTCCGAAACAAAATAAAGTTTTTTGCGAAACAAATTAAAGGTTTTCCATTTCAAAATAAAGATCGTTAAGCTACGAGTAAGCGACGCCTTGTTGATAATGGATAACGCTCGTATTCATCATGCTCATTCACTCCAACTGCGAATGGAATGGATGAGCTTGGACTTCATGTGAAATATCTTCCCCCTTACTCGCCTCAACATAATCCGACTGAAAAGGTGTTTTCTAAAGTGAAGCTTCATGCAAGGAATTCGCTCAGCGAGCCATGTGAAAAGTATGACTTGGTTTCAGTGATTGCTCGTAGTGTAGCCGCTGTTACCTCAACCGATTGTTCCAACTATGTGATGGACATGATGCTACGGCTTCCTGCAGCAGCAGCTGAGAATGATCTATAACATTATTAGTTTTGTTTTGTTCAATTTTGATCATGTTCCGTTTTTTTCTGTTCAATGTTGTCAAGAAACCAAAAAAAAAACTCTATTGAAAAAATGAAAAAAATGTTAACAATGATAATACTTTATGCTACTTGATAATATATAATATTTGATACATATATAATATCGTCGCTTTCACTAAAATATGACCTATGTGATACGACACCGTCTATTTCGTGACAACGCTCACTGACCCTCACATAGGATTTGTTTTGAAAGGCCTCTAGTGACGAATCAGGTGTACTAAGTGGCTTTTGGAAAATGAGAATACGTAGCGCTGAGCATGAGGAACAACATTACACCAAAAAGTGGTTTTCGTAAAAATTGGCACATAGGTCATATTTTCGTGACAGTGACGATATATCTATATAAAATGAGGCAATTTGAAACGAGAAACCTTTAAAGTAAAAAGCCTTTACTTTTAAATGGAAGATTTTTATTTTGAAATGGAAAACCTATATTTTGAAATGGGAAACCTTTAATTTGTTTCGGAAAACTTTTATTTTGTTTCGGAAAACCTTTAATTTGACTCGGAAAACCTTTAATTTGACTCGGAAAAGCTATATATCCGCTTGGAAACTGGAGAGACCATCACTGAGCTAGTAACCGACAAACCACGACTTTCCAACTAACCTGAACCACATATCCAATCTCCAGAACCACCCACAATTTTATAGAGTGCAACACTCCTATTCACTGGACTAAGTGGTCTAAGTACGGAGGCGATATGGGTTTTTTGTGTACTCGCTGTTCCAACTCGTATTTTACTCACATCGAGGGGACTTCACTTGTGAGTTACTCGTCAAAAAAAAAATCTATAACGTTCTCAGGGTCCGGGTACATCACCCCCAAGCACTGGTATGACGTGATGTCAGCGTGTGAAACATTGGCAGGTGGAACAAACACGAGAGTTGTTTACATCCTGCCGCCAGCCGGATGAGATTCGGCTCCACAGGCTCACGGATTGCATTCCAAAATACGGCCATCGAAATCATTTTCGATTCATTTGAAATCCCGTCAGATCCCTCGGACGTTCAAATGTCAGCGACGACGGTCACCTCGATGACTCAATTAACTGAGGATATTAAACGTTACGGAGGGAGCGGCGACGGGAAGTTCACACTGGTTTGAGGGTGGGAAAAACGACGAAACTGTGGGAACAGATCCGCATCGCTGGCGCCCGCCGCTGGTTAATATAAAATTCGTACCTTCCGCAAGGGCATCGCTTGGAATTGTGTAGTGAACTTTGATAGATGATCACTTTTGTGGGTCAACTGAGCGTGTCATTACTTCTGAGTGGGTGCGTTCGAGAGAGTGCGAGCTGCGAGTGAATCCGCCGGGGTCTCTCATTGGCCCGTTGTTCCGTCTGATTGGACGTTAATAGCTAACGGGAGAAACTTTCTCTCGCTAATAGATCTCCACCTGTTTACAAAGGGTGGCATCTCTGTTAGACTGAACAGGCGTTTCCCAGTATATGTTTTTGTTTTGGGAGTTACGTGGTCCTGCCCTGGTTTTGGAACCGTTGAACATTGACAATTCGATCAAAATCGAGTAGGTACTTGAAATTCCATTAAATGGATAAATAGACGAAAAAATTAGAAAATCAGAAATTAGAGTCTTTGAAAATTCCTGTAAGACACCGCTCGTTTTTCCGTAAATATCACCTTCCAATCAAGATCACTGTTTTGTATTAATATCCTTGTTACGCCCATACATTGGCTGCAGCTGTAGTTGCCAGATTCTGGCATACGACATAATAATTTTGGCTAAAATCGAGACAATGTGTAGTATTTTTACAAAAATGTCCTTCGGTATTCAGTGCCTGTCACATATATTGATTGAGAAAACAGCATAATATGAGTAATAATGTTGTCATCAGTGAATAACAAAATGAAAAGTACGGTTGGAACATTCCCAGGATATTGCCGTCCAAAGTAAATAAAACATTTTAATAGAACAAAAAATTACGAATCGAACCATATCAAAACCTCAAAATTGCTAAAAATGGCTCTCTAGTCGCTCCCGTTTCTTTACTTTGGATGGCAATATCCTGAGGATTTCCCAACCGTACTTTTCATTTTGTTATTCACTGATGACAACATTATTACTCATATTATGCTGTTATTAACAAATTTTGTTACTTAACTAAAAAACAACGTTAACTCAAACTCAAACTCTTTGTTTCAACTTTCCATTGGTTTTCAACGACTAAAAGCCGTAGTAATGTTTCCTACTCAAAAAATCGGCTGTTTTCTCGTTTGAATTGTGCATTTGGTTGTCCTATTTCAATGACAGCACTGCTTCTCTTCGTTGGTGAAATCATCAAGCTGTCTGAATTCACCCACCGTTGGGGTCTTTTACGATTTTTCTCCGATGTCACAATTCTGCAATTTCAATAATTATAATGGAAAACAGTTGTAGCAATATTTGCCAACCTCTACGATTTTATCAAGCCTGTAATATCCCACCCACAACAACGGAGAAAAACTGTTATTTGGATACAAAATTATGTGTATAAACCGAAAATGAACGCTTCTACATGGATTAGACGTAGAAACTGATTCGAAATCAGCTGTGACAAAATTATGAAATAAACCAAAATTATTGATAAACGTCCAGTTTAGAGTTGAAAAAAATTACCTTGCGTTCTACGGCTTTTCTCTTTTGGATGGCACTACTTACTCGGAGGCTTAGATATCAATCAAGGAAAGTTGTATTACAAACAGGTATGAGCAGTGACTAATGATGTTTATAATAAATAAACAACATAAGAGAAATATCTAACATAACTAGTTGTGAACTTGTCCAAAACAAAAATTCTGGGGGTAAGTAAGAGAGAGAAATCGGTAAACTGAAGTGGAGTATCTACACTATCTAGACATACAGGTCGATCGGTACATGGATATGTCTCATTTACTCCCTGTAAAATATTTGTCTTATGTCTCGAGTAAAATAAAATGACGATAACACCTGAACCTGGTCCTAATCAGCGTCAAGTTAATGTCCTAAGGAGGCTACATACCAAATTACAGCTTCATAGAGCGTAAAATGCGCTGTAGGGGCCACTCAGCTGATCCTTGTCGTAAAATTTTTCAAGACCCCCAGCGGTAAGACATAATATGACATATATTATACATGTCAAAATCAATATCAACGAAAATATCAATTTTTAATGCTAATACATAACTTATCATGTGTTATGAATCTTCTAGCGTAGAATGCGTTTTTACTGGTGTGCCAACGAACCACAAAACCGTCACGAAAACTTTCTGATAATTTTCACATACAACGTCTACGTTGTTTAGTTAGTTCATCTTCTTCCTATTTTAACCCACAATAATCGTTCACTACTCGTTGGAAAGCCCTCAATTTGACGAACATTTTCCTGTTCAACATAACTCTGTGAATATATGAATAGCAGAGTTATGGGCATGACAGTTCTCATATTTTTTTTTTACAAACTAATGATCTTAGAAGCATCCAGTAGGGTATTAAGATGACTAGGTAGCACTTAAGGTAACTACGTTTAATCTTAGTTGCTACTGTTTTCATTTGACCATTTTTAACCACAAAACGTAAAACCCGGTTTTTCTTTTAATGTATAGCACAGAGATCATTCGCCCAAAAAAATCACCCCACAGCCCAGCAAATATCATTTACAGCGACCGGAAAAAGTTGTGATATCCACTTTCCCCGCCCGCCTTTTTCCTTCAAACTAAAGACATGTCCTAACCACTTCACAAGAACCGTACCTGTTCCAAAATCTCCCTTAAACGCCATGGCGGGACGTTTGTTTTAGTACACAACTATGTATTATTTTATTAGAGGTTTGTGAAAGTATCTAACTCTTTGTTGATTAATAATTTTGTTGATGTGCAAAATTTCAAGTCAATCGACGAAGGTGGAGAGGCTGTAGGCTTGAACGTCTAAATAAGAAGATAACAAGTGGTAAGGGGTTTTTGAAGTTATATAACTCGGCTCCCTTTAGACCTAGCGATTTGAAACTTTCAGGAATTTTTTTCTATTATCCACACCAAGAATATCCATACCAAATTTCAAGTTGATCGACTGTAGATCCGTCAAAGTGGCCTAAATTAGCCTACATTTCAGTTTTTTGTTCCTAACATTTTCTTGCGTTGAGATAATGGGCTAAATCTTTTAAACGCCACTTGTTATAAAGAAGGTCTGTACAAAATTTCAAGTCGACTGGTCCTGTTGCCCAGGCTGTGGACTTGTCAACGTGGACACTATTAGCCTAAAATGTATGATTTTTTTTTTTTTTTTTTTTTTTTTTTGGTTTCTAAAACTTTTTTGGGTTGAGATAATGGGTTAATGGGTTAAATCTTTTAAAAGGATCTGTCTGAAGCTGGAACGAAGCTCTGTGCATAATGTAAGTCAATCGGTGAAGGTGGAGAGGCTGAAAAACGGGGTTTTTGATGTTTTATAACTCGGCTCTCTTTAGACCCGGAGGGCTTTTCAGGAATTTCTAATATTCACACTAATAAGATCCACACCACATTTGAAGTTGATCGGGCAAAAAGAAGCCGAGATATGGACACCTGGAAAACGCGTTTTTTGACATCAGGTAAATACCGTCGGTTCACAACTTTTTTGCTTGGCGGAGCGGAACGTAACCGTGTTCCTGGATCATGAAAAATAAATGAGCTCGTGGACACTTCTACTTGTTACGTAAATCAATTTCAAAACTGTTTTTTCATATACAAAATTATGTACACACGGTTACCATGGAAGCTACCATTTGTATTTCGGAACATTTTATTTTATTTTATTTTGACAATCATTTGAGCGTTCATATTGTTGTCTGTACTTCTAGGGATTAGCGGGGGGTGAGTTTTCATGCTGCGGGGTTTAGTTTTCTAGAGAAATGAGATGGCGATCCTACCGTTGCGTAGGACGGGCCGTTGTCCGGGATGTAACTCGGTAGGATCTCAGTGTTGGAATAAAACAAACAAAAAACTCATGGGCATACGCGACCTACTCGTACCTGCTCCGAAGCTGCTCCAGCCTCCGGTTGGTTAGTCATCTGGTTCAGGACGGAACATGCTGCTGCCGCCGAGGTCATCCTCATCCTCTTTCGCCATCGCTGCCATCCTCGTCGCTCGTCATCTCGCGCAATAATGTTGAGGAGTCAATTTACACAATGTTCGTCATCTCTGCGAACCGTCGATGGATATACCTATAGACGTTATAAGTAAATACCGACCCTCAAGTATGATCATGGCCGTAAGTAAATATTTCTCTGCGAACAGGAGAAGCCCACGGTGTGTTCTCGAAGGAAGCGGAAGATTCGGGTGCAGCCTTCATTTCATTAGAGAGAATACGCAACGAGAAAACATCTAGTGTTGGCAAGTGGTTATTGCCTATTTTTTATTATAGTAGCCTGAAAAACATGAAATGAACTAACTTTTGGGTCCGGTGACCAGAGACACACTTTTACTTAGCGCCTAATCGTCGCCAAATGGGACGACTGCCAGTTGCAGCCGGATTAGTGATTGCCACAGATTACGACGATTACCTCAGATCCAACACGTTCAACCCTCCGAATACCAGGTGGTGGCCCTAACGACCCCACGATCTTGTTATTCTGAAATTCTAAAACAAATTCTTTCCTCATAAAACTCTAGGACGTTTATCTGACGAACATCTGTATTACATGGATGAGATTATATCTTTTCACACATAACAGTAAATTTATTACGATTTTTTATTCATCAACAAAGATGATCTCAGGAAAGATTGAATGCTCTCTCTGATACGGATGTGTATCATCAAGTTTCATTAAGTGCGACGTTCCGTCGGTTTTCCATCGCTACTTATCGCTAGGTAATTAGGTACCCTCTTTTTCAGATTAGAGCGACATTAAAAAGCGTTAACGACAATAAACTTTTAAAATCTGCTAATTGTTCACTTTCTTGGCCGTTTACTTCATCGCACGAGTGATTGATTACCTCGTTATCTGCGTTCGGTGATTCGAGTCATGTTGCGTGACAGCAGTCAAGTCGTTGCAAGCGGTTGGGAATAGATAGTTTTGATGGAACAATACACCACCTCCCTACTCGTATCATCCTCGATCAGTGTGTCAACATTTCATTTAGGACCTTTGTAAAAGCTATTGCTACACCTACCTATGTATAGATCGCCCTTCTGTGATAGGTACAATAATTTTCAACTCAATTATTGAGATGAAAAGATTCATATTAGAAACCGAAATTTGATTAAATAACATCGAAAAAAATGCGAAAAAAGTGGTTTTCTAACGAATTGTGGTAATTGTGGAGGATGAAATTGATCTTCGACAATACCATCGAATAATCTCGAAAAAAGTCGATGTTTGATTTGGATGGTGTAATACAATTAAGTTGAAAAAACTCATTGGAAAAAATCAAGATTCAAATAAAAAAACGCTAAAAATATCCACAGTCGTGCAGCATGGTTGGTAAGAGCAAACTTTTGAAGAAATTGCTGCTTTTATGTGAAATATCTCCATCTCACTGGTTTTATAACAATTGTTCCCCATTTTTTGCCGAGTAACACTTCAGTTTATAGATTTTTCAACCTGAACAGGATGATGGAGCCAATTAGACACCCCACATCGGCGCTGTTGAAAGACTGTCGCGTTTTGTCTCCTGGCGAAGAAGTCCTGCTGTTCAGGAGCTCGTTACTTACTCAACTAGATTCAAATATCAGGGTACTGTAATTTAATGTAACCGCGACCTAGAGAAGTACTACTTATTCTTGAAGCGATCCATAAACACACACCATCTGAGCTTAAAACCCCCCAGGTACATCAGTATAAGAAAAACCAAGGATCAGAATAAGCAAAACGTCTTGTCGTCCTTGGATGATTTCCTCAAAACAACCAATTGTAAAGTCATTACTGAAGAGTATTTATGTATAGTTGTTTCTTTGTGAAGTAGGTACTCTTGAAGTAATTGTAAGAGACGAACTTTGCTTTCCGTTGTGTTCCCCCGTCGCTTATCGTCACCCTTGAAGCAGCTGCACGGCAGAAGACGCAGTTTGTAGTTTCCATCTTAACAACTTCGTCAAGTTTTTATGTTGTGTATATCACGTGTTTTTGTTTACTTTCTAAACCAGGAAGCGAAAAATAATTTAAAAAAACAAGAAGTTATAGAGTTCACTGACACGTATAAGAAAAAACAGCTGCAAATGTCACCACGACGGAGAGAGAGATCAACCTTCAATATAAATCACTTCTCTGTCTTCAATATCCTTCTTCTTTCGTTTAGAGAAACTACTAATAAATAAACTACAGAGTATGTCACATGTTCAAAGTGTCAGATGTATGGAATTCAGGAAACGTATGATTGGTCCATAATCACATCTAATTTCACTGTTTAATATCTGCGTTAGTGAACGCTCTCCGATGAGGTCTCCTAATATTAATGCTCTTTCCTCTTCGTACCGGGCACATTCCATGATCACGTGTTCCATATCCTCCAGTACGCCACATTCGGTGCAATACTGGTCGTCGGCGTGGTCGTAGAGGTACAGAGTTCGTCGAATATTTCCATGTCCAGTTCTTTAGCGCAAAAGTTGGGATAACTGCCTCCGTGATAAGTTCCAGGTTGAAAACCATGTTTTGCGACTTACTCGTGGCTGTACACAACTATGGAAATGACCTTTTTCTAACGATAAGGTGTCATATCTACTTTGCCAGTTGTGCAGCTGTCGTCTCTTTAGGCGCGTTAGTACATCAGGGAGAGGAGTTTGCATGGGCAGTAGCTGATGCGCAGGGAGGGTGACTGCTCTTTTAGCTGCTAAGTCGGCCTTCTCGTTGCCAATCATCCCACAATGGGCAGGGATCCATTGGACAGTTACGAGGGTGAATCAAATATAAACGGGACTTTTCGCCCTTCAGGCACAATAGTGGAGGGAGAACGTTCCCGCTTTGTTTGTTGTTGGGTACGTTTGTCAGGAGTAGGGGAAGCACGTGGGCTCGCCTCCTCGACCCCCTCAGTGTCCACAGTGACGATGTCAGAGCAAGAGGTACCTCCGTCAATTGCGCAACTCGTTATAATCAGGTTTCTCACCCCAGAAGGCGTAAAACCGGCCGAAATGTTGAGGAGATTGACTGCCCAGTTTGGGGAAGAGACACAGTCGCGAGCCAGAGTGTTTGCATGGCATGAACAGTTCGTGGAGGGTCGTGATCGTGTTGAAAATTAGAGCCATGACCGCAGACCTCGCACCAGCGGACAACATCAGCAGTGTTCGACGGCTTATTGAAGATGACAGACGTCGTACCACTTCTGAAATTGCAAGTGAGGTTGGGATAAGTTATGGGAGCACTTACTCCATACTCACAGAGGAGCTAGGGTACCATGAGGTGTGCGCCAGGTGGAGGTTTTTCTCCATGACAATGCTCGCGCCCATACAGCAGCCTTGACTAAAGAAAAATTGGAGCAACTGGGTTGGGAAACTTTGGAACACCCTCCTTACAGTCTAGACCTGTCACCCTGTGACTTCCATGTGTTTGGCTCTCTCAAGAAAGCTTTGGGATGCCAAAGATTCGACAGTAATGCTGAAGTTGAAGCCTACGTGCGCAATTGGCTGCAGACACGACCTGCATCTTTCTACGTGGAAGGAATTGGAAAGCTGCCTATCCGCTGGGAAAAATGTGTTTCCAAATCTGGAGATTATGTAGAAAAATAAACTATATTCTTTTTTACGTTAAAAATAAAAATAAATTACACAAAAAAAAAGTCCCGTTTATATTTGATCCACCCTCGTATTTGGTTGTTTACCGATTGCAACAATTGAGCTACTTGAAGGAGTAGTATATTGCTGGTCTCACCTTTTCCCAGGTTGATGAGGGCTTCGCAAGAGCTTTTTGAATCGGTTAGTACCACTCCTCTGTTGATTCCCTTAGAAATGATATGTTCTATTGCTACCTTAATAGCCATCAGTTCAGCTGATACAGTGCTTAATGTGCCTGTTAGGCGGTGACTAATTAAGGTATCAGCCTGTTGATCGAATATACCAATGCCGCATGTCTCTTGCTGTTTTGAAGCATCCGAGAATATTTCCAGGGAATCTGCGTATCTTTCGTTAAATAGATCGAATTTGTTTTCACAGAACAAAGGTGGGAATTTCTCATTAGCTTGCTGATAAGGGATTGAATGTTCTGCCATAGCCTTCTTTATTAGCTTCTGTCTATCGTACTCAGGGCAAGATCGATCTGTTGATTTATGTTTGCCCTGGCAGTATACACAACAAGTATCTGAAAGTCCCATGAACAACAAGTCCCATGAAATATCGTGGTTTCGAACAAGAAGGCAATCGACGCTGTTTGTGTGTAACTGCATCAACTTACCCAAGAATAATTCCTGATAATACATTTTAGTGGTCGTTTTCCAAAAAGTGTTAATGATCCGAAAGTTTGTACACGGTTATGAAGGGTTGTTCCATGTCATTTTCGCATTATCACATTATTCATCACCGAGTGAAGTAACTAGCTGTGACGTTATATAATTGAAAGGGAATAAAAATTATAAATTAACTGAGTAATTACATAGGTACTGATTAATCAATCATTTGGAAGTATACAATTCTTAGGTTTTATTTATGTTTTTCCAGGCTCAAAAGAAATGTACTGAGTACACTCACAAAGAACTTCACAATTACTTCAAGAGTACTTCACAAAGAAACAACTACACATAAATACTCTTTAGAAATGACTTTATACTTGTTTGTTTTGAGGAAATCATCCAAGGAAGACGAGACATTTTGCTTATACTGGTAGTTATAAGTTGGTTTTTTGGTTTATTGACATTTTATGTCTTTACTCTGGCGCATAACTCGAAAAACGTTACACAAAAAGCGTCACACGAAATCGTCACGAAAATTTCTGATGATTTTCGCATACAACCGATTCGTTGCTACGGAACTTTATCTTCGCCAGTTATCATCGTACAAAAATCGTTCACCACTCGTTGGATAGCTCTCGATTTACCTAACCATATTACGTTAACCACTGCGGAGTGCGTGGCCGACAAGCTGCGGTATGAACGTGATTGTTTAAATAATTGTTTACACACAGGTGATCATTTTCAATAATTTATATTGTCAACACGAATGCAAGCTTCATAATTTAAACTATAATTCAACGTTTATTACATTGTTCAAAGGCCCCTGAATCCCTTCTTTAAAGACATAAAATGTCCCAATGTGTTGCAGACTCGTATGCAAGCATTTTTGATTTGATTTTTTGTGTTGTTATGGGACTCACTAAGATACGAACTAAATCACTGGCGACGAAATCGTGGAAACTTATGTTAAGGAGAACTGGGTTACTGACAGTGGTGTACTCATAATTCAGTGGAAATAGAAGATTCTTTTTTTTTCTTAGGAAAAGGAAATGAGAATAAGGCTGATTATTGGTACTAGATACCAAAATATATATATCGGCAAAAAGGAGACAAAATTTATTATAAACCAATAAAATTGAGAAATTTTACATAAAACCAGTTTTTTCTCGAAAATTCGCTCTTATAGTCATGTTTGCATGTTGGAGCAAGCAAGACGTTTCTTATACTGATGTACCTTGGGGGTTTTAAGCTCAGATTTCGAGGGGGTGTTGTCTCAGAACCGCACACTCAATATCCTAAAACGATGTATTAGTTGTGTCACCTGTTCCCTTGTGTTCCCTGTTTGATTCACACTCATGTCTTTTTATATCATGAAAAAAAAGAGAAAAAAAGGGATTTTATGTCAAGGTTTGATTACGGACAGGTTGGATTGAGTGACAGGTGAGACTACGGATCCTCGCTCGCGCTACAATGAATAGTACGCAATCTTTACTTGTTTGATGGCGTTTAGGGCCTCCCATCGTCATCTTCTCTTTCAATTCTCTACCTACAGCCTCTACCAGGTCACAGATGAAACAGGATGACGAGGAACGCTCCGGAAGAAAAGGCATCTCTCACGCTCGAGAGCGGAAACTTGGGGAGTCCGTTCCGCGGTGTCGTTGAACCTTTCCCCTCCGTTCTCCATATGCCGTGTCACACCCCCCCCCCCCTCCTCAGCCTCTACACACTATCACCATCCTCATCATTACGTCCTCCTTCACCTACCACTACCAACATTTCATCCTCAACGGGACACCAAGGAAATATTGGGCAACTGTCATGTCATCTCCTTCTTCCAGTTCTTTTCCTTCCCTGACTCCTTTCGCCGCTACAGACTCTTTGAAGGGACGAGTTGAAACCCTTTTTATAACCAGTTCCCATAGTTGGAACGTGGATATCTATGGAACAGCTAGGAGTTCTCACTCCTCCGTGGGGGCCCCTAATATGCTCGAGTTGCGCGTGTGTATTATACTCTCAAATCAGGTCAAATAGCTTCACATCACGTGACGCCAATGACACTTTAATATTACGAAGGCGCTTGGAGAGGTGCAAAATGCAATTCATTAATCTGTAGAGATAGAGATAGTAGGCCAAACTATAGGAAAACATGCGTTGGAGCACGAACATTGGCTCCACTAACATCCAAACTTTGAAGTTTTGAGGCTGCTGGACAACAGCCGACACATACGAATCGGTGAATGTTAAAAAGGCAGTTGTCCATGTTTTTTCGATATTTTTCTGCATTTTCGGGTTCTATATGGGCAGCCCCATCGTTTCATGATATCAGAACAGTTGTCCACCACATTTTGGACTTGTAGAGGCGGTTGGAACCTTTCGAGTTTCTGAGGTTAGTGACTATGGCCCTTTTCACAAGAGTCGACCTATCAGCTGATAATCCCCCCCCCCCCGGGGGGGGGGGGTATTTTCCATTTATAACCGTGTGTATTTTTACGTATACCCCGAGGGGACGGCGCAAAAAACTCCCCAAATGAGGTATGCTCCTCCTTGATGAACTGCATTGATCAGATTCCCCAAAGCTTTACCGAACTTCATCTGTATTCAGGTAACTGTTTTGGCCAGAACAAAACCAATGATTTAGTTCGTTTGCTGCTTGCTTTGACAGATACGGATCGATCCCAAAAATGTTTCACGGGTCAAGAAGGAGGAAAATCGGCTAACAATGAGTCAGGGAGACTCGGGAGCATCACCATTCAATTCAGCGTGAGAAATTCCATGAAATTCAATACCAAACTCATTCTTATGCGACACGTCAAAATTCGGTGTCAAACGTCGATTTCCCCGCTAAATTCCCCCTCCCCCCTTCAAATGTGCTTGAAAAATCTTGGTTTTGCAATAGGAAGATGGGAAACTGGACGCTCTATCCAACGGTATAATCAATTTTAATCTTCCAGTCTGTCCAAATGGTGTTACGGACGTTTTAGTGGCATAAGATCGAAAACACACAAAAAAAATCTTAGAAGTGAAATAACTCGGAAATGAAGCGTCTAAAAAAATTGCCAGAATCGAAATTTTGCGGAGTGGCAACCTTATACATTAACACCCTGTATACGTGGGAGACACAAAGAAATAAATTTGTTTCTTTTTCATACCAACAGCTTGATTTATATAGAACTGCCCTTTATCCGTTTTCATCTAGATCAGCACTAGACATCATTATTTTATTTCAGATTATTTCACGGTTTTAGTTCATTATTTCGGACTCACGAGGATATTGTACACAAAACAGCGATCTAAAAGAACGGTGGATCTGTATAAAAAATGTACTGGTATATAAGAGGGTTCAATTCAAATCTCAGGATGGATTTGAAGTGTCCCCTAGCCCTAGAATGGAAAGGCGGAGTAAATCTTACTCCTCACTGTATTAAGTAGGTAGTATGGACGGAGTCAGCATGAGTAGCGCCACCAAACTCATGAAATGCCTCGGTAAGGATGTCTGTTTAGGGTTGCAAGTGCAGTGGTGGTGAACTCATGCTCCCCTTCCAAGTGGTGCTGGTTCTGCTGAAGGTGTGGGAGTGAAACATACTCCATCTTTCCGAAACCGTACGTCTTGAGGAGTAAATATTACTCTGCATTTCCGTTGAAGAGTCCTTGAAAGGAGTAAATATTATTCCACATTTCCATTGAAGCACCGTTGTTGTTGCTCATTTTTTCCATACACAGTACTTACAATTATGATTTAGAATTTAGATATTTGTGCCTTAAACACATAAAAAATCATTGTGTATTACGTTTCTAAAATCTCAAAGCAAACTCCTCGAATTTCCGATAACAATTGGAAAACATCTCATTGAAATCGATTCTACATTTTCAATATTTTCCTAAATATTATACAGCCATGGGTAATATACAGAAATATTCAAACCCAGAGGACTTACTCACGAAGAAAATACGATTATTACCGTTGATACTGACATCATTCGTGGGAAAGAAGATGAGGATGGAAACACTTTTGTGTGGAAAAAGAAGTCCCATTCAACAGAGTGGCCAGAAGACAGCACGAAGAAACGTGGTGCACATTATGACGCCTGGACCATGTGCAAGTGCTACAGAAGGTCTAGAACCAATTGCGTGTATTTCACATTCGTGAATGATGATTTGTAGGAAGTTATAAGAAAACACACAAATGAGAAAATTGCCGTGTACAATTCCAAATACAAAGACGAGAAAAAGACGTCAACTAGAGATATTGACTCCCTGGATGAGCCAGATGCGCTATTGGGTTGATCGAATCGTTCATTATTATTCACGTAACAAATAAATGCAAAACTAGTTATTTAAAACGTTGTTATTTTCCCAAAATGCATCACTTCTAAACGAAAAAATGAGAACAAAATGGAGTATTTGTAAGTGGGAGTAAAAATTACTCCATCTTCCCTTTAAAAGTCCTCTGGCTGACATTTCCATTCTAGGGCTAGCGGAATAATAACAAAACAATTCGAGAACCAAAACTTCGTTACTTCAAAAATTTGCTTTGAGAATCCGCATAATGAACTTAAGTTTTTTTTTTGGGGGGGAGAAAACTACCTTCACAACTGAATGCAGCGGATAACCACCGAAATTCGTTGATCCAATAACACGAATATTCGCCTCAAGAGGGTCGGCAGTTGATGACTATTCACTCAACTGACCTCATTTCGAACACTAACAACACAAGATCATTGTGGGTCAATTTATTATCTAACTACGCTCTAGTCCCCGGCCCAGTGCCGACTAGACAGCTGGAAAGGGCTGTTTTGTTGTTGTTTTAACTTTGTTTGTTCCAACTGAGAACAACTGGAATCGACACGGCAAACATAACATACTTATGTATGGAGCATCAGAAAATCGTGTTAGAAGAATTGTCCGCGGAACATCGCCTCACTTTTTCAAGTCGAATCTTGGTCAAGTCGAATGTCCTTATCATCCCAAATGAATCGAAGTCGACGTCTTACGCATTTATAGCGAATGTTCGAAGAAAAGGAAGCTATTCTCTGAATTCCTTTCATTCCTAGTTTGTAAGTCACCATTTATAACTTAACCATAAAAACTCTCCCATATTTCTGTTTTGTAGGATGCATGATTAGGATCTTGTTCCAAGATTGAAACGTTGCATTAAACAAGTGATAACAACGACTAGAGTTGGTCATCCTCACCCGCATATAATATATGTATTTATAATATATTATAGATTAGATGGATGATTTTGACCGTGAATATTATAACTTGATGAGAAGTATTGTCCTTCTCGAGGGTGTTGAGGTTCGGTCGAATGAAAATGAAATTTTGCCGACGTTTCGTAGATTTATTTCTACATCATCAGGGCCTACACACAAAACATCAGAACCACATATAGTAAACAACTAACTGCTCGATCTAACCTATAGTTCGTTAATAATAGTATATGGTGGTAACCTAACAATGTATCGAATCATTGTTAGGTTACCACCACCATATACTATTATTAACGAACTATAGGTTAGATCGAGCAGTTAGTTGTTTACTATATGTGGTTCTGATGTTTTGTTTGTAGGCCCTGATGATGTAGAAATAAATCTACGAAACGTCGGCAAAATTTCATTTTCATTCGACCGAACCTTAACACCCTCGAGAAGGACAATACTTCTCATCAAGTTATAATATATTATATTTATATGTATATGTCATTCCAGACGACAACTCTCGATAGAATTGAGATAGAAAGTTCAAATATGCACAAAAAAACATCTGTCTTGTCAATGGAAAGGATAAGTTCGTAGATGGACAGAAGGGGATTTAGGGGAGATTTTAAGGGGGAACCAATAAATTCCAAAAATGAAACATTCTGACAAGTGAAACCTCATTTGAAAGAGTTGTTCACGTTGAACACGATGGTGAAGTCAGAATTGCAATACCTCATTCCGTTCTCAAACTGTAGCACTTTAGAGATGAAGAAACGTGGTTGTTACTTTAGATGTTCTTCACGTTTCATCTGCTTTAATCTGATGACGGAATGAGATATCGCCATTCTGACTTCAGCAACTTGTTCAGCGTTGAAAAATCGTTAACCTGAGGTGTTTCTCGGCAATTAGGAGCAAAAGACAAAAATTAGACCAAATTGAACATTTACGTTTCGATCCTCTGCCATACCGTGGAATGGAAAGTAGTGCTTGAGCTTTTTGCCAGAGATCACCACGCTAAAACCTTCTCTCATTCCTATTTCTTCGCATGAATCCACTACCTCCGTAAGGTAGATGAAGTTGTCATATTTTTCATGATTATAGTGGAAATAAGATTTCATAATTAACACAAACCACATTGAGGGAAATGGGTGAACCTTTTCTTCCCAGGATGACAAGTAAATATTGAGAAGACCTACTGACCGAATTAACCGAATAGCTTCATACTTAAATACCTATAATTACCCAATAAGTTTAAGATTGTCCATATTTGAATGAGAAGTTCCAAGCATCACATTCTACATGAAACCAGTTATTTCTTCAAAAATTCGCTCTTTTAGCCATGCCGCATGACTGGAACTTTTTTTCGTATTTTCCGAGTAGAATCTTGGTCTTGTCTTGCGTCATTTCTATCCCGAATGAATAACCGTACTTGAATCGAAGTCGACGGTTTTCGCGTTATTTCGTACTTCCAAGTTCCTCTCTCTCCTTGTCACATTACGTATTAAATCTGTCTACAAGACTATTCAGCCAGATTTGCCGATCAAACCGTGGTTCAGATGATGATACGTACCTACCGGGACGATTTCCGCAGGATTATTTGTCGACGGGCGTGTGATACAAAATATGAGTGAATTTAACGAAAATCCACAGTCATACAGCATGGATTTAAAGCGAATTTTCGAAGAAAAACTGCGTTTATTTTACTGGTTTTTTTTTAAACAAATTTCGACTCCATTTTTTGGCCGAGTAACACCTCAGTAAATAGATTTTTCAACGCTGAACACGATGGTAACGTCAGAATTCCGATATCTCATTCCGTTATCAGATTAGAGCAGATGACCGTAAAGAACATCTCAAGTAACAACCACGTTTCTTCATCTTCAAAGTGCTCCAGTTGGAGAACGGAATAATACATCGCAATTCTGACTTCACCATCGTGTTCAGCGTTTAAAAAAACCTGCAAAATGAGGGGTCACTTGTCAGACTGTTTCATTTTTAGAATTTATGGGTGATCCCCCCCCCCCCCCCCGTAATTTTTCCCAGACCCCCCTTAGAGTGACCGGATTCCGCCCATTCTCGAACTTAGCGTTTCGATTGCCAAGACAGATAGGTAGATGTCTTGTGCAAATTTGAACTTTTTATATCAATTCTATCGAGAGTTAGGTATCATCCCGATTACCAAGTACAACGAAAGTCTTTGTTTGGAGCAGTACTCAACAATTTAGGTCTACCTTATTATAACACTACTACAAAAGAATCATAACCATGTCTTTTACGAGGAAATCTTTAATTTTGTTATATTAATGTATATTTACACACAAATGTGAAGTACAAATAATATTTTATAGACAATCTGGTGTGGCTGTATAAGAAATTAATGGCAAACAAAAAGTTGGCAATTGAGTTGACTTATTATAGCGATTAGAGAATGAAATTTATAACCGGTCAGGTCATCATCATCAGTCCATTTAAAATGGCGACTTCACAACCGGCCGCATTGCGTGTTTGAGTTTCAGTTGTTATTTTATTTACACGTTCCTGTCTGTTGCAGCCAGAGGTGCGGAGTCAAGGCGTCATTTGACTTCGTTCTTGGTCTCAAGTTCGCCTGTTCAATTGAACCGACGTTTGTTTCAACGAGTTTGAGTTGATTTACGAATGTCGACATCAACGTTTGGTACAGACGGTTCAGCTGAAGGAAAGACGTCTTCGAGAAGTTCTTTCGGGCCTACTTCACGTCCCAATGGCAGCGGGAGTGATAAGGGAACCATGACCTAGATAACGAGCCTAACCAACATAACTCTAGATTATCTCCACCTACCGAGATCGTGTTTCGACTTGGGCGTCGCGAGGGAACGGGCCCATACGAACCAGTCATCACTGATAAGAATGAGGTCAGAGCTGTTATTTCGACGGGGTCCGGAACTCCAAGATGAAAATACCTGAACACCGAATATCTCGAGTTCTTTACGTAACAATTCCGCCTCACGAGCCGAAATACACACAATATTTTCCTTTATTTCGGTTGTAACAGCGAACCAAAATAGACCAATTAACATCAATCTGTAATGTGTAATTTCTGTCACTCCTCTAATGATAGTGAGATTAACGCGGGATAAATACCCCGCATCGGTTTATTTGGTTTATTATCCTCAATAATGAACCATTGGACTCAACCAAGGAAAATCTTTTTAACCGCCCTTGAAATTATAAAATCTATAAACTGAAAATCTATAATCTACATAGGTAGGTACCTACATAGATTATCGATAAATTGATTAAAAAAAACCTATAAACAAAAGAGTGTTTCTTGGCAAAGAATGAAAACAATTTATTGCAAAGAAACAATTTTTTTTTTTTTTTTTTTAAATAGATTTTCGAAGAAATGGCTGATTTTATAAAATCAGCCATTTCTTCGAAAATTTGCTCTTATAGCCACGCTGCATGACTGAGGATTTTTTTCTCATGTCACGTAGAAAATATCAACTACATAAACTATAACTGAAACGAAAATGACCCAGTGATTTCCTGAACACGAATGCTCCAAGATAACCAAAGATTGTTGCAACCCTATTAACCATTATTGTTCTAGCTGGTACACCTGTTCAATGTTTTATTCGTCATATTTGTCTTGTTTTTATCTTTACCTATAACTAAGTTATTATTCATCAAATAAGTCTTATTTCTAAAAGTTTTTACATACTTAATAGTATAGTCAAGTGAGAGGAACGAATGCTTCAACTTCCATGTCAACTATCCGAGTATATCGACTATTATTGGAACACTTAATAGTGCAATAACACAATAAAGTAACTATTGTATTGTGTTTTTCCGCCAAATTTTCCAGTGTCTTTCGTTATCAATTGTGTTATTCACGTTATTATCTCCAAATGAGCGGCCGATCTGAGCAGGAAAATCCTTCTAATTTTCCTCAAAACAAGTCTGATCACATTGATGCGTCATCGGACGCATGAAGATATCTCACACAAAAATAAGATTTAGAGGGACATTAAGGTGAACGAAAGTGGGAACAACGTGAGAAAAATGACGACCCATTCTAGCAATAGTATCAATCTTGGTTTATTCTTTTCAATGATGAACATTTGAAATCGAACGAATAGACGTTCAACTAACACTCAAACTGTAATTGTTCAAATTTTAGGACACCAGAAACCGACTATTGAATCATAGCAAGGCTGCTAATTTTCCATCTTCTGTACAGATCACCTTTCTGTCTAGATCACTGCTCTGTGTACAATTTCCTTACGAGCCAGATATCTCGATCGTTTTAATGCACGAGACAATCGGAGGAAACGAGAAAAGGTTCAACGTAAACATCATTTTTTTATATGCAACATGTATGACCTCATTTAGTCAAGATTTCAGGTATTCTTAAATGATCGGTGGCCTAACAATGACGTATGAACTACGGTTTTCTTATAAAAAGTTAACTTTTTTGTTAGCAACGGCGATTTTGAAACCCATGTGACAAATACCCACCGATGTTCGTCAGATCATCAGGTGATTGAGGTGATAATACTGCAGTTAGAACAGCGGGAAGGAACCAAGCTGCTGATCGGAGTAAGTCGACGTTTTTCAAAAGGTGAACTTACTGGTTGGAGGGTAATTTGAATTTATGGAACACGATTGAATAGGCTAGTTTTCTAGGTCATTTCCAACCACTCTATTTTTGGGCAAGGACCTCAAATATCATATTTACACACTCTGCGCAAACCCAATTTTTTTTATAGCAGATTTGGATTCGACGAAGAATCTCATGAATTTATGACACTTCACTTGATTATTTTGACTCCTCGCAACCCGTTATGCGAGCGCGCAAAGTTGCCTAACCAAACAACGGATTCTGGAAACCCCAAGTGTGGTACATGAATTTAAATTGTTTTTCAACGCTGATTCACATGGTGCTCCACCCGTGTCTTGATTTGATTCGATTCTATCGAAATAATGTCCGAAATTCGGTTATTTTGCGTGAAAAATTCGTCTTTTCAGGCGTGTTTGCACATGAAATTTCGTAATTTTCCATTCCCTTTCCCTCCTTCTTTCTCAACCGGGCTGGGGACCGGCTATGGCGAAGTTAAAAGAAAATAAATACGAACACTTCCTTTAAAAAAAAAAAAAATAAAAAAAAAAAAAGGAAGTAAACTTCCTCCAAAATTCAATTTTTTAAAAATTTTATTCATTTAACAAAATTTTTAAGCCCTTAAAATGACATGTATTCTAATGTAACTATGTCAATACTCACCTTAAATGATGTATAAAAAGAGAAGAATTAACAAGTTCAAATAACTGGAAAACAGAACTGTGAAAACTGATGAACAAAGAGCGACTGTAGTAAGGCTTGCTCTAATTCCTTGTACGTAAACATTGAACAGGCAAGTTTAACGGGTGTAACGTACGTTGCTTTAACTGCAGTAAGCCATGGCTTTAAAATGTCAACTGTTTCGATGGTGGTAAATGAAAACTGTTCGCGACCAGGGGGTTGAAGTGGTCTTCGTGACGAAGATGGAAGTTGATTGAGGGTCGTGTCAGGAGTTCTTGTGGTGATTCGAGTTTTTTAGATCGGTGTAGATAGTCTCATTTCGGACAAAAGGTGGTGCATGGACTATTTGTCTTTGAAATATGGGGTTTTGTTGCTGCTCGAGCCTCCTGAATTGAGATTTGGAGCAGGTTCCCGATACTTCTGTTGCATACTTCCAGATTGGTCGGATGAGTGTTTTATACATCCGCACACGATTGAACAGTGAGACATACGGAAAGCGTAGTAGTGATCGGAGTTGGTAGCACCGGGTTCTGTCTTTTAATTAGCTCGGAAATGTGTTTGTGGAAAGTTAGGTGCTGATCTAGGATTACTCCTAGTTATCGGCGAGACGTTGCGTTTGGTAGTGGTTGTTGAAAGGTAATTGAGGATGGGGGTTGAACTGTTTCTTGTACGTGTAGGTGACTGAACTTGATTGTGAGGAGTTAATTTTTATTTTCCATTTCGTACACCACTGGCCCAACATTTCCAATAGAACCTGTAGCCGTTGAGAGACCGTGTCGGAGTCTTGACCATTCACGGCATAGACCAAATCGTCAGCATATAAGCCGGAGAAGTCTGGGGAGTCGGCATGTCATAGCAATACAGACTGTATAAATATAGCGCCCATACACTACCTTGGGGGACACCAGCAAGGATGGATCGGCTAGTTGATGTTGCATGTTGAATCGTAACAACAAATGATCTCCCTCTCAAGTAATGATGTAGAAGGGATTGAAGGGATTCAATCCCCCCGGACATTTTACAAGCCATACTATGACAGGTGCAATATCCGAGGGTATGTACCACATATCATTTAGTATTAGAAACCCTTGAAAAAATAGTTTATTTTTCGATTTTTTTCCTCCTAAATTGGCAAAATTACACACTGTGCACCGTGCGGAGAGGGAGTTCCAAATCATATGCACAAGGATCCACCGATACAGTCCTATGAGGGCTCACGTTCAAAGCGTGGATATTGTATGCAATACTTCACCTTTCACGTCACCCTTGATTGTGTGGTTGGTTAATTAGCGTATGCGTATTTCTAGTTAAGTCATAGCAACGGGTTTTGCACCGGCGCAAAAGTAAATATGAGAGTCGGCGGTGGAGCCGTATTGACCTACTTGGGATAAATTCTCCTACGCTTAGCTTTCAGGATGTCCTCGTTCTCGAATTGAATTAATTAGGGTCTTCCCTCTCTCCCTCGAAATTCGCTCCTCGAGCGTCGTCTTCTAAATGTGCAACGGGAGGGAGTCATTTAGTCAAGTTTGATCCACGAATTACTTGCCTCGCCCTGATATTAAAACAATCATGAGACCATCTCTCATTTACGAGTATATTTAGGGCTTGCATGTCTAATTGTAGGTTAAAGTTCGTTTTGATGAAGTTGGCATTTAAGCATATCCGGACACTAACGACGGGATTTATAAACGGTATTTGAGTACCAAGGAATCTTCGAAATGTCTTCCAGGACTCCTACAGTCGAGATCCATATTTACAATTAACATAAATGTTATTTACATCTCGAGGTACAGTTTTACCATGTTTATCGTACTGATCTCACATCGTTAAGGAGTTCGACGAATTCAATGAATGAGAAAGCCGATTATCTTCGATCATGATTGATCGACAAGATACCAAAGAGGTAAGTTGAATATGAAAACAACAGTAATTCAGGTTATGTTCAATTCATAAACTCGTCGTTAAAGGTCATGCTGTGGGCGTTGAAGGTTTCGAAGGAGTTGTCATGTAGTTTATACTGCCGTCCTTAGCGAAAAATTCGTATCTGATTTTTTGGCCAATACGAGTTGATGGGAGGTGTTTTCAACCGATTCTCGTAGCCCTAGAGTTGTATCTTCACGGGAAATAACTGCTTTACGACAATTCCATGGGGTATGGTTAGCAAATATTCGTAAGTGTCCTTTTCTCTCACCAGATACGATTTACTTGCTACTTATTTCGCCGATACGGATTTCCAGCTTAGTACGAGTATATTGGAACTCTTGGAGTCAGTTACGATCCTTGAGATCCGTCTTTCCCCGTCTTCGAGGAACATTCTTCCGCTCCTCTATCAACGAGACGGAACTTTCAATGAGATAACTAGGTAAGTAAGAACATAATTTTTACTCGTGACGTTCAAGTGCATTCTTATTATGTCGTCGGGTTGGTGCTGAAAGTGATCAAGTGCACTGTTTTCACAAAATGAGGTTTTTGCTTATCAAGACACTACAGTATATTATTTATGGCTGGATATGATAAAATTATTTTATAAATAATGAAATTATTCAATAAAGTGTTTTCTAATGCAATCCCATCAAATTTGTCATTAACTGCAGAGGTTTGAATAAGGTGTTTCAGGTAAACATGATCACATGTTTCAGCGGAGATTGTGAACTATCCAATAAATGTTCATCGATATTTTGGTGATGGTTCCTTGGAGAACCATGAAATGGTTTTAGACCTAAAAATTATTACTTAATAGCTCTAATTTAGTAAAAAAAAGAGTTTATACATAATGATCATGTTCAAATCATCACTATTTCCATTCAGGTAAATGCAGTCAAATTACCATCTTCATTAAAAACCTGAAAAATATCAGTTACCTAGCATTTAATCTACTGCATCCTCCACCTTTTATTCAGGTATGGTACATACCATATTTTTGAAAAATCGAGGAAATTAGTGTTTTTTCACCTCGGGATCAGTACATCTTTCGAAGCCACCAAAATTAAATCAAACTCACTCCAAAGAGAGGAAACTGTATGAAATCGGAGGCAGGAATGTGGGATCCGACAACTGTTTGATCAGGAGAGGGCGATCAGATGTCGTACTGAAGACCTTTATGTGGGTTACGACAAGAACAATGATGCATGATTGTCGGAATCCACTTGAGTTTCTTCTGAGTGGGTTACGTGATGATACTAGTGAAACGATCATTTGTCGTAAGCCACAATGCTACATTTGTCGGAAGCCACACGAAGGATGAATGTTGGTGGGTTACGACAAATGCACCTAGTAAAATACCATTATTCAAGTAGTAACCCATAATTCAAGTAAGGTTTCTTTGTGGCTTACGACAAATGTTCTTCAATCATTTGAATTTTTAAAGTTTTCGGATATAAACGAAAAGTGGCGAGGGAAACTTGATTTTACGGTACTTGACGTAGTCAGATCTGGATTAAATTCACAGGTGATTCTACCCAAGACCCTATAGTACACGTTAGTACAAGTGCGCTCGGGAGAGTCGATATGGTTTTATGGTATTGTACTACGTATATCTGTGTTTTGGACCTGTTCAAGTACCTACCTTAAAAACAAATAGGTGACCTCTTGTCATCCTCAATGTGGAGAATTATTTGTTTTTGGTTAGCTGACATTGTCATCATTCTTAATTATTGTTCCTTAACCTCCAACATCTATAAGCACAACGACAGCACGAACCACCATTGTAATCATCAACACAGTTCAGGGTCTAAGTATATTTCGGTATACCGAACAGTAATAATAGGTAGGTATACCTACAGTAAACGATGGACGTAACATTCCCCAGCAACATCCAACACTAATTTTGTCGTTCGACGCTAACGCTCGCGCTAACGGCATCCGTTTTCTTATTTTATAGGATTAATTTCCTTCTCAAAACTGCCTCTCAAAGGAACAACTTTTCCATACCGTTTTTGATTTTTTTAAATTCGTTTTTACGGCAAAAATGAGGTAGAACAAAAGACGTGAATCGGACAAATAACAAGCAAGTAATAAACAATGTAAACTGGTGAAAAATAAACCTCTATCGACTGTCAAGCCGCAGTGTTGCCAGAAAATCGTCGAATCTCGGCGTGATAAGGGACATGTGAGATGAGACTTGACACACTTCTTGAGATGGCGACTGACTTGACTCGAGTGACGATCTAACTTCGACCTATAAATACTTCTACACCTTTCCACTTGATTACTGTTCAAAAATTGCGCCCCATCGCATCTGCACTCCAAAATTCTGCATTGTGAGATTCCACAGAAGAATGATATTCTGTAAGAAGAGTGAGATTCCTGATTGGTAGCAGTGGTGTAAATGAGGGGGGTGATCAGGGTAATCAATCATCCCCGAGGACTAATAACAATATTTAGACAAAAATACAGTTTAAAAAAAATGGTATTTAAAAGTTTCAAAATGCTGCTGTGTTAACATGGGTGTATGATTACACCATCTCAGGGTTACATTTTTTTACCCTGACTGCTGGAAAAGGAGATAATTTACCCTCGATACCTTCTGCGGGGACCTACGTAGAATCTCTAGAACTTTCCAGAAGCTAGGTAAAGAAAGGACACGCTGATCGTTCAACCTTACTACAATTTATTTACAGGAATTATTTGACGGTAGAGCGTGCATTTCGAAGATGATTTCTTGATGGGGGTTGAGATGTAGAGATGATTGCGGGGAGAGAGATGCGAGTCTCTTACCTTTTGTTCTTTCAGGTTGATTGGCGAGGTTCAGAGATGTTGCAGCTTGTAGTTCAGTTGGCTAGGCCGATAGCTGAACCAGTTAAGTACCTGATGGTGATTGCTGCTGGCGTCCAGTCCCGGAGGTTGATCTATCTCCTGGGCAGATCCTTCCTGTCCTCGAGCTCTTGCAGGGATAGAGCGTGCCTCTACCGATTTTGATGAGCGACCGAAAATTGATGGTCCTGCGCAGGATATGTTTCTCAGACGATTTTCTCAACGGACAATTATTGTTGAAGAGTCACCGTTTTTCCGTAGGAAGCGGCGCGCTCTCGCTTTCCTCCTCGCCGATCTTGAAGAGAGGGTGGTCGTAGGAATCCATCGATATTTATTGGGGGTAAGGTGGATGCCCTGCAATAGGTATATTGTTAAGCGCTTATAGGTAAAGAAAAACATTAATTAAAACGTAAAATTATAAATTTAAAATAGCAAAAGGAAGCAGCAATATGATCGCGCTTGCCTATGCCTTAGGACACACACTAACGCCTGATTTGAAAATCCTTTCATTTGTAAAACTGGACATAAAATATTTGCTCTATTTGATGCGCAATTGCATCAAAGTATTTTGATGCAATCGCGCATCAAATAGAGTAAATATTTTCGTATAAAATAGCTCGTGCTAGTGTGCGTTAGCCCTTAATAAGCTATTTATTGACTAGCAAAGACATTTTAGCTGTAGTCAAACTTATTATTGATAACCGATAATATATTTTTGATACCTAAAACTTATAATTTTGCATACATAATTGTTAACAATCGATATATATTGATCTCTAGATATGCCATTTGTGGATTACGTAAAACATAATCCACATCCATGCAGCATGGCTATAAGAGCGAATTTTCGAAGAACCAACTGATTTTATGTAAAATGTCTTCATTTTACTGGTTTTATAATAAATTTTGCCTCGATTTTGGCCGTGTAACACCTCAGTTTATAGATTTTCCAACGCTGAACACGATGGTGAAGTCAGAATTGCGATATTTCATTCCGTTATCAGATTAGAGCAGATGAACCGTGAAGAGCATCTCAAGTAACAACTACGTTTCTTCAAAGAGCTCCAGTATGAGAACGGAATAAGTTCGAGTTTTAAACATTTTGGACCGAGAACAATAGCTGCTTTATCTTCAAAAATTCGCTAAATAGACTAGGAAGTCGCTAAAATCGCGCTTTCAAGAGTATACATTGTCAAAATTGTCGGGGGTAAGACGCCCGGACCCTCTGATTTGAGTTGATGCAGTTGGGGGATCCCTCCGTAGTGCCTCCTTCCAGGTTGAACACCCCTCAAATTAAAATCCTATTTACGCCACTTATCGGTAATGATGTTGTATCCAAACTGCCCGATACAAGAGGAGTAGCTGTGCGGTCTCCCTACAGTCATTTTTACCAGTTTGACTGCAGGCAACGACAATAAAAATTGTATTTAGATCGCACTCAACCATAAACTACTACATTAGCTCAAAAATATTCTAAATTTCCATCATCGTGTAGAACAAAAGCCTAGTTTTGGTAGTTTTGGACTGTTTAAGGGCTTACGTACACACATACGAGTACATAGTCACCTATCGGATGGTGACATTTGATAGTCTCCGTCACACTTAGGATGGCGAAATCGGAGCAATTCGCGTCACACTGTTCGAAATATTGAAGTTGTTCCAAAAAAGTGTCGGATTCAAAGACACCCTACGGCTCTGTCCGCTCTTGAGGGGTCACTCGGGATTTCCCTTAGCTCCGAGTGATTTCCATTCATAATGTCATCACCCTCTTCACGTATTATCGAGCTTCTTCCCGAATGTCAATAGAACTCGCGGTGCAGGAGGCTTTCTGTCGGAGTGGGAGAGAAGGCACAGACCAACTTGTGATGTAGGTCACAAACGGAGGCCCGGATTCGTGAGCCTGTTGATTTTTCCCACACGAAAAAAACCCAAAAAGTGGCTGTTTGCACTCCGATCTCGTTTACATCTCTGTGAAGCTCGTACTGCTCAACTTTTCAAATGCATATCGACATATCCCTCCGTTTCTTTGTGTCGCATCAATGTCGAGAACGCCAGTCACATCACCCTAAACGAACCTAAAATGTCGAGTTTTCATCAAAATATTACTTTTATTACCAGTTCTTCTTGAACTCTGCTCTAATAGGTGCCATCAGACCCTGTTAGTACTGCAATGTCTTGAAACTAGTTTTAACATTATAATTTACGTATTTCGTGAAAATAACTACCAGTTTGGCGTGTTAAGTCGGTAGCTGTACTTGTGATCGTAGCTTTCCCCAAAGTTAACAACGTCTGGATTTAATAAACAGTTCCAGTTAATAGCATGACTTTACCTACAAGCTAGTGAACTGAAAACCTGAATTTTTTCCTCGTTAGAATTTGTTTGTAATTCCTCATCCTTTTGTTTGCCAAGACAGACAAATTGGCGAATTGTGGAATTTTTACCATTTACGCAGCCTGATACCGTCAGACACATATACACAAATAAATTCATTTTGGTGAATAGTTCAAGGTGGTCTAAAACCGATGATTTTGGACCCATTGCAATACAAAAATTCGCTAAAAACCGTATTCGAATTCCTACTTGGTATCTACTTGGAATCTCGAGCACAGAATGAACAAAACTCCGTCTAATGGAGTATCTTTTGTTCTGGTTTGGAACTATGAAGATCTTTCGTTCTGGTACGCTCTGGCTCGTTATTCGATCCGATCGATAAGTGATTTTAAGCTGAATTTTATAGTAGAGTCGCTGTACTAAGAAGAATAAATAAATACACATAGTACAATTAATGCTTTGTTTTATTGTTGACAGGCCAGATCACCCGGACGTTGCCCTGGTCGGGGTGCATAAATGACTCAGTGTGTCGATATATATACCAAATATTACGCCCTTTCCTAGTTACGAAATTGTTTACCTGTGCGGCGTCGCGAAGGAAAGGCCCGTTCTCGTCGAAATAAAACGTTTCGGAGATTCTACCACAGCCTTTCACCATCCCTGCCATAATGGAGCAATGCAAATCAAAATCGGTTCAGCGGTTTGGCCGTCTATCGAGGACATACATTCGATTTATTCTAATGTTTTTGGACTAAAACTGGCTTTAAAAAACCGCCCGTGCTTGAGTATCTGCCCTTGCCCTCTCATGAAAAACTCTGCAAATTCTTGACACACCGGTTTATTATCTTCTTTGTGCAGAAACTAAATGAGAGAGATGACGAGTTAGTGACAAATAAAATGTACCGATATAATTCTGGGGTTTTCAATTCCACCTACCTACGTCGGCAATAAGTTTTCTATGAAAGAAGTACCTACCAACAAACATTCGAAATTAGGTACTTACCTTTTTTCCGTAGCACGAAAAGTACCTCAGAACAAAAAAAATCTTCGTAACAAAAACCATGTGATGTTCCATACAGGTCTTCCTTAGTATTAGCCTGTATGTCAACCGTTTGATTCACGATCGTGTTGACAAGTGTATATCGGCTCAACCTTTGAGCCCTCATTGTGAACGAACAGCTGGTCGTACGAAGCTGCGGATGGTCTCAAAACATTCTAAAAAATGAACTCTAACTAAATGTGAACTAAAAACTATACCTTTCCATCTGAATTTTTCGAGATATGAATTTTTCAAAATTCGTTGTAAACCCTTTCCCCTTAACCTAGAGTTATGACAAGCTTCGAGGATCATTATGGGGTTTATTTATTTATTTATATACGGGCAAGCCCAATTACACATACAACAGTAACAATGGTAGTCCACTGGATTACTTTAAAATATTGGTTACAAGAAAAAAATTAGAGAAGAAAAAAAAAGAAATTAATAGGCAATACACAATAAGATAATAAATGAAAAAGTACACTGGGAGCTATTAAACGAAATTAAAATTCCGAATCCGTAAACCGAATTTCGTGATTTTAGTACAACGCCAACTGGGCAAAGTGCCGCGGATGGACGGATTGTTTATTTTATTTTTATTTATTTATTTTTCGATTTTCTGAATCAACGTATCTTGAAACGTAAACCAACTAATTTTGAGAGGGGGATAAAAAAAATTTTTCTTTAGTCGATTCATTGGAGATAATTGAATTATTAATAGAAGATAATAAACCCAAACCTGAATCCACCGTTGCCTGGTATCGTTTCTCCAGTTTTCGGTCAGGCTGTTCGGTCTAATATACCTACATATTAGACCAAAGAAACTGACCGAAAACTGGAAAACTGAAATATGTACATGTATTTCATCGACCGTTTGTGGGTTACTTCGAAAATTCGATACGGTTCAGGATTCGTGTGAAATTTTAATGAACAGGTTCGTGACTGGAACTTTTTTATACGGTAAAGCGGTGATTGTGAACTGACAGCCCGTCCACTCCCACACTCAAGTTTCACAGGTGAGATCAAGTAAGGATTATACGAGTAGAAGTCGTATCTCACGAATCAAGTATTCTCTCAGAGGGTGAAGGATGTTCATGCGACCTCCTCCACTCAAATGAAGACATGTCCAAAAACGAACGTTAGGACTCTAATACTCACAACAAGGGATGAAATAGAAGGAAAAAAAATTATTTAGGGGAAAGAAGAGGGAGAAAAAAAAAGCAAAAGGGGAAGTTGTATGTGGAGAGGAACAGTGAGCTTTTGTGTGAAAAACCGTTGGGAGACGATCGGGGGAACAATGCGGGAACCTGTATCTACTACCTGCCATCCTGTTGGGGGAGTCAGTGAAGATAAGACACCCACCAACTGGTCCAGCACGCTCAGTGGTCGAGTAGAAAGTGGAAAGCCGGTCGCCCTTGCGATGCGAGGACTTCACAAAGGATTCGCTCAGGACCCCTGGAGCAGCGGCCTCATCATCTCAAGACATCCGTCATTCAATAGGATATTCACAATCCCCGTTCGGCGAGTGATATCGTGTTCGTCGTTTAAAAGGAACGAAAACCCCAAAATCGGTTGAAGCGACCTCCGGTGAATCTCTTGTCGATACCTAATCCCCAAGATAAGGCTCTTACTGGGTCAGCCGCAAATCCTTCCACGGCGGTTTTTTTTCTCAGCATACACAGACATACAGATTGCAGTTTTCCTATGTAGATCATCTTATTGCATTGATGCTCTCTACGCTACATATTTCAAATTCCAGTAAGTATCCAATAAACTGTTCCCCAAAAAAACGCCAAATTGGCTTCATTCGTTTATAAATTGAATTTTCTATAACAGAAGCGTTGAAAATCCGAAAATTAAGAATAGGCGAGATCTCAAAATAGCGAATTTAAAATCGATCAACTAGGTCACCGAGAAAATGGGGTTACCTGTCAGGTTTATTATTATTGTCAGGTATTAGGTATTTACATTCAGTCACCCTTTCATTTATAGCATTTTCCAGTTGAATTAAACCTTTACCTAATTGAATTAAACCTTTTCCCAATTGAAATAAACCTTTTCCCATTACAATTAAACTCTTTTCCAAATAATTAAACCCTTTTTCCAAAATAGTCAAACCTCTCAAATGAAGAGGGTGCAATAGAAGATGAATAAAAGTAATATTACGCCACCGAGAAGAGCACATTCTTACTGAAGTAATTGCAACAAGTACAGCTACAGTAGCCCCCCAAGACTGCGCGAAATCCGTCACAGACATGTTTCTACTGTAGCCCGCTGCGGCGAATGGAGAACCGCTGCATTAACAACTGTAGGTACCTTCATTATTCATTGACCCTTCCTTATTCGTTCACAGCTTTGTTGTTCACTTTTCTGCAATTCCTTATTTTTCCGCAAGAGGTTTAATTATTTTGGAAAGAGGTTTAATTGTATTGGGAAAAGGTTTAATTCAATTGAGAAAAGGTTCAATTCTTTTGGGAAAAGGTGTGATTTAAATGGGGAAAGGTTTAATTCAACTGGAAAATGCTGGAAAAATGCATGTCCGAAATATCCGAAGCCGATGTGACTGAGGAGCTGTAGATCGGTATCAACCACTCCCTTAGTTTTCACTTGGCACTAAACAACAACAAGGGAACCGCAAAAACAAATATATTTAACTTCAGTTGATCTGGACAACACTGAGTTCATTGGCTTCGGGAATGAGCTTTAGCTCCTGTGTGGACGCTGCCTTGTGGTACTTAGCTGTGCGAAAGAGATATGTTGGTCCTCGCCTTAATCTTAAGTGTAAGCGTTTTTGCAAGCACAAAAAAGTCCTCAAAATAAACAATTTGCCTTCACCAATTTGGTCCTACTCATTTTCTAATATCTCAAAAAGTGGGAGATTTGGATCTTTTGAGTTTTGAAGAAATCTGCACCTTTGGCCAACAGTTTCTCTACATTTCTTGACAAGGATCTGGTGCTATGGAGTGCAGATGTTGACCATCTGCATGGTCTGAATATTGTCAACGACTGGGCCGAAGGCGGCGTAGCGTTGATCACCAAATTCCTGAACGGGAATAAGTTAACTCAAGATGAGAAAAAGGGCAGTTACTTATGTTAGTTGTAGCTGAGGACAGAAAGAAAAATAAGTTACGCTAGTAGAAAAAGTTCTGTACAAGATCAAATCCTTGTAATACAGAAATGTCAATGAAATTTTAAAGAAAACCCTGTAATTTGAAAGAAAAACCTGTAATTTTATCAAAACAGATTATTTAAAAAAAATTAATGTAATCATACATTGACTAACAGTACATATACTGTACCTACTGACCATTCTCATGTTTTCGTCCCTGAGAGGTAGGCAACATTTTTCAAAATTTCAGATTTTGACTGCTCCAAAATTTTTGTTAGACTAAATGGACCATTCCTGACAACTTTTGTTCAATGCAAAAGGTCCCTAAAGTGGATACTTACCGCGTAAGTAATTGAGTGCCGTCAGGTCCAAAGGGCGTAACTACAATCCCTTCCGGTGGTCCAAAAAAATCCGGAAAAATTCCAGATATCTTAGTTTTCATAAGTGTACCGATTAAGATTTCAGCGCATCAACATTTCGACCCTTAGTGGATAAAAAACACCTCTAAATTGTCATACTGGGGAAACAGAAGGTCGAGTATTTGTTGATACGTACAAGTAAAAACAATTCTGCTTCACCAGAAGATGACCATCTGGCCATGAAACGAATTTCTCAGACGAATACACAGTATTTTAGCTCATTCCTTCAATTATTTCCTACAGTTAGAGGGCTCACAAGGATGTTGTATACAGAATAGCGATCTGTACAGAAAAGTGATCTGAACAGAAGATTGTTTTCAGTTTTTCATATTTTGGACCATCGGAATTCGAAACCGGAACTAGTTTAATAGCTTTGACAGCTGGCCGAGGTCGATGGCTAGTTGTTTACTGGTCTATTGATGGATATGCACTGGCGAGTCAACACATCTGGAATATTAAAAACAGACTGGGCGAGTGGGGGAAGAGACAGTAATGAAATGTTCAAATAAATCCCTGCCGTGGGGACGGCTCACATTGATGGCTCATAAACAAAATTTTTTTGTGGGCCTCGGGCGAGTCCTTGGGACGATTTTATCGGGGGAATGACTCGCGAACTTTCTCTTGCGTCGGTCGCCGGTTTGCGTTTGCCGACTTTCCAAGTTGCTGGGGGGATTTCGCAGTCCAAAACTTGAATTATTTCACACCAGTCGTCGGGACGATCGTCGTACTCGGGCTGCTCTCAATCCGCCAGGTTTTTAAAGAAAAATGAGAAGATGAAAAAAAAAAAGAACTCAAGCGTTGGTGAGCGAATATCAAACATTGTCCCCGTTTTCAATCGAAAAAATTATGTTCGAATTTCCATAGCTGCTCTTCCTCCCCTACTCCTCCTCCCTTGGCCTCTCATGGTGTGTATGTACAGCGCAGGGTGGCCCAAAAGTCCTAAGATATATACCTAAATAGTTAATAAATAAAAACCTAATAACAATGAGAAAAATATTTTTTTACTATCCCACACTATCCCATGGGGTTTGTATACCCTACGGGCTCCTCCTCCCCTACGCCCGCTCCCTTGGCCTCTTGTATGCTGGCATGTATGATCTATGCCAATCCCTCCCGTTTTGGATTATGCATAATACCTGTGACCTGTGTCAAATCTATACTATATATGCATAACACAGGTAAAAAACCATCTTTGTCACAATTTTTGGAATTCAAGAAAAATGGATTTTAAAGTTCAAAACCAAATAAAACATTTTAAACTATGGCGAAATACCAACTATGTGATGATAAAAATTTCATTATCATGTTGGTTGAGATGTAAGGACTAACCCAGCGAAATTGGTACAAACAAAATTGAGTTTATATGAGGAAAAGTCAATCGGGACAGTGAAATAAACATCTATGTCATCTGAAACAGACAAGAATCTGAAAAACCATGTCGGTACTGTTTATTTTGTGATGCAGAAGGAATCATTTACTATGTTTTATTTTGCCAATAAACTTTTTTCTTCTTCTTCTTCTTCTTCTTCCAATATCCTGAGGAATATTGCTAGCGTACACCAAAGGTGGATAAAGGCACACGCAGATTTAGAGGGAAATGAGACTGCCGACCAAAAAGCCAAAGAGGTATCTTCACCTGTGCCTACTTTACCTCATACCGACCACAGACGCTGGTCCCACTCCAAGCTTCTTGCTGCATGAAAAGAGGAGTTCCTGACGTACTCTGCAGGAAACATGTATAAGTCCCTGTTCCCAGTACCAAAGCGCAGGTCTTGGTTCGACAAAATCCAGGCGAGCAAGCCTGAATCATTTTACACCACGATCAGCAGATTGCGAACCGGAGATGCCAAAACAAATCTACCTCAACCAAATCACCCATCCAATTCTCCGATGTGCTTAAGATGCCAAAACGAAGAGGAGTCCGCGAAAAAAATATAGACCTTGAAACTTAATGGAAGCAGAAAAACTTGAAATTGCCTTATTTCATGTCGAAGTTGTTAGAGGTGTTTGTATTTCCTGTGCAAAAGAAACATGTTTTCAGGACTCATGCACTTTCTCTGTACATGTAAATAGAACGTTTCGGAGGCTCCTAAAATTAAAAAAAAAATATATTTTCCAGCTTCCTGGAATGTAAGGCAATCGTAGTAGAATTGTTAAGGAAACTGGTTTAATCGTGAAGTGCACGAACTGGAGATGTCAGTCTGTGAGTTTCATCGCCGTACGCGTTCAAGGTTTACTCGAAAAGAAGCGAGGAGGGTGATTATTTTTTGTGAATTTTGGGATTATATTTTGCTCTAATATAATTTATTTTCTTGTTTGGAGTAATCATTTAAAAAAATTCAAATTTGATGAATCAATTCACAGAAATTTTCAATTTCAATGCAATAGCAGTGTAAGCAACCAAAATGAACTATTTAGAATTCCTGTATTTTGATGTGATTGTTCATTTTTACCTCTTCTCAACTAGTTCTAGCGGTTTTTTGACCAAATGATGGCAAATACCTCTATTTACAGGTTTTTGAACAAAAATGACCATTTTCCACCACTGTGCGCGGGGGACACGTCGAAAATCGGGACGTATGGCAGCCCTAGTTTAGTAGTACAGTTCTGACCTATTGGAGCGTTTTTTTCTAGTATATTCTGCTGTGATTCAACGCTTGACGAACCAACGAGCTACTACTGAATTGTTTTAATTATTGTAGATAGAAGGAGTAGGTAGTAGTGAAGAAAAGATATTGTGTGGGTAACCCTTCCACGTACAAACACCATCTTGTGCAATGGACGGGTCACTTAGGTGGGGAAAAAAATCAATGGAAACACAAGGTGTAAAACGACCTATACCGCGAATCTCGTACCTATCGTATTGTTGGCTGCAACCAACTGGGTGTTGGACTGCCTTCCATTAAGGCGTGGCAATCGCTTGACTCACTTCGTGCAGCAGAGTAATGGAGTCACATAAAGTCTCTTCCCCTCTTTACCTCATTTCTACTTCTTTTGTGCCATTGAATCCGCGTTGGTTTTCGTCCCTCAGACGAGAGTACTGTAGTCACTCTGGAAAGAAATAGATTTCTAGAACTCACCCAGAAAGTCTTTACCACAACTGGTACAGGTAACTAAATGTTTCCAACGGGTGGATTTAAACCGTGTACAAAGTTGCCGCCTTAGCGAACAGAAAAGAATCTGATTCCGGGGCTCTCATCGACTCGGTTTTCACACACAAAAAAGTTCTGAAGCAAAGTCAGCTTTCAAAGCCCTTTGTTGGGTTCGTAACAATCAACTAAAGGCCAAAAATATGTGCATGTGAAAAAAGTACATTTTTCCACTACGGACTTTTACTTTCTGTTCAGTTCACCCTTCTGTGTAGATCACTGTTCTGTATACAATATCCTTGTGACTGGGTCTTATTTAATCGTAATTTGTGTCTTACGCATCATACCGCGCCGTCCCGTGAATCCGTATTCGAGAGGAGAGAAGGCGTCGATAGTCGAAATTTTAAGTAAACATTCAGAAATATACTGAAGAGGTTTCCAAGTAGACACGCTGGCTTTGCCCTTAAATTTTAAGTAAACATTCAGAAATATACTGAAGAGGTTTCCAAGTAGACACGCTGGCTTTGCCCTTAAATTTTAAGTAAACATTCAGAAATATACTGAAGAGGTTTCCAAGTAGACACGCTGGCTTTGCCCTTAAATTTTAAGTAAACATTCAGAAATATACTGAAGAGGTTTCCAAGTAGACACGCTGGCTTTGCCCTTAAATTTTAAGTAAACATTCAGAAATATACTGAAGAGGTTTCCAAGTAGACACGCTGGCTTTGCCCTTAAATTTTAAGTAAACATTCAGAAATATACTGAAGAGGTTTCCAAGTAGACACGCTGGCTTTGCCCTTAAATTTTAAGTAAACATTCAGAAATATACTGAAGAGGTTTCCAAGTAGACACGCTGGCTTTGCCCTTAAATTTTAAGTAAACATTCAGAAATATACTGAAGAGGTTTCCAAGTAGACACGCTGGCTTTGCCCTTAAAAAATGAATTTTTCCTTTTAAAAAGTTGATTTTTCGTTGAACATTTGATCAAAATGCATTCAAATCAGAGAACGGACTTTACCACGTGATTCAGCGTAAAATAATAATAAAAAATCATGTGCCACACTTGGGTACTTTGTACATCTGCAATCGTAGGGTTGCGCATCTTTGAGCGGGTTGCGCGCAATAAAAAAAAAGTTGTCGAAGTAAAAAGTTCATGAAATTTGACGTAGAATCCGAATCTGAAATGACAAATGGGGGTTCCCATTTGGAAAAACCGTTTTTTAGCCCAATAATAACTATTTTAGCGGGCGGGGGGGGGGGGGGGGGTGTACGTTTTTGGGGACACCCTGTATAAGCAGTGCTTTTTTTTTGAGATTTTATGTCTTGACTGTGACACATGACTCGAAAAACGTTACACAAAAAAAAGCGTCACACGAAATCGTCACGAAAATTTCTGATGATTTTTGCTTACAACCGATTCGTTGCTACGGAACTTTATCTTCGCCAGTTATCATCGTACAAAAATCGTTCACCACTCGTTGGATAGCTCTCGATTTACCTAACCATATTACGTTAACCACTGCGGAGTGCGTGGCCGACAAGCTGCGGTATGAGCGTGATTGTTTAAATAATTGTTTACACACAGGTGATCATTCTCAATAATTTATATTGTCAACACGAATGCAAGCTTCATATAAGTTTCTGCAAAGACATAAAATGTCCCAATGTGTTGCAGACTCGTATGCAAGCATTTAGTTTTTGACATTTTCATGTCTTTGCTTTGGCACATAAACTGAAACGGGAAAAATTTGTTCCCTTGATTCACCCTTTCCTTTAGATCACGTCAGAACACAAGCGACCGGCGGGCCACTACGTCAGAGCCTATGACGCACGAGCGTATGACGTCAGACGGCTGGCAGGAGGCTAACTAGTACGTCAAAGCGTATGCCCTAAGAGCCTATGACGTCAGACGGCTGGCAGGAGGCCAACTAGTACGTCAGAGCCTATGACGCACGAGCGTATGACGTCAGACGACTGGCAGGAGGCCAATCAGTACGTCAAAGCGTATGCCGTAAGAGCCTATGACGTCGGACGGCTGGCAGGAGGCCAACGAGTACGTCAGAGCCTATGACGCACGAGCGTATGACGTCCGACGGCTTGCAGGAGGCCAACTAGTACGTCAAAGCGTATGGCGTAAGAGCCTATGACGTCAGACGGCTGGCAGGAGGCCAACTAGTACGTCAGAGCCTATGACGCACGAGCGTATGTCGTCAGAGGGCTGGATGGCTAGGTGATCGGGTGGGGTAGCGAAGGGAGGTGGTGATGACGTCAGAGGGGCCAGAGGGAGGCAGATATCTGAAACCCCTTCCTCACTACTTTCGTGATCACCGTGAAATTTCCTAAAGGATCTCCGAGTTTCAGTTTGTTTTTCATGTTCTGTAGTATTTCTTTTCTTTTTACTATGAATCTTTCAATGTTTGTTGCACATTTGGATATTCTGCGGTTTCAAACGATTTCGACCAATTTTCCATTAAAAAAAAAAATTGGGTTGAGACTGAATAAAAAAATCGACTAAAATCGTCGATGATCGATTGTGGAGGCGCGATTAATCGGTGACATCGATTGTGAGGGTCCGATGTCCCATCCCTAGTCCCAAATGTGTCGAACTGTGAAAAACTTGGTCCCCAGGATGTTTCAAATCTTGATCAAAACTACCAAAAAATGAGGTGAGGCGATGAAGAGCCACCAGCTGCTGACTTCAATGAATCTGAATGTGATAGACTCAGTGCTCAAGGTGCTGAAGATGATGGCTGTGACGATAAAGAGCCACCTTCTGAGCCAAATTTGATAAACTCTGATGAATTGTGATAAACTCTGATTCCAGGGATGTTTCAGAGCTCCTTGACCAAACTAACCAAATGAGCTGTGGTGACGAGGAGCCCCTACCTGCTGACTTGAATAAACCTGACTGTGATGATAGGCCTAGTATTGTAGATTACTGTGATGATAGGCCTAGTATTGTAGATGGCTGTGATGACAGAGACCCATCTTTTCACCCTAATGTATCAAAGAAAGATCCACTACTTACTGCCCAAACTGGTGACGTGTCTTCACTATTTTTTGACAGGGCACTTCAAACGTTTATTTGGCTTCAGTATACACTATTCAGCCTATCAAAATTTATTACAATCTTTCTTAAAAATAATAATAATAATAATAATAATTAAGTATATCAGACTTGAAACATATAAATAAATATGTGTACTGTTTAAATCAGACTTCATGCTTAAATGCACTTCATGATTTCAGAATAAGTTTAAAAAAAAAAAAAAAGGCACTTCTTGATTTGACCAACTGTGATTCAATAAATGCCCAAGCTGCCGATGTACTTACTGACCAAACCTTAAGCCAAATGGCCTGTGAAGAACTATGTGAATCGAATTTTCAACGTAATTGAAGAAGGGACGAACTTCTCAGAAATTGAATCAGCCAGCGCTACAGGAGAACAGGCCCCTGCTCATTTTGTGATTCCTACCCCCAAGTTGAGATTTATTTGTCCTAATACAAATATTTTCTTTCAAATCTGCAGCTCCTAGCTTTTCATTTCTACTTTTTAACCCAAAATATTTCCTAGCATTGAAAATTGTAATGCTTCTTCAATTTTGAAAATTGATGGTGACTGCATAAGTTGTATCCAGTTAAGAGCAAGCAACACAGGCCATCTGCAGCGCAGTTTTCAACAACAGCAGCTATCTGATAGTTTTTTCCCAAAAAGCGGTTTTTTGCCTTGTTTCCACTCGAAACGCGTCAGAGTGACCAACTAAACAATGGACCTAGACCAGTAAATATAGGAATAAACCATTGAAAACCAGTTGTTTGCTCCTCCTGGAAAATTTGTGAAAATTAGTTAGCCACTGTTGCAGTGGGGCCGATAAAATAGGTACCTACCTCCCACCAAATATTTGAACTCAAGTTCTTTCCGTAGATCTCAGAACAAGCAACTCGATATCTCAAAACCTTGTGCTGTTTGAATCAGCTGTTCCTCAGTACGAACATTGACCCGACTTGCCACCGTACGATTCACTTTCATGTTGAGGAATGTTTTCGGTCCAACCTCTGTCAATGAACTGCTGGTCGTAAAAATCCCCGGATGTTGTGAAAAACACTCTGAATTCAACCCAATTCAAATGTGTACAGAAAACTACTCTCGTTCAATTTGATATTGTTGAGATATGACGTTTTCGAAATTTCAAAATTCGTTTTGAACCCTACTTACGAAACCTTCCAAAGATCAACCTCGGTCCTCACCTCCAACCCGTTCATTTCATCATTTTAGAACAACGCTGACTGGGCGAAGTTTTTGTATCACTTGTCAGATCACCACCAGATCATGAAGGGAGTTCAAAGGGAATAAACACATAAAAAACTTACGAGATAAAGAGAAAATAACTTTTATTCCTTTTATTGCCGAACGTTTTTTTTTACGAAAATAAAAAAAGAAAAGAAAAAACACAGGCGAGGTACAGAGACCTGACATTTGCCAAAATGGTGGCACCAAAGATTATAGAGCAGTAAACAAAGTTACAACGCTCTTTTCATTCCAACGATGCATTTCTTTTTATACATATAAAATGAGATCAGTTTAAAAAAATTACATCACAGAATATTAGTAAAAACAATAAACCTAAATCGTACCAAGAAAAATGTTGAATTTTTTCTTTTTAAAAAAAAAATTTTCTTCTTTATTTCTCTTTTAATTAACAATTAGTACAATTAAAAGGGTGATTTCAAGTTAATGAACAGGTTCAAACACATCAGAACTAGTGATGTTAGTTTCCAAAAAGTACAATAAAAAAGAAAAACAAAATGTGATGTTGTTAAAACTTTGGTGTTAGAATCATTATCTTTGGACAGAAGTGCATAGAATGAGATCGAATAACTAAGCCACCTGAAGTATTAAACCAATTCAAATGAACCCATCATCAAACGGCCCTTTATATCCGAAACGACATCGACGAACGTAAGTTCACCGATCAATCAAAGAAATGAATACAACTAAATTATTACAATTCAAGCAACAAGGTGATAACTAGCTATGAGGAAAAGGAACATCTTTTTTCAATTCGGTTATTTAATTTTAAGTATATTTCAAAATGAGAGTGAGAAATGTTTTTAAATAAATTTTTATCTTCCTCAATTAAAAAAAATTAATATTAATACTGAATAGATATAGTGTGGGAACGTCGGACTGGCAAGTGTTGGTAAATAAAGGGGTACCCAAACTTCGAGGGGGTTAACCAGTGGATAACGAAAAATTTTAAAAATAAAAAAGTCATTCCTATGGCAAAAATTAAGAGTCAATATTCAGAAGCCGACATTGCCTGTCCAGAGATCACTATTATTCCCACAATTACAAAAATATACTTCAAAAGTCAACACATAGAATCAATTCCTTCATGCAGAATTACTCTAAGATATAATATTTATATAAAATATAAAAACAAGTATATGAAAACTTCCAATAATAAAACACCACGAAGTAGAAGACTTCAGCTCATTCAGAGACAAGTATGGTATATATTTTATTATTTTTTTTATTTTTTTTTTAATTCTTTTTTCTTTTTTTTTAGCATGCAAATTGTTAATGTTGCTGTTTAAGAAAGTTACTGTACCAACGGGTAAAAATTGGTACAATTTTTGGATGCATGTTGTTTGTGAATTTTTTGAAAATAAATGTTATTCTGTTTACCCTTGTTAATCAAGTTTTTTTTTTTGTTGGGTTGTGCCAAAAATGGTTGGTGGAGAGGGGGGGGAGGGCATTCCCAAAATGACTTCACTGCTCCATGTTCAAAGTTGGTACATTCTCTTCATCGTCCGAAGACGACTGTTCGTCGATGGCGGAGGCCTTGAATTTGGCGAAAGCGCCTCCAGTCGCGTTTGTGATTTTTCGTGCTGCCATAAAGTCTGTAAACAAGCGAAAGAAAGAGAGAAAAATTAGTAACGACGAACGACGGATGAGTTGTGAAACACCGGGAGAATTCCACAAGTGAAACTCTCGTTCCGATGGTATTGACAACATATTTCTGCATCGACATGTCAAATCCACCTCAACATCTGTTTGTTTATACATTTTTCCAATAAACTCAGTTTGAACGTTCCTTCAAAATTACTCATCAATGAACCACTTTGGGGAATTTTCGTCAATTTTAAAACTTTTTTTATTTATTTTATTGTTTTTGAAAATACAAGCTACGAGAATAACGGAAATGATGGTCAGCTGCCTGAAAAGTTTGGAGCAACATGAAGCTATTTTCAGGAGTTGACGCTTCGATTGAAAAATAGAGTTAACTTCTTGTTGATGCAGACCCCTCAATTTTTCTTGTAATCGGAAATCATTATAAACATTTCCAAACGATTTGTCGGTTTTTGACTGGTAGGTCCCGGTAAACCGCGTGTTCCACAAATTGTTTTACGATAACCACAAATTTTGTCGGTTGGCACTTTTTGATATAAATCACTCCTGAAGTGTGAAGGCGAATTTTGACAATCACAGGTGATATATATATATATATCAATTCCAAAAAATGTTGGTACTCTGGAGTGGGAAAACTCAATTAAGAGCTCTTCAGGGGCCTTCAAACTGGCAAAAATATTGTGCAAAAGACTACACAAAAATATCGTTCAACTCGCGATGGAAACCACTCACATCGCGCTCCCCACCTACGACATATTGACGGGTCCGCGAAAATTTCAAATTTAATTTTGCAGCATATTAAATATCTTCTCACAGACACGACGTGTTCAAAATATTGTGCAAAATTATTAAAAGGGCCCATTTAGAACAGAGTGCCAATGAGATAATTACAGGTTGGGGCAGAGGAGGTTACGCAGAAAATTCAAAAAATGAACTTCCTTAGGATTTCTCTCGATTGGGCCTTCGACGGCTACGTTTTCTTGGAACTCGATTACGCAAATTCGAAATGAAAGTTTGGTGATAATGAGAGGCGTTTAGGAACTCGTTCGTAGCGGGAGAACTGGTGGTGGAGGACGCAACAAGGAGAATCAGACTTGAGGTTCCGCCGTTGAGGTTCCACGAATGAGAGGTTAAATCGAACGAAACTTCAAACTTTCGTGAAATTCGGACCAGTTGCGAAATCCGCTCTTAAGTGATTTTTTGTGAGCGGTTTTGCGGTCCGAGCGGGCGGATTTGGCGAAAGATCGAATTCGATATCTCGGAGGGACCTTCTGGAAATATCTTCGCGATCTCCCGTGAGCCCGTTGTACGAGAAGTGATCGCGTTGGTTAAGTCCGGACGGCCCGAGAGGTGCGGCGGCAGCCCCGAGAGGGAGAAAATGAGAGAAAAAGGAGATTGAAAATAAATAAAAATAAAATTAAAAGGCCTCGGAGGGAACAAAACCTCCTCGAGCTTGCGCGTCGACGGGACGTTCGTTACCCCACTACACTACCCCCCCCCCCCCCTCCCCCTCGGGACGACGTCACAATCGAGTCCTTCGCGAAGGGAATCACGAACGATTCGCCCGAGCCAAAATCGGTACAATTCGAAATCGACGACCCACCGGTTCTATTTGTTTATTTATTTATTATACGGGCAAGCCCAATTACAATCACACATGGTGGTACATATTCGAGATTCTTAAACATAAAAGAAAAATGAAATGAATTGAAAAGATAACTAATACAAAACTTCTAAAGGTAACGAATATAGGAAACAAAAAAAACCAAACTGAGGTTCAACCAAACGAGATAGGGGAGGAGGCAACAAGTTCGTTACGGAGGAATGGAAAAAATCGAACTAATTCAATGAACAACTGATTCTATGAAAACTGCTCTTTTGGTTCAGTATTTTTGAAAAACTAAAAAAAAAAAGATTTCAAAATAACCGGTCAAGAGGTGATGTTTCAAAACCGTCGGTAACGCTGGCAAAGTCGAATAACCCTAAAAAGTTTGTGGCGACATATTCGTGACTGGTTACGGACGTTAACTATTGACATTTTATGTCTTTACTCTGGCACATAACTCGAAAAACGTTACACAAAAAGCGTCACACGAAATCGTCACGAAAATTTCTGATGGTTTTCGCTTACAACCGATTCGTTGCTACGGAACTTTATCTTCGCCAGTTATCATCGTACAAAAATCGTTCACCACTCGTTGGATAGCACTCGATTTACCTAACCATATTACGTTAACCACTGCGGAGTGCGTGGCCGACAAGCTGCGGTATGAGCGTGATTGTTTAAATAATTGTTTACACACAGGTGATCATTCTCAATCATTTATATTGTCAACACGAATGCCAGCTTCATAATTTAAACTATAATTCAACGTTTATTACATTAATTAAAGAACTGAGTCTAATTACCAATTCTTTTATGATGAACACTACAATTAAGTATAACAACTACGCTACTGGGGTAGGTGATGTAGCATTGTTCGAAGGCCCCTGAATCCCATCTTTAAAGACATAAAATGCCCCAATGTGTTGCAGACTCGTATGCAAGCATTTCTTTTCTGATGATTTTTTTCAATTTCACAATGAAATTGAAATTTTAAATATAGGTCAGAAATGAATGTCAATGCAACATCCATTCGCTTTCTTGTCTGTAAAATTGTTCAAACAACACCTATTTTGTTTATGTGCCATAGCAAAGACATAAAATGTCAAAATTTTAAATTCTCAAAAACAGCTCAATGGATCGAACTTTTCTCCCGTTTTTGAATATTTCTGTGACCGGGGAAGGACATAAGGGGGTTCGCTTCCGGATCCGATCCATAGGGGTGGGGGTTTATAGGGAGGACGAAATATTAGTGACCCCGACGTGATTTAGCAAAAATTCGGATACGGGTCCAATATAGCGGGAAAATTCGTAAAAAATTCGTGAAAAATTTGTGAACATTATATGTGATATTATCACATATAATGTTCACAAATTTTTCACGAATTTTTTACGAATTTTCCCGCTATATTGGACCCGTATCCGAATTTTTGCTAAATCACGTCGGGGTCACTAATATAGCGGAATTTCGGTTGACTCAAATGATAAACTTCGCTATTGAACTATAATAACTTGACTTTATTCACAGTCAGAAAAAAATGAAAAACCAAATGTTTGGATTTATCAAAATTCTACAAAAATTAGTGAAATCCTTGAAAATTGTGAATTTGAGATCAGCCGTTGGCGAAGCAACAACACGAAAAGAATAATTAACTTCCGTAACCAGTGACGAATAATTATGTTGCTACAAGTTTTTTTTCTTCATATTATTAATTTATTTTTCATTATTCACAAGTATCCAACTGGGTAGTTTCAACAATCCACTGATTTTGTAGTTTTTAATAATTTCAAAATTCGTTTGGGACCCCTTCCCATTCACCTAGGGTTATGAAAAGGTTCAAGGATCCGAACTCCGTAAGCCAAATTTCGTAAATTCGGGGGACGTAATTCAAATTTCCCTCAAACCCTCAAATTTGAACGCGCTCTTTCGTTTCGGTGAAATTTGAACACGTCCACGATGCAATTTTTTGCTGTTTTCGTGCGAATTTGTGAAGTTATACAAGAAAATGTTTCGGGGCCTCGAACGTCGAATTCGGTCAAGTGACAGCCGCGATAAAAGCGCAGATAATTCAAATAGTGTCGACCGCGGAACCATCCGGCAGTTAACAAGCTAATCAGCGTGTTTGGCCACGAGACAACGAAAGTCAAAAAAAAACAAAAAAAAAAAAAACAAAACAAACAAAAACAATTCCATTGATAAGATTATCAGAGGTTTTAAAACTGAAACGCCTGCAAAGAAGTGCATCGTCGGTCTGTCAACGGAAATCGGCTAAGGACTCGTTGAGTTTATCGGGTGATAAAAAATATTGTGATTGAAGTCATTACTTATCAACATTTCAACGAAATCCAAACGATTTGAGTCATTGACAAAGGGGCGAAAATTTGTACGATTGTTTCTAGTGAAAAATGGCCGTTCAAAAATTAATTCGGATTTTTTTTTCGGCGGAATGATCGTGATTTCTGTTCGGAAATACCCGCTCAAATACGTGTAAATGCGAGACTGACATACACCGACCGAATGAGCGAATTGTTGACATTTCACACGAAACGTTGAACCAAATGTCGAATAACAAACGCAAGTTTTTACACAACGGTTAATTATGTTCTGTGTGAGTTCAGTAACTGTACGAAATAATTTGTATAACGAGACAGGGAAGTCGGTAACTACCTCAGCGGTGCTCGCATCAGTTTTCAAATACGTACGAAATACCGCCCCACTTGATATTATCGAGATACGGCGTTTCAAACGACTCAAACTAGGTGTGGGGAATATTTAACGTAACCGCTTCAAATAACCTAATACCAGATAACCTACTACCAGAAAAACCCTATTACTGGAATAACGTTTTTGAGAACTTGGGGAAAAGGCCTTTGAGGGCCTGTTCGTCGCCAACTATTCGGAATTCCGTGATAATAGGTTATTCCGTGGTAATAGGTTATGGAAAATGAATGCGTGAAAGGTGTGCGATCGTAACTCTTGATAAGTTATTTGAGTGAGTGTTGACTGTCTGGTAATAGGTAGTGGTATTAGGTTGTTTTGGTAACCCAGTCCGCGTTGGGCGCTGCAAAGGTTCTCAAATCGCCAGTAACCTATTACCAAAATAACCTAATGCCACAACCTATTACCAGGCGGTCGCTGTTACTCGATAACCTATTACCAAGAAATAACCGTATTAGCCATGCCTAACTCAAACCCTGCTTTCGTAAGGAATCGCACCCTGAATTTAAACACTTCATGACAATTTAAGTTTTTGATTTTATGCACCTTGAAACCTACAAAATCGTTTGAAAATAATTTTTTGCGCGAACCGTTTTGTTTGCTTTCTCACACATTCGCCCTTCAACAAACTACGTTGACTTCAGGGAGAAATCAGTGGCATTTACTTCCCGTGTTGGTGGTAAAACTGTGTAAAACTTAGTACCGATTTTTATTATTATTATTATTTTATTTTATTTTTTATTTTTTTTTTTCAAATCATCCAACGTCACTTTGAGGGCACAAAAAAATGAAAATTACTGAAAATCATGAACCAAAAAAAATCGAATCAACAAGTTCAAATGAGTTCACAAGCCCTCGACAGGAGTGTGAGAAATCATGAACTGCAATTTTTTCGACAGTCTCAAAGCCCATTTAACCAATTCGCTGACAAGAAGATTGTGCACCACAAAGCAGATGACTCTGAATCTGTGTCACGGATTCAGCGGAATCATTTTCAAGTCCGCAGAAAAATAGTTGTCTCCAACCGAACTGTTTGTGCAAAGATTCCACTCCGTCATCAACTAACGAGATAAGACCACCGACTCGGACCGCCACCGCGTATCGCCAATTATTTTCCCATGAGGATTCCAAAATCGTTTCACAGGCCCCCGAACGCCCAGAAACACACAAGTTGAACCAAAACGCAAAACTCAAAAGATGAATAATTTCGGGTAACGAACTAACAAAAAAAAAAAGTAAATCAAATTTCGAGTTTTTAAGAATGAAAAATCCCTAAAAATGACCAAAAGTTGCTCTAACATGAAGGCAAAAGTGGATCACAACTTGAAAATCGCTCTAAAACTGAATATCGATACCCCCTCCTATCTACAACCACTTACCGACTGTCCGGCTGAGGAGAACCACTTACCTGTGACCGCGCTCCCGAAAATCACTCCTCCCGCGCAACGCTGCGGAAAAACACTTAAATGGCCATTTTGGCGAAAATGACTTTGATACCTATTTCAGTAATGAATTATCGTGTCTTCCATCTGTTGAAATATGAAAACCCGAAATGGCGTTGTGAGTTTTCAACGGCGTTTTCAAAATCGGACTGTCAGGAGTGTTTTCGGGAGCGCGGTCACAGGTAAGTTTTCTAGGGTTCCCCGCAGCCGGACAGTCGGTAAGTGGTTGTACGATAGGGGGTATCGATATAGTCCATAAAAACCACATGGGGTTATGGAATACAGAGGAGAGTGACTTCGATCATTGGCACATTTCGATATTTTGATGGTTTAAAAACGGCGTTAAATGAACAAAAATCGTAACTCTCGCCCCAAAATCACACAAATTTTACCGAAACGGTAGAAGCATAGAATTAAGAATGCAGAAAATTGGAAAAGAGAGAGAAATTTAATAATGCCAATATTAATGCTTGTACGCAAATGGGTATGATCCCTATATTGGAGTCCCTTCTGGGAAAACTCCTTAAAGAGCTGGTTAAATAATAGTGGAGGAGGTACCGAGGCAAAGCCAGCACATGCCAACCACGCTCTGCTACCGTGAAATGAATGGTTTGCTGAGTTCTCCCTGTAACCCGGGGAGGTTAGGCAATTACGCCCCACCCAGAGGGATATCCTCGTCTGCTTTCACCCACCAGGTACCCTACAACTTAGCAAACCATTACAACTGAGCCACTACTGTTTTTTAATAAGCTGAAACAGTATGAAAGATTGTATTCCAACAGTGGGCGATTGTTAAGGCCAGGGTTACGACATGAAAGGTGTTTGTAATGGAGCTCAGGCCATCATTTTCTCTGCCTGTAGCGAAGCTGTTTACTCAGCTTGCACTTGTCACACCTTTCAACCTACGCGGATATGACTGTTCGATTCTAATCAGTGCCAATAGCTTTCCAATTGATGTGATGATCCGATTAGTTCAAGCTCTAATTTTGTCTTTCCTACTGCGATCTTACGCACAAAATGCAACTACTACGTTCAAGCTTTGGGATTATTGATGTTTAAGTTGACAAAGTTTAACAACCCCAGAGTATTTGAGTGGCATTCTGAAGAGAGCACAAGTACATTGTGTACCGACTAGATCTGCTCATACTACGCTTCAATAAGACAACTTTCGAAGTACTTAAAATCGTTCTTAGTATTGTGTGTTATTTTCTACAATGAAAATGTTATGTTGTTCAATACTGCTGTCTTTGTTGCTTTCAAAAACAATCTAAAAAATAAACTGTTACGTACGTCTCATAGCGATAATCAATTGTCTGGTTCCAAGTTCGTTCTGTTACCTTCATACTGCATGTGTATTAAATTTTTCTTGTACTCGAGTGTGTGAATCCTGACTGATGATCAATGTGGGTGTCTTATGATTTCTGTATGTATTGGAAGAGAGGGCCCTATGGTCCTAAATATGTACAAAATATTCAATAAACGATGTCAATCAATTAATCACCTTTGTGTGGAAACTTTGCTGTGTTATGGGTCTTTCAAGAAAGTACAAATGGCCTTATTGGCGGAAAAACAGCAGATCTATTTCAGAAGCAACGAAGAGATTTAGGAATTGAACTTACTGATGAGCTGATTAACTTGAAGTTAATATTTGAAATCCTAAACAAAATCAAAAGTTTGAATTTGGAAAATTTGTTTTCAAAAATCTCGGCCTCAGCCAAAAAAGCTCAACAATGTGTCAAATCAGACTGTCGAACTGTGGTGTTTTAGCAGAGAATCCAACCTGCCATGAGGAAGGCCAGAAAGGGGACTTTGTTGTGAATAATGATATGTAGGTAAGTGTCAAGAAGGAGTTTAGCCTATCAAAATTGTTAGCGAAAAACAAAAAAAATACTATGAGTAATTTCTACTGTCTATTATGACTATATAGTAATTCATTATGAATAATATCGTGTATTTCTTTGTCAATAATCAATTTTTCTTTAACTTCTACAAAAACGTTAAAAATTAAATTTAGGCATAATATGCTGTAGACATATTATATCTACAAAAAAAGACAAGTTGTGAATTAAATAAACTAAACTTTGTACCTATTGATCAAAAAAATGTTAATTTTGGTAATGCAGCTTATAAGGTAGCCTATTGCAATGTTCTATTTACGTCAATGTTCATGTCAAGGTTAATAGTGATAAATAACAAAAAAAAAAATCTAAATTAATCGTTCAGTTTGTTTTTGATAAGTCCCAACTTGCATATTGTGTAGGTACTTAGATGAGGATGAGCAATTTCAAAAAACAAAAAATTGATAAAATCGTCAGTTTTTGTGAATAAAAAAAAGTGGCTTTTAGCTGACGAAAAAAATTGGTTCGTTCAAAAATCTGAATAATATTGTGCTTATAATATAGTGAATTAAACAACATGCGATGATGGAATACAGCAGAGAATAACTTCGATCAATTGGCACATTTCGATGTTTTGATGGTTAAAAACGGTGTTCAATGAACGAAACCGTCCCCAAAAACACACAAAATTTAACCAAAAAACGCAAAAATGAGGTAAAAATTGATCGAATTTGGAGTTTCAGGGAATCGAAAACCCCTAAAAAAATGACGCCTAAATGATCAAAACTTGAAAATCGCTCCAAAACTGAAAATATTTTTTTGATGGTTGAAAAAGGTGGTAAAGGGTTTTTTCGAATTTGTGAAAACGGGTGTAAATGTTTGCACTTGAGAAAATTCGTTCATAAGTTAATACTGCATGTTGTCATAAGTTAGTTATTTTGAATCCGGAACTTCAATCGATTGTCTCATTTCGATGTTTTGACAGTTGAAAACGGTGTTCAATGAACGAAACGTCCCCAAAACACACAAATTTAACCAAAACGCAAAGATTTTGCGTTTTAAGATGAGCAATATCGAATAACAAAAACACACACAAAAAATTAATCGAATTTAGAGTTGCAGGAAATCGAAAATCCCCAAAAATCGCTTTTACGGGTGAAAACGGGTCAAAACTTGAAAATCGCTCCCAAAACAAAAACAGTTTTTTGATGGTTGAAAAAGGTGGTAATAAATAGGTATTATTTTTGGTATTCGTTCATAAGTTAATACTGCATGTTGTCATAAGTCAGTTATTTTGAATCCGGAACTTCAAGCGATTGTCACACTTCGATGTTTTGACGGTTGAAACAAGTGGTTAATGTTTTTTGAGTTGGTGCTTGGAAAATGTTGTCATAAGTTGGAAATTTTGATTTGGTCAATTTTGATTTCATTGATTTTCCTGCGCTGATTTTAACGAGTGAATTGTGAATTTGAAAGTAGTTTTCGGGGGGTTGAAGTTGCGTTGTGATGGCGGAAGAAACAAAGTTGGGTCAAAGTGGCAATTTGTTCGCTTCCCGTCCAGTGCCAAATAAACACAGTCGAGTACTGAACAGGAGCCAAACAATTTGGACTTGAGACGAAAAACTAGTAGGTAAACATAAGAGGTGTTTGTTGATCGTGATAAAATGGGTATTTTGGACGTGGGACTTACCAGTGATCCGAGTTTGAGATGAAGTCGACTCTTCGACTGAAGATCGCAAAACCTTTGAGGACATTGGAGTTTGAACCGTCGCACGGCGGCGTTTGGCGGCTGAAGGAGCACGTGGTTTTGGTGCCTGAACCAACGGCTGCTGCTGTTGTTGCGGCGGCGGCGGCGGCGGCGGCAACACTTGCTGCTGCGGCCCGGTATGAGCCACCCAATTCCACTTGTGGCCGGGGATGCCGGCGGGAGCTTCGCGCTTGAAGTCGAAGTTCCAACGGGCGCGGTGCGACTCGGCCATTTTACCGAGCTCACCGTCGATCCAACCCTGGATATTGTGATCGGGCGCGAAGAGGACTCTTCTGACGGGATCGTCTGGGCTGAGGATGATAGCGTTCGCTTCCTTCGCACGACGTCGACGTTCAAGTCTTACTTGCTCGACGCGCGAGAACCGGCGTCCAAGATCCTCTTCGTCGTTACGCTGAACCATGTTGAATGGACTTGGAGTTTATTCGACGAAAGAAAAGGGAATTTACAAAAAAATCGGAACGATTTTGACGCAAGGAAAAGAAAAAAATAACGCAAATGATCACTTTCTCGATTCTGAACGGGAGGAATTTTCAAGAAAACCGGTCGTAGTAGTCAGAAGCGCACCAGACAGAGAATGAAGTTTGGGGAGCGTCAACGACGGTTTGTAGACTCGGTTCCCCCACCACGCGACCTTCTCCGCCCCGCCGCCGAGTCCGCCCTTCTCCTCTTTCCCCTCCACACGATGCCAACCGAACGCCCCCACCCCCTCCCCTGAACGTCACCTACCGGCTTCGTACGATCTCCCCCCTCCACACAGAACCATCGCTCCCCTCCGATCGCCGACTGACTACGTTCGAAAATCCCCGACCTCAAAATCACCGTTGAAATTTAAAATCAAATCAACAGTCGTGCAGCATGGCTATAAGAGCGAGTTTTCGACGAAAACTGGTTTCATTCAAATAGCAAAGTTTTCGGGAATCGCGATGTTTGTTAAAACTACAGTTTGTTAATAACAATTTATATTTGTCGCTCTTTAACAAATTGTTGACTTAGGTACAGTAGTATTACACTGTTCTGCAAAAAACCTTGAACAATTTTGCCTGTTTCTCATGTTTTCAGGTGTGCTGAGTCCGAATCTGAACTCAGAAAAATTCTATCACCCTCTGATTTTGAGAGAAAAGAGGTGAAACTTGGAAAAAATGAAAAATTGTATTTGAAAATTATTGTCTTTATTATAACCGATTTTTTTTCTTTTTCAACGATAAAATATAATTAATTGAATCCTGTATGCTATCAGGTATAATACTAGATATGACACAACTCAAAAAATATACACACATTGTCAATGAGTAGTTTTTTTTTCTTTTGTACTCTTCCTCCTCTGTCTCCCGCTGCAGTGTCCAGCAGTAATCCGCCAGCATCTTCTCATTCCATTTGCCAGAATATCTTTTTTCCATTCTGGATATGTCTTGGTGGAATCGTTCTCCATGTTCGTCAGAAACTCCACCCAAATTTGGGGCGAAAAAGTCTAGGTGACTACGCAGGAAATGTATTTTTAAGGACATATTGCATCCCAATGTTCTATATGAAGTAAGCAGTTCTTGGACTATTTTTCGGTAGTCTCTAAATTTTGGGGGGCAGGTAAGGATTTGAATGAAAAGGGTACCACCATAATATGGTGGTTTTTTATTTTTTTGTCTTATATTATAAGACAATAAATTTTTTTTCAAATATACTTCATTGCGCTCAAAAATTTTGAATTTTTTTCACTACGTTTTGATGCCGAAAAAAAATTCGTCAAATCCACAAAAAACTCACCTTTTTGGATAAAAAAACTAGAATTTCTCATGAAACTGTGCGTGATAGACAAAATCTGACTTCAAATTCGTGTTCAGCACATCTGATAACAGTAAGAAAGCATGTTTTGGTTTGAAGGAGGATTTTCGTGCAGAACAGTGTTATTGTTATTAACAAACATAGCGAGTTTTATACCAAATTTTCCAGTATTTGGTATAAAACTCGTTGAATGGTGACATTTTTCCATCAATTTTACAGTTGTTTTGTCGAAAATTCGCTCTTCGATTTTTGCGATTTTTATGGTAAAAATGGGTATTGTGTGGAATTCAGTATCAATTTGGATGTTCTACGGAATGGTAAAGTTGGGAATGTAAGTTGATAATTTAAGGTAGAAAGAGCGACAAATAAAAATTGTTATTAACAGATTGTTGATATACATTAGTTTTAACAAACATAGCGATTTCCGGAAAAATTTGGTATAAAACTAGTAGAAATGAGACCTTTTACATTGAACCAGTTGTTTCTTCAAAAACTCGCTCGTATAGTCATGCTTAAAACTACAATTTTTTAATAACAATTTTTATTTGTCGCTATTTCAACATTGAATTATCAACTCACATTCCCAACTTTATAATTCCCTAGAACATCCTACCTACTTGATACTGAATTCCACACAATACATGCAGCATGACTATAAGAGCGAGTTTTTGAAGAAACAACTGTAAAATTTATGGAAAAATGTCTCCATTCTACTAGTTTTATACCAAATTTTCCAGAAATCGCTATTTTTGTTAAAACTACAATTTTTCAATAACAATTTTTATTTGTCGCTATTTCAACATTAAATTATTAACTCACATTCCCAACTTTACCATTCTGTAGAACATCCTAATTGATACTGAATTCGACACAATACCCATTTTTACCATAAAAATCGCAAAAATCTACAGTCATGCAGCATGGATATAAGAGCGAGTTTTTGAAGAAACAACTGGTTTTATGTATAATGTCTCCCTTCTACTAGTTTTATACCAAATTTTCCGGAAATCGCTATGTTTGTTAAAACTAATGTAAATCAACAATCTGTTAATAACAATTTTTATTTGTCGCTCTTTCTACCTTAAATTATCAACTCACATTCCCAACTTTACCATTCCGTAGAACATCCAAATTGATACTGAATTCGACACAATACCCAATTTTACCAAAAAAATCGAGAAAAAAATTTAGTTCAAGTTTGACCAATGCAATATTCCCTCGGTTTCTTCTCTAAATTTTATTATTTTATCATTCAGTTACCCAGGCAGAATGGAGATAATAAACCGTTGTACCAAGAATTTGCAGATTTTTACCATGAAAAATATAAAAAAAAATCCACAGTCATGCAGCATGGCTACAAGGGCGAATTTTCGAAGAAATAACTGGTGTAAAATGCGATGTTTGAAACACCTTATTCAACCATTTTCTGCAAAGTAACACCCCAATTTATAGATTTTTCAACGCTGAACACGACGGTGAATTCAAAATTGCGATATCTCATTGTCTGTTGTCAGATTAGAGGAGAAAATCCGCGAAGAACATCTCAAGTAACATTCACGATTTCACCATCGTGTTCAGAGTAAAAATCGAAGATAATAAACCAAAAAGGGCTTTAAAATTAGTGTCACTTAAGAGTCAGACTGTCACAACTGTCAGACCGTTTCATGTTTGGAATTTATGGGTAATTTTTCCTCCCTTAAAACTCCCCAAAACCCCCCTTAAAGTGGCCCGACTCTGCGCATCTACGAACTTAGCCTTTCTATTGCCAGGACGGATTTTTTGTGCAAATTTGAACTTTTTATCTATATTTTAGCTTGCAATTGTCCTTTAATCAAGCAAGTACCCCACACCAAGTACCTAGGGGTGATTATCGACCAATGCCTGTCTTGGAACGAGCATATAAAGTCCTTGATCTCTAGGTTGCGTAAGATCATACCAATTTTTTTGGAAGTGATGAATTTATTTTCCTCGAGTAATAAAAAGATGTTGTACTACGCCTTGGTTCAGGCCATTTTATCTTGTGGTATCGTTACGTGGGGTTATGCTGGTAAAACGGTGTTGGAACCACTATACATCACTCAAAAATGTTTAATTAAAATATTGCTTAAAAAAAGAGAAGCGTTATCCCACGGAAGAAATATTCAAGGTTTTCAACGTACTAAGCCTGAGATCGATTACTAACAAAATAGCTTTGATATAATATATGAAAGCTATGTTGGACTATATTATGTTTTCAAGGACCGAAGTATGAACGAATTTGAGCTTGTTGAAAATCCTACCCGAACAGCAAGCAAGCAATTTTTGAAAGTCCCCTTCCGGCGAACGTCCTGGCGTATAAGCCTAAGATTAACTCAATTTAGAACCATTTTTTTTAAATAGTTACGTATTTTTTGGCGAGGGGTGCATATTTTGCATATATTTCCCATTTCGGCTGCATATAATTCCGAAATTTTCTGCATATAATTCCAGTCTTTACTTATATGATTTCTGGTGTATTTTGGCTGTGAATTCAGGATGGTGTGAAATGGATTTCGGTATAAAATGTTTTCCTGGCAGCATGAAGTGATGGGCGAATTTCGTGCGAATTATTTTTCGCTCGGCGGTTCATTGTGAGTGTATATCACCCTTGTAGTACTAAGTAATTCGAGCAGTGAGGTGAAATACTGTTTTCATTCGGGGGAGTTGGTAACTACCTCAGTGACGGTCTCTCATTCACAATGATTTCTAGTTATTGATATAGTTTATAAGTTCCCACTTGTCCCCACCTAAGTCGGCAACAACTGATACCAAGAAATACCTTCCAAGAAATATTCAAAAGTTTTCTCACGGTGTGTGGAATTTTGTTGTCGGTTACCGCCGACAATCGTGTAAACTGTTGACTCAAATCAGTACGTGATTGAGCTGTTCGAGTATGTGACTTCAAAACACTCGCTTACATTGCAATCATTTTATGTTATGGTCGCGATGTGAAGGAATCAAATCACGTATTTTATTTCCACAGACGAAGGTATTGGTGACAACATCATTTTTCAATCGGTCTCCCAGACGGTACGAGGGTCCACGTATTCACACATTAACGACCATTCGAGATATTTCAAAGTAAATCACGAACGCATTTTATATCTTTCGGTATCGTGATGCCGTAAACCTCCCACAGAGTTAGTTTTTGCTTGATATCGTTTTCTCCCAAATTCCCGCACGTTTTTCGACGAAATTACTTTCGTCTCCGGAGGTTTTCCGTGTCACGTCGCTGGTTGAGAAAAACACTGGTTCAACTAAGTAATAACAATCCACAGTCAAAACAAAAATGTATGAATTCCTAACAACAAATGGGCCAAACCATTTTGAAAACATTATAATAAGCAACAATGTTTACTAAGATGTCATCTTGTAACAGGAACATTTAGGGGAAATGTACCAGTTATTGAACACTTAAGGAGAAACTCGAACTTCATAAGCATCTGATTATTCACCTCTTCAAATTTTTTGGAAAGAGTAAATTTATCTGTGTTTTACAGCAACATGGAATTTGAATAGACTAACTGAAGTTTTAAATCCGATGACTTCCAATTTTTCATTTCGCAATTCAAGCTCAAAAACGTGTGTGCACCAAAAAGAATTATGATGACGATACGTTGCGTAAACTTCAAAAAACGCCAAACCTCTCGAATGAAAAATGATCTCCGAGATACCTACAAACATATTAGAGGTACCTTGTGGCATTTCTTCAATGACTTCAAATTCACCAGAAAACAGGTATAAAATCAATATACAAAACTTGATAACTCAAAATTAGTACCTATTCTCAAATTGGGAAAAAAATCAAACTTTATTGAACGATGATGTCGAATCGAATAAGGCTTTCCTTACGCCTATTATACATTTTCGTTCGTGAATTTCTTAGCTAAGCTTTTGTTCTAGAGGCATTGGCAAGTCAAGAAAAACAACTCAATCATAACCCAAAACACATAAAATCAATAATTCATATTAAGATAATGTATCGACCTTCAGCTTCCTGAACACTGAGCTGAAGCTCCATACTTCGACGAGGAAAGCCTTTACTGGCGCACGTAGTTATCCTTTGAAAGAAATGTTTTAGGTCCACTTTCTGGGTTCTTGAAATTAGGGCTATTCCTAGTGGCGTTGAACTATCAGTCAGCTTAGTACTATCGGAACCAACTGCAAACACACATGTTCCCGGAAAAAACAAGTACTTGATGCAGGTGGAAATTGAACAAAATTACCTGAGAGGAAGAATCTACTGCTCTAGATATTTTTTTCTTTTTTCTTTATCAGCGCCAATTTTGTATTCATTAGTTTTTTTGTTCGTAGCATTATTTTGTCTGATAATTTTTGGTCTTCCAGCAGTTATTCGTATTAGAATTAGTATCAAGATGATCCTTACCTCAAGTTATTTTTGTATATATAATATAACCTAGGAACGCGGTAGCGTTCCGCCCCGCCAAGCAAAGAAGTTGAGAAAACGAACGGTGCCGAGTGTATGTTTACCGGACGTCACGAAACGCGTTTTCGAGGTATCCATATCTCGGCTCCTATTTGACCGATCAACTTGAAAATTAGTGTGGGTCTTCTTTGAGTGTATATTAGAAAGCCCTGAAAGTTTCAAATCGATAGGTCTAAAGGGAGCCGAGCTACATACCTTCAAAAACCCGGTTTTTCGGCCTTAGATTGTTCTTCTCCTTCTCCTTCTTCTCCTTCTTCTTCTCCTTCTCCTTGTTCAGACAGGCAAGGCTGGAGCCTCTCCACGTTGACCGATTGACTTGAAATTTTGCACAGAGCTTCATTTAACCTTGAGACAGAGCCTTATATAAGATTTAACCCATTATCTCAACCCAAAAAAGTTTTAGAAACAAAAGAACAGAAACCTTAGGAAAATTCTGTCCACTTTGACGAGTCTACAGCCTGGGTAAAAGGACCAATCGACTTGAATTTTTTTACATGCCTTCTTTATAGCATGGCTCAGTGCCATTTGAACGAAATAAGCAATTATCTCAACCCAAAAAAAAATTAGGGACAAAAAAACTGAAATTTAGGGTAATTTAGGCTAATTATGGCCATATCTCGGCTCCTAGTAGACCGATCAACTTGAAATTTGATATGGATCTTTTTGGTGTGGATAATAGAAAGCCCTGAAAGTCTCAAGTCGCTAGGTCTAAAGGGAGCCGAGTTATATAACTTCAAAAACCAATTACCATGTATTTCTACTTTTTTTCAGTCGGTCAAGGCTACAGCCTCTCCACCTTCGCCGATTGACTTGAAATTTTGCACGGAGCTTCGTTTCAAGTGTAGCAAGTGCCTTTTGAAAGATTCAAGTCGATATCTTTAAAGGGAGCCAAGTTATATAACTTCAAAAACCTGGTTTTTCACCCTTACCTGTCCTTCTTCTCCTTAATCAGTTAGGCATTTCCACCTTCACGGATTGACTTGAAATTTTGCACAGAGCTTCGTTTCAACATCAGACAGTGCCTTTTGAAAGGTTTAACCCATTATCTCAACCCAAAAACTTTTAGAAACAAAAAAAAATGAAATTTAGGCTAATTTTGGCAACTTTGACGAGTCTACAGCCTGGGAAACCGGACCAATCGACTTGAAATTTTGCATAGACCTTCTTTATAGAATGACCCACTTCAACAACAAAAAGATGTGATATCCCCCCAAAAAACACTCCGTGTAAAAATCACCCCGCCTCGCAAATATCATTCTTCAGAGGCCGGAAAAAGTTATGATATCCACTTTCCCCGCCCGCCCTTTTCCTCATTAAGGAGCTAAGTATAATGAAAAGCTTAACCACTTCACAAGCACCGTACCCCTTTCGAAATCTCCCCTTGGCGCTATTGCGAGACGTTTTTATTACTTCCACAAGCAACTAATACTTGTATAAAACGTTAACCACCATCAAGTATTAGTCGCTTGTGGAAGTAATAAAAACGTCTCGCAATAGCGCCAAGGGGAGATTTCGAAAGGGGTACGTTGCTTGTGAAGTGGTTAAGCTTTTCATTATACTTAGCTCCTTAATGAGGAAAAGGGCGGGCGGGGAAAGTGGATATCATAACTTTTTCCGGCCTCTGAAGAATGATATTTGCGAGGCGGGGTGATTTTTACACGGAGTGTTTTTTGGGAGGATTCTAATTCCTTACCTCAAGTTACTTTGTAAAATATTATTTAAAAAAATAACTTGAGGTAGGATCATCTTGATACTAATTCCAATACTCATAACTGCTTGAAGACCAAAAATTATCAGACAAAATAATGCTACGAACAAAAACATTGATGAATACAAAAGTGGCGCTGATCTTATACACAATTCAAGGACCCACGAGTTTATCACTATTTTGGAACATTCTCAACACAGTTCATTCAAAACAATTAGTAATCGTTCATTTCTAGCCTTCTTTCTTAATTGCCTTTTCCAATTCTTTCCCAGGCGAAAATGGTCAAACAAACAAAAAATTTAATCAGACATGACAATTTTTATTTATAAAATACTTGGGTATTTTGCCAAAAATAATTTGAAAAAAAAAATTATCCTGATCATAAGTCAGATAAGTCGATAAGTCGTTTCTTGTTACCAAGGAACTTTTATATTTTTATTCAGCAATAAGCCTTTCGCATGTATAAAGAAGTATTTGATTTTTGTACTGAACTCATCAGGAATACTATCGGAAACCAAAACTATCGATAGTTCAACACTTCTATTCCTGAAGGATAACGTCGATTTGGGGACACCATACTTCTTTGCCGCAGCTCCAAGGCTCAAAACGCCATCGGCAATTTCTTTCACAGCGCTTTCCAAATCCACTGGACTGTATTGGCGACGGGGAAAATATTCCTTGATTTTATGTTTCTTTATGTTATTTTTACTTGCCCATTGCTCACCAGCTTAGCTTGAAATTTACGAAAGGAATGCCTTCATTCGATTCGACATCGTCTTTCAATAAATGGAACACGGAAAAAAACTATGCTCACCAGTTATTGGACACCTGTTCAATAACTGGCACATACACATTTCCTTGTTCCAGTTATTGTACATTCCTACTGTGTATTTCAAAAAACTAGTAAACAGAAAGTTCTAATCACCAATGGAAAGAAAAATAACTAGACTAAGTGAAAACAATTCCTAGACATAGTAAAACTAATGCAAAAATGACGAAAAACCTCAATAATCACGAGTCTGTTGCTTAACGATGCCACAAGAAATTCAGCCGAACTTGTACCTTCAAACTTTCAGATTGCACTGGACGAGGAAAACCCGTTCAAAATATTTACACTGCACACCAGTGCACTCCAAGATAGTTGCTGCAGGTAACTATCAAGAAAATGTGAGAGAAGAAACCCTCGCCAGAACGCTCAGTAATTCAAACAATAAGACCAAGTGTCCAATAACTGAACCCCGTCCAATACCTAGTACTTTTCCCCTATAGCGTCTCTCTATATCGTATGCTCTCTAACGCTCATTAGGTTATGTTGTATAGTTTTCGTCTGCCGTATACAGTGTCCCAGGTACCCTTCAGGGATCCATTCTACAACTAATTTACAACAACTTTTGTCCCATAACATTTTTTTTAACTCCGCTGAAAATCCGACTTTTTTTAAATTGACCATTGAAGTAATTTATCGATCTACATTTTGAACTGCATTTAGTTGACAGTTAGGATCACTTGAATGGCTCCATGCAAAAAGGGTCCTTATGGAATTTTTTCCGTTTCGAGATAACCGAAAAAAACTGTTTATCTCCTTGAAATTTTGGGTTATTTCAATCAAATTCTTACTGCCCATTCCTCAAGGTAACCATTGTTAGAAACCAATTTGCTTTTGTTGATCGAACGTACAGTGTTTAGGTCAAAAATGCTAACAGCTGTCGGAATAAGGTCCCATTCTGCATGAATCAGCTGTGGTGGTTCCAAATAACAGGTTCTGAGATTCTTGACCACTTGATTAATAGGGATAGGTTCTCTGGACCAACCTCGAGAACCCATCCCTTGTTCCAAATAACGCAAAAACCACTTTAGAACACTTTTTTACTAAACAAATTTTTTAATTTTTTCAATTTTCTTTTTACAAGTCAACAGGTTGAGTGATGAAAATCAGTATTAACTCTAGATGTGTTCAAATCGAACTAAGTTGCGATATAGGAGTCACAGGGAAGAGCCTGCCACGATGATGTGTTGGATTTCGTCGAAGAAGGGACCTTATTCCCGGAATAGGGCCCCTTCTTGCATGAAACAAAAAATTCGCTTTTCATTTTCTAGTTGAAATAGTGCCAAGAGAAGGTCCCGTCTTGAATGAATCGGTGGAACCGAAAGTAAAGACGTGAAAACCACCATCATCCCGATTTGGCCGAATGTGGCGATAACGAACCTGTTTGCATGAGGCAATTCACTTACCTTTCAACGAAACATTGTTTTGGTATCAACTACATCAATGAGTCGTCGATATTTGGGGTCATAAGATCTCAATAACGGTTGGAATACGAAGCAAGTCGTATCGCGAATGAACAAGTGTCCGATAACACCCAGCAGCCTAGTGACAAAGTCGATGAGGTGATTTGTTACAAATGTACGAGTACATAGAGATTGGGAGAACAGTTTGAATTCAGACGAAGAGGCTCGGGAATGTCACCATTCGATTCAGCGTAAAAAATATTGGAATGCCGAGCAGATACACCCTCTACCTCCAAGTCCTGAAGATATCATTTTTCGTGCAAAACCCTTGATTTTGCTCAACAATAACTCGTTTTTAGAACGCCGTTTTCTCAAAACATTATGTAGATAAAAATGAATTTGAAAACACCGTTGAAAAGCTATTGAATTGCAGATCTGCATCTATGTTTTTTTTTCCGAAGAGAAGAACGATTAGGTATGGGGAAAAATGGCTTTTAAAAATGCCATCATGTTCAACCGAAAAGTTGTTACTGACAACATTTTCACTTTGGCAAGATTTTTCACTCACGAAGCTCGTTTCTTTCTACCGGTGGCTGACATGTTAAGGAAAAATTTCGTATTTCAAGGCTGGCCAGTTTATCATTGGTCCAATTGGAGCGATCTTGGATTTTTCTGGTAAAACAACTTTTCGACCCGCTAACTTGCTAATTACATTTTTAAAAATCCGAATTTCATAAATTTGTTTTTATGTTCGATCCAACTTTTTTGTACCACTAGTTGACACCCTCAGGGAGCGAATGCCCCACTAGGTGACACGGGGACGCCCCAATAGCTGACATGAAGTGGGCAGAACTTGAAACATGGCTATAAGAGCGAATTTTCGAAGAAATAACCGGTTCTATGTAAAATCTCTTCATTGGAGAACATGATTGCCATGAAGAACATCTCAAGTATCAACCAAGTTTCTTCATCTTCGAAGTACTCCAAGTTAAGAACGGAATAGGATATCGTAATTCTGATGTCACCACCGTTTTCTGCGTAAAAAAAAAAACCTTTGAAATGAGGTGTCAATTGTGAGACTGTTTCATTTTGGGAATTTATGGGAAATATTCGAGAAAAGAAAAGGAGGGTAGCTGATGTTCCAGTAGCTAACATGTGTTGATTCAGTACCTGACACTCTCTGTCAGGCACTGAGAAATGAAATCTGCGTCGAAAATCACGTTTATTGGCATACCGGTGCAGCTACCAAGAATGATAAAATAAGAAATATGAAGGTTTGAAGAAAACTGTCGGATGTAATAGTTTCTGACAGGGCCTGTCAACTACTGGATAAATGCGGATTTCATGTACCAGTGCCTGACATCCGTTAAATACACCAAGTAAATTGAGAAATCGGGGTTACAACGCATGGAACACAATATATCCTACACCCTGGTGTTGATAATAACACAAAACACGAAACGAACCACATCAATTAATAGCTAAGAAGAAAGACTTACTCCTGAGTCCTTGTCCAATATGGCAACACAGGTGGCACTACCCACCGTATAGAACGAACTAACCGAACAATTTGTGATGTCAGGCACTATTAACGCCCAAATTGAAGCAGGCAAAGCCACCAAACGACAACGGAATGCCAACCGAAGCCGCCAAATTTTAAAACAGTGATTTTCGAGGGCGTGGATCCTTATTATTCCAGTTTTCCAATGAACCTGTCAGCAACTGGAGCAGTGTCAGCTACTGGCACATTTACCCTAACTATATAAGTATACTTTTTTTTTTTTTAAATTTCCAATAGAGTAGCCAGAGACTGCTGTTCCCCTAACACGGGCACTTAGCCCATATTGGGGAAAATTGATTTCTTTCAACTACTTTGTAATAGTACTTCAGTAAGAACTTACATAAATATTCTGTATTCTGTATTTGTGAATAAATAATGAAATTATATAACCTTACCTAAACAACATTATTGCTCCGTATTCTCATACATGTGGACTAACTCATTCACAAAAAATCAATCGACTGGTTGTGATTTACAATTTTCGAATTTCCGCCACGTTTTGACTACTTTGGCCCCACTGTGCGGCGATGAAATCGTGGCTACGTTTGTCTGTCTACACTCACGGAATGTTATGTTTCTGTTCTATTTCGGAGCGTTTGAAGGCGATTTGTTAGCCGACCGCCCGTTTGGCGGCTGTTTTGTTATTGATATTGAGCAGCATTCGTTTGAATAAAGTTGTGTTGAGTTTACTCTTTCGTACGAACAACCCTCAGCTGTTCGGAAGATGATGAGCAATAAACATGCGTCCGGTGCGGCTCGGCCACGTCCGACACAACCAAAAACGGACGGGGCTGTGGGGACATTGAACGTGTTTGAGTGTCAGACGTCGTTATACGGAGGTTCCCTCCTTATAAATATATTTATTCACTGCGGTAGGTACCAATAAGGCATCAATAAACTGGCGGTTTCCGGCCGGCGGCGGACCGCAAGACGAGAGAGCGGTCCCTTATACAGACAAACCTTCCGATTTCCGATTCAAAGGGAATTCGCGATATGCCAACACCTCGTGGGTCGACTTGCAACAGAAAGTCTGAGTCTTTGGTCATTTCATACTGAATGAATCATACAACTCGTATATGAATATAACAACGTATTATACAAGTTCAACACCTAATTGGGATCAAAACCTCATCGACTCATAACACTAAGAACACTCATCAAATTTTCGAGACAACGGTTATTTATCTACTTTGTGCAGAAATAATAGATGAAACGTTTACAGAGATGATGAATTAATTATAAAAAATTTGTACCAATAGAATTCTGGGGTTTCCATTTCCACTTACCCACTTCGACAATAATTTAATAATTTATTATTATTATTTTTCGTTTTAAAGCCATTTATTAACATAACACGTATAGTACAAAAAGAAAAGTATTGGACACATGAAGTAAAATTATTCACGAGTACAAATGTAAGTAGTTAATAACAAAAACATTTGGCAATTTCTGATCTCCAAATGTAAAGAAACTTTCCGAGATCAGGAGTTGCATACAAATTAATAATACAATAATGATCAAAAAATCAAATCATGGGAGGCTACGATTTTAGTTCCCAATGGTAGATTATACCAATCTTGCCGATGTGGGGTTCATTTGGTATTTTGGGCTTTTCACAATCGTGTTTCTAACATTCAACAAATCTCGAGCGTGCAATATGACAAACAAGTTCCTTGATAAACTCGTACATTCATCATCCATCATGTTCGTAGATGGGCAGAATCGGGCCACTCTAAAGGGACTTTTGGGGAGTTTGGGGGGGGGGGGGGGGAGAGAAGTCTCCATAAATTCCAAAAATGAAACAGTCTGACAAATGACACCTCATTTTAAAGGTTTTTTTTTTTTTTTTTTACGCAGAACACGATGATGAAGATATTTTAGTCCGTTCTTAAACATGAGCACTTTGAAGATGAAGAAACGTGGTTGATACTTGAGATGTTCTTCATGGACATCATTTTCTTCAATGGAGACATTGTAGGTACATCAATCCAGTTGTTTCTTCGAAAATTCTCTCTTATAGCCATGCTGCTTGACGGTGGATTTTAATAAATACATCGAAGTTTCTCTGAAATTCGCTCCCTCTAAAATTCCTCTAAAATTTGTAGAGCTATCGTTGATAAAAAAAATTTGGACAAACGCCCTTCTTCATATTTTTTTGTAGTTTTCAAAAATGATAAAATTGCGCGTTGTGCAATCAACTTTGTTTCTTCAACTGGTTTTTTTCAACCCTGTTTTGATTGCAGATTCGGATTCTGTGCGAAATTTTATGTATATTTGAACCCCGACTCAACTTTTTCTGTAGCGCGAAACCCGTTCAGCGAGCGCGCAATGTTGCTAATTCACCAAAATGGATTATTGTAAACCCCAAGTGTGGCACATGAATTTTCATTGTTTCATTGTTTGAAATAATGCATATTTTTCAACGCTGTTTCACGTGGTGACATCTGTTTGCGGCTTTGATCGAAATTTAACCCAATAACAACCAAAAATATCATCGGCGTACAAGGAAAACCCACTAAGTCCATTTTTGCACAAAATGAGATTTAGCTTCATTTAGGCCTCTTCGGATGCTCTCCAAGGTTTAAACTGGTCCCCAACCATTTTGTAACAAATGAGAATGTTTATGGGGTTGGGGACCAGTTTAAACCTTGGAGAGCATCCGAAGAGGCCTAAATGAAGCTAAATCTCATTTTGTGAAAAAATGGACTTAGTGGATTTCCCTTGTACGCCGACGATTTGGTGATTGTCTTTTTTTTTTTTTTTTAATCACGCTTTTCTAAATGTGTGGTCATTTAACCAGTTTTGTCGTTTCTTGTGTTTACTACGAGTGCAAGTAGAGGAGATAAGTAGGTACCTACAAAGCAAAATAAGTCGTCAGGTGTTAACAAAATATGATGTACATGAAAACACAAGCACTCCAGTACCCAGTGAGAATAGAATACCTTCTATTCTCACTGCCAGTACCCCTATTAGAATCCACTACTGAGTTCAACAACTTAATACACTACAGCCACAGGGATAAAGAAGGGGACCTAACTCGTGGACCACCCTGTATGTATTAGCTGTCGAATCGATTCCTAGCCTGTGACCGTCCCGAAATGAAACACATATCATATTAGAATCGTATACAAACGATATACAATGAAAAATCTACTTGAGAAGAAAAATTTGTCATATCGTAGAAATTGCCACTTTTTCAAACGCTCATAGACCCGGCACGATAATTTTGGCCTGCAGTCCTAAATTTTGCGCCTAAATATCAGCTGACTCCTCCGTGCACAAACTTGCATCGCTCAGTGATAGAAGCGGGTCACATTTCGAAGACAAACGGACATTTTGAACACCTACAATAGGAATTTTGATAATAAAAAAGATTTTACTAGAAGAATAACATGAAATCCGATTTCAAACTCATTTTTTACCTGACCAGTCAAAACCGGACTTTCCTCTAAAAAACCACGTTTTTCTTGATGCAAACGTAATTTTCTACCTCAAAACTGCATTGCAACAATATTTTGCTTATACCATTGGAAAGCTGATATTTAGGCCTAAAATTTAGGGCTACAGGCCAAAATTATCGTGCCGGGTCTATGAGCGTTTGAAAAAAGTGGCAATTTCTACGATTTGACAAATTTTCCTTTTCAAGTACATTTTTCACCCGTTTTGACGAATCAAAAAAAATTTTTGTTTTTCATTAGAGGGATAGGAAATTTTGTGTTCTGTCTAACGGCGTAATTAGATTTTAATTTTCATTTAAATTGAGAGATGGCCATTTTAAGGTGATAAAGTCGAGAACACGAAACAAATCTTAAAATTGAAAAAACTTAATTTTTTAGCTAAGTAAAAACTCTGCAAATTCTTGACACAACGGTTTATTATCTTCCTTGTACAGATCACCCTTCTGTCTATACCAGACTGTGTTGCAAATCGGCACCATACCATATTCTCACCGTACTCATACCATACCATACGAATTTCTTTCCTATCATACCATACTGTATTATACCAAATCATACATACAATAATATACCATACCATACTCATACCATGTCATACAAACCGAGTGAATATTGAAATGTCATCCATTTCTGACCTATATTTAAAATTTCAAGTATCTAGCTCATCATCAAAATTTAATTTATTTAAACAAATAGGTATTATTTAAACAATTTCACAGACAAGAAACCGAGTGAATATTGCATTGTGATCCAGTTCTGACCTATTATTAAAATTTCAAGTCAATAGCTCATCATCAAAATTTAATTTGTATTATTACAAAAAGGTATTATTTAAACAATTTTACAGATGAGAAACCGAGTGAATATTGCAATGTGGTCTATCCCCGACTCACGGTTAAAATTTCTAGATTGTAGTTTACCGGGAAGATGTAAAAAGGTAGTTTTATTCTGGGCGTCTGGGGGTTAGGTCACATAACGGCCGTTTTCGACGCGAAAGTTTAGTGTTTTTCCTAAAACTTTGCGCGGTTACTGTGAACGAACAGCTGGTCGCACAAAAATCCAATTGGTCTTAAAAGATTCGTAATTTTTCAGGTCATTCAAAGGTCAACTAAACTTCACACGGTTCAGTTAAATATTCGGAGATAAGACATCGTCGAAATTTTAAATTTCGTTTTGAACCCCTTCCCCTTGACCTAGGGTTATGAAAAGTTTCGAGGATCATTGTGGGGCTGGTCCAAACCCAGAAACCAAATTTCGTAATTTTAGCTCAACGCTAACTGGGCAAAGTGCCACGGACGGCGGACGGCGGACGGGGGACGGCGGACGGGGGACGGCGGACGGCGTACGGCGGACGGACGGATTTTTTTTTATTCGATTTTCTGAATCTACGTATCTTGAAACGTAAACCAACAAATTTTGAGGGGGGGTTAAAAAATTTTTTTCTTTGGGCGATTCCAATGGTTCATTATCGAAGATAATAAACCAAAAATTGCTACAGGACATTGTCGACCTCAAATTAGCTGTCCAATCGATTCCTACCCATCCGACCGTCGCGAAATGAAACACCCTGTATACGCTGTATGATACTTATACCATATACATATCGCTGGTCGGGAAAAAGACTATGATAACTCGAAAAAAGTTTTCATGGTGAATTCCAATGTAATCATGCCATCATTTCGCTATGAATGGCTATCCCCTTGCAAATAACCACAGGACTAGTTAGTGTATTGTAACCGAACTGTCGCCTTGTTAACCCTAATTTTTAACCTCATTCCAATCCCTCTGTAACACTAATTTTGAGGTGTGATTGTATTCGTCAAAAACAGTCGAACATTTCTAGAAATATGATTGTCTTGGAATAGGGGGATTCAATGAAAAATATTCAACTAAAACTTATTTTTAATATCCAACAATGTGACAGAAGAGAAGAATAGCGGATATAATGTCGTAAATATGAAATTTCAGTCTTCTCGTTTAAATCTCGACAAACTAGTTAATGACCAAGTACAAAAAACTCTGCAAATTCTTGACACAACGGTTTATTATCTTCCTTGTACAGATCACCCTTCTGTCTATACCAGACTGTATTGCAAATCGGCACCATACCATATTCTCACCGTACTCATACCATACCATACGAATTTCTTTCCTATCATACCATACTGTATTATACCAAATCATACATACAATAATATACCATACCATACTCATACCATGTCATACAAACCGAGTGAATATTGAAATGTCATCCATTTCTGACCTATATTTAAAATTTCAAGTATCTAGCTCATCATCAAAATTTAATTTGTTTAAACAAATAGGTATTATTTAAACAATTTTACAGACAAGAAACCGAGTGAATCCAGTTCTGTGATCCAGTTCTGACCTACTTTTAAAATTTCAAGTCAATAGCTCATCATCAAAATTTAATTTGTATTATTACAAAAAGGTATTATTTAAACAATTTTACAGATGAGAAACCGAGTAAATATTGCAATGTGGTCTATCCCCGACTCACGGTTAAAATTTCTAGACTGTAGTTTACCGGGAAGATGACAAAAGGTAGTTTTATTCTGGGCGTTTGAGGGTTGGGTCACATAACGGCCGTTTTCGACGCGAAAGATTAGTGTTTTTCCTAAACCTTTGCGCGCTCACTGTGAACGAACGGCTGGTCGCACAAAATTCCAATTGGTCTTAAAAGATTTGTAATTTTTCAGGTCATTCAAAAGTGAGCTGAAAATTACACGTTTCAGTTAAATATTTTGAGATATGACATTGTCGAAATTTTAAATTTCGTTTTGAACCCCTTCCCCTTGACCTAGGGTTATGAAAAGTTTCGAGGACCATTGTGGGGCTGGTCCAAACCCAGAAACCGAATTTCGTAATTTTAACTCAATGCTAACTGGGCAAAGTGGCGCGGACGGCGTACGGCGGACGGACGGATTTTTTTTAATTCGAGTTTCTGAATCTTCGTGTCTTGAAACGTAAACCAACAAATTTTGAGGGGGGGTTAAAATTTTTTTTTCTTTGGGCGATTCCAATGGTTCATTATCGAAGATAATAAACCAAAATGATCACCTCTCCCGAAAAATAACCAAGATTATCTCTTAAGCAAGATTAATCTCTTATCTTTGACTCCTTGAAATCATAGTGTGAAGTCTTAGCAGGAACAGGTAGTTAATAATTTGTACTTGTCTAAAATGATTATTTAAGTTCAAATTACTCAATAAAAGCAAATCCAAAATACACAGTAGTAGGTACAAAAGATTATTTTACAAGTCATCATAATAAGGTTTGTAGTACAGGGGCATGACAGCGACACCTTTATTGTCCTTCAAAAAAGACCTAGCAAGCCTTTTTTTTCTCAGATATCCCCATTTTTTTCGTATAAGCCCTTTTGAATGTAACATTTTAAAATTCAAACTTGTAATAGTCTCGGGCCAGACGAACAACGGTTTCGGGTGACAGCTCAAGTACAACTGACATGTCTTCACGGCAATATGAGTTCGGCTAGTATTGCAGATGAATCTCCACGCAATTCTGAGTTAGTCCATCATTAAAACTAGAAAATGACATTTTTCGAGTTATCATAGTGTTCTTCCCGACCAGCGATATAATGTCACGTTAAACCAAATAGCCAAACACGACCACTTGCAACGAGCAAACACAAGTTCTTATAACCAAGGCTACCGAAAAACGTTCGATATTTGATCCGCAATTAAGTTTTTTGCTTGTCCTGAAAAGTGAGGTTTTGTCACTCACGACGTATCACATTTAGGCCGAGGATATTTAGATGTGATATCGTGCTCACCACCAATCAAACTTTCAATCAACTTACACAATCTAATTTGTTTGAAACGAAAGAGTGACAAATGATAAGATTGACACAAGACTCTCGAAATCCCTTGGAAACCGGCGGCTCAATAAGAGTCCCATAAATCCTCCTCTCGGAGCTCGACAGTTGCAGATGGAAAAATAAAAACTCCGTCACATGATCGCTGCCAGCGCGAATGCAGAATGACTCAGGTCCTCTGACCTTGCGAATGACGCAGTTATATAACCAGTTGCACATCTAAACAAGCTGTGTACACAGCACTCGACCGTCTCCTCCGCGAATTATTGAGCTGTGTTTATTATAAAGGCCGCGAACGGCAACAACTCTTCAAACAAAATATGTAGCGGGAGAGATAAACGACTTCTCTAAATTCCAGCGACGCAGCTCGACTTGAAACGGACAAATTTTATCTCAAGTAACCAACTCGTACAACCAAATCAGTCGGTCGATCAGTGCACAACGTCACAAATTCAAATTCAAAAAATATTTTATTGGCATAATGGTACATACATAGATTATTTTACAGTGGCTTGGGATAGTTAGGTTTAACAATATCGGCCTGTCGGCCTTAAAAGTCGTTTAGTCTTAAGTAGTATTGTATGTAGTGTCTTAATTTAGGGGGGATAGTAAAATTTGTAAGAGAAAAGGGAACAGTTGAAAACTCTTAGCGTGAGTGGGGTCTTAGAACTAGGGCTATTTACATATTTACAGATTACAAATTCTAAAGGCTATTTACATATTAACATATTTTACAAATTTTTTTAAATACTTCTTTATTTCTAATAAACATACATAGGTACAAACATAACAATAGCTTCACAAGAAAATATTCCCCTATGTGGGCTACAAGCCCGAGTTAGGGAGAAGAGTCTGGTACCTAGACATACACAGGTCTCTCATGAACTGAACAAAAGTAAATAAGAACTTCTTTGTTGTCCGAAAAAGAGACATAACTCTTACCAAATTAATTAACTAATTAATAATTATTAACAAAGAAATTATTGAATTATTTTTACAGAAATGAGTAGATTATTATACTGTTAGAAATGCTGTCAGTGAAATGGGATTTCAACAACTTGTTGACACGTTGTGGATTCTCACGTTGTGGAGGAGGCTGATTTCCAAGCTGTTTGGTAACGCATTCTAACATTTAGCCCCGAAATGCCTGTATAGTAGCTGTGGCACAGCGGGGGAGGATCATGGAACGAAAGACCTGATAACGGGTCGGAGGATCATGTCGGGGTAGGGAAAAAGACCTTTCCTTCAAAACTTGTCTAATCGAGGAAAGCACCCTGAGATGATTGAAGTCTAAGACGTGGGCCCTCTGAATTAATGGTGGCGTGTGCTCCAGATAGCTGCTCTTCGTTACAATTCTTAATATACAGTTAATACAATAATTGTATGAATTATTAATACATTAATTATATTATTATTAATTATTAATATACAGAAGACCTCTGTCAGAGGTGGCTTGGGGGGTTGACTTGCATGAGATGACTCAGATCCGCCTCCGTGTGTTTTGTCTCCATCGGAGTTTGTGAGATATGTTTATGTCGTGGAGGAGAGTGTTTGGGTGTGATCTTAGTTTGTCCGTGAATTTGTTTTTCTGTTTTGTGATGAAGGTGTCAAGTGTTTCGATTCCAAATTTCTTGTGTAATGTTTCAATGTTTGTGCGGCGTGTCGTGTGGGTGGCGAGCAAAATGCATTTGTTCTGTGTAATTTGTAATTTGTTCTGTGTAATTTGTAATTTGTGTAATGATGTGGTTGCTGCTGTGTGCCATATTTGGGAAGCGTATGTGACGGATGAGCGGTTAAGTGATTTATACATGGCGTCTGTGGAGAGTGAGTTGGATTTAAAAAGGTGTTTCCAAGTTTCCTGCGGGCGGTTTTGTTGATTTCGTTGATGTGATGTTGCCAGGTGTAGGCAACACATACCTGAGTCAGAGGTATTTTACTGAGGGGGAAAATGGAAAATCAAAGTATCATCTTCAGCTACAAGCGAAACCTCCCCTCCAAGATCACTATACACTCAAATCACATCCAACTATCGCCCTCAGTAAAATAGGTATCAACTCGGTAAAATACACAATGACAAAAGACACAACGTCAGGTAAGAGTGGCAGATGGATCCATTCCGAGTTCTGCCCGTCCGAGACAGGTAATAGAGGTAGATGATGGACACACCCCGAGTTCTGCCCGTCAGCGACGAGCCCGACAGCTAGTATATTTATATATTTATGTATGTGTCACTCCGGACGATAACTCTCGATAGAATTGAGATAAAAAGTTCAAATGTGCACAAAAAATCCGTCTTGCCAATCGAAAGGTTAATTTCGTAGTTGGGGAGATTCGGGCCACTCTAAGGGAGGGTTTTGGAGAATTTGGGGGAGGGGGGGGGGGGGAATTACCCATAAATTCCCAAAATGTATTATATATTATATAATATATATATTATATTCTTATAGGGCTCTTCAAGATCTGTCTGCCTATGGATATAACACGAAAATCGAATTTTTCAACTTTTCATCCTCCTATTCTTGAGGTGCGATACATTGCGAAATTTGTATGATACTCATAATTTTATGACAATGCGGTTTTTAATCAAGAGAATTTATTCACTTGATAATATTAGATACTACAATCTAAGACTAATTTCATCTTTATATTGCAGATAATTTACATTAATTTTCATCACTTGGAGTAAAATTTGGTTGAAAAATGCACTTTTGAGGTTAGCTCATTGAAAAAAATTTGTGTGTCAGCTAATTTTTGAGATCGCTATTTTTAAGCTACCAAAAAAGTCACACAATGGATTTTTGCTACCAAAACAGAAATAATCTATTGTGCAGTATGGTTCTTGTTAATTTTTTTAAACTGCAATTTCTAAATGTGATTTTTGGAATAATTAAAACACAAACATTGTCATTGAAAGATAAAATGTATTGGAATACAGATGGGTTAATAATTACCATTTGACTGAAAAATTACAATAAAGACAAACAATATTTTTAATGAAAATATAATGTATATGGGGCCTAATAAGATCAAAGTCAAAAGTCAAAATTAGGGTCAAGGGTTAGGACCAAGGGGGTAATTTTGATTTACATAACAATCCTGTTTAAAAATAGAAGTGAACCGCTGAATGTTGAATGGGCGAAACTCCCTCTACCCCAAGTTGTGGGAAATTACCAAAAACTGCATCTTCTCGTGCATTAGTGTTGCTTGACTTAAATTTTATATGGGTAGGCAATCACCTGAAACGTGTTATGGTGATATTGTTCAAATTTTAACAAACAATCTGGGTTCTGTAGAATTTTCCGAATTTCGTGGTGATCCGCCCTTTATACATTTATTTATCTGTAAGATAAAATGAAAATAATCAGGTTTTGGGACAGGATTTCACAAAACTGAATGGTACATGCATTATTGGGTCTAGAATACGCTCATATACCTAATATATTTTTTATGTTATCTTATATGTTATAATATGAGATAACAAAATATGAGCACTATTCGACTTGAAAAACGAAAAATATCGAGTAAAAACTTTCAAATTATCAAAAAATCAAGTTGAAAAAAGGAATTAGTTCAAATAAATTCTGAATTGTGTACCCATTTTCTTTAATCTTCAGTTTCCTATTTAAAAATAGAAGTAAACGCGTTGTTGAAAGAATTTATTCATTTGTTTGTTCATTTATAAACTTTCTTTATTATTACCACGTCACGATGGTAGTATGAAAAACAATGGTTTATTATGTTCTGTACAGATCGCCCTTCTGCCTGCATCACTGGTCTCTGTACAATATCCTTGTGAGCCCTGTCATACGAAATAACTGGAGGAATGAGCAAAAACATTGTTCGAATGGGTGACCAGTTTTATAGAATTCCGGGGTTCACACTTGTACCTACCTCGTTGAAAGAGTTCAAGCAAGAAAGTCACGATGTCATTGGAAATGAAATATTCCTGAATAATTCTCTCTGAATTGAGGGTCGATTTGAATTTCGTTGCCTGTTCGAATCATTGGTTATTTGCTCAAGCCACATCCCTGTAAATATTTTCCTCAGCTCACTAGATATAGTTCCGTCGAGTTTTTAAAATGTAGCTGACACCTAATCATGTAGTTCTTCACACAATAAAAGAAGAACTTGACGAAATCTACTTCCCCCAATTCAAGTCATTATAATGTGGTGATTCCTATTATTATTTCAGTGTGTTTAAACACAAGGTTCAAGGGAAAAAAATTGAGTTTTTTTGCTGAATGTTGGGTAGGATATTCTATGCTAAGGTGATATAACGTTACAGTAAATTTCCCTTGGAAGTGATTCATTTACTACTTGCTGGTACTGAACAGCTGTTGATATATTTTTCCTTTCTCATAAAGGCACAGTTATGCAGCGTGAGTTAATGAGTAATTTCTCACCCGATTCTCGGAGATTTTTGAGATATACAATTTTAAAAATTATGTACTTAGCTGATTTTCATGAAACCATTTCGAGCGTGAAGTGGCAACATGACATAACTCATTTTTTGGCCATATTGATTTAGAGGTAGTTCTATACAGGGTGTTCATTTCAAGACGGCTCAAATGCATTTCCTGCATAAGCGGCTGATCTGAGCAAAAAATGACAGAGAAAAAAGTTGTAGCCCTTGAGCCTTTCTTTCCAAAAATGACCACCACTTGACGTTCCGGCCGCGCATGCGCCTCCTGCGCAAGATCGAAAGTTGGGGTTTCTGGATGACCCATGTTTATGAACATTAAATGTTCATAAACAAATTTTGTTAAAAGGGCATACAAAAACAAAACATATGCAACAAGCCGCATTTCGATATCTTAAATATTTACCGAGTTATCGGGTTTTTAAAATTTACAATTTCAAATTAAGGGGAAAATATTACATTCCTTTACCGTGGTCTTTTTGGAACAAGTGGCACATGTTTTCAACGGTTTTTTTTATCGCCTGTCTAGTTAAAATATTTCCAGCTTTGTAAAATTAATAGTTTCCCCGATAAACACGATATTTTCGTGAAGAGGCAACATGAGGGATACTGTTACAGACATAAATATTAAGTTAGTATTCAAATTTGTCTTATATACAAATGTATTGTATGTAAAATTTGTATGTGATTATCTGCCAATAAATAAATAGGTAAATAAAATAAATAAATAATAATGACACAACTCGTTTTTTGGCCATATTGAGTTAGAGGTAGTTCTATACTATAGCAAATTTCTCGCTGAATCGATCGGTGATGTTAGTTTTGGCGTTTTCCCTGCCAGAAAAAAAGAGTTATTAGCAACCGGCTGCAGCATCACACAATCTCATAGATTTGAGAAATTTATAGTGTTCCAAACTACGTATTTCTATATCTAAGACCAAAAAAACCTGTGTTGAGACTTAATATGTTGATTTTTTTATTTTTATTTTTATTTTTTAGTGCTGCACTTTTTTGATAATCTTTCAATTGAACTTTAACCGTTTTAAATGGAATGATCTAATTATTTGTATATGTTTCCAACCCGACTAATAACTAACTTGCGATACCCTGCACAACATAAGCCAATTCCAACTGGGATTTCCAACAACTCGGCCCATCTCAGTCAAAAATTGATTTTCAAGCAATTTTAGCAGAACTTCTGAACTTGGACAAAACTTAGTCGTTAAAGCAATCACAGTTCTTTACATTGAATTTATACGAGGAGAATTCAGGGAAATTGAGTTAGGCCATGATACCACTTCACCCTCGATTTACGCTAATTTCGAATGTAAGACCTGTTTCTACATATAGACGTCAATAATTGTCGCCTATATGTAGAAACAGGTCGTAGGTATATTATTTTTTATTAAACCAGGTCGTATAATTATTTTCAATTAAAACAATATTTTGTTAAACCGTGTTTTAGCGATTTTTGGCCTTCAGTTTTCAAAATTGGAACACTTGGTCATTTGTATGTTCTCTGAAAATGATACTCATTGATTTCATTCGCCCATTCTCTTTAGGACGGGGACAGAATGATAGGAGTTTTCTTGCGGGGGCCAAGGGCGTAGGTCTGCCGGTTTTTCGACGCCATTTTTCCTCGCCACAATAAATGGAATAGAAATGAAGAGATGAGACGCTAACACGTATCAGTAACTGATGATCAACTGTTGATCTAACGTAATGCGTGCGGGTTTGGTCCTGTATCCGTATCTGTTGATAACGCATCTCACATGACCTGACTGACACGGGCGGATCGCGGCGGATGTGATTGTTTCTCATTTATTTCACTCAATACCTCAGGAATAGGAAGAAAAACTCTTTTTTTCTGAACCAATTCGGGCGTGTCTGGGAATCGCTATGTTTGTTAATACTACTGTAAATCCACCATTTTTCAATAACAAATTTTATTTGTCGCTCTTTTTTCCTTAAATTATCAACTTATATTCCCAACTTTACCATTCCCTAGAACATCCTAATTGATACTGAATTCCAGACAATACCCATTTTTACCATAAAAATGGGAAAAAATCCACAGCATGGCCATAAGTGCGAATATCCGAAGAAATAACTGGTTTCATGTAAAATATCTCCACTTTACAGGTTTAATAATAAATTTTCTCTCGAGTTTTTGCCGTGTAATGCCACAGCTTATAGATTTTCAATGCTGGACACGATGGTGAAGTTAGAATGGCGATATCTCATACCGTTATCAGATTAGAGCAGATGAACCGTGAAGAACATCTCAAGTAACAACCACCATATGAGGGGTTCACGATGCTGGAGCAGTTTAGGTAATAGCAATTTTTCGAAGAATTTCATGTGTCGCGGTTTTTCGCTGTTTTGCTAAAGTTCTCTCCGGTTTGGATCAAAAACGTAGTTTTCCGTCTTAGTCATCAATCAATCGGCGATAGCCCTCATAAGGCATTCGGCATAAACGACGGCAATTAAAGAGCATCGAAAGAGGAAACAATAGAAGAACAAAAGAATGGAAAATTGTACGTGGCCCGCGGCCTTGGTGTAGTTATTAGATGCACATATGCAAGAGGCGGCCTTGTTCTCCCCTCGCCACCGCTACGTTCACCAGTTAACTGCGAAAATACTCGTAGAAAGATAGCGGATTTGCTCTCGACAACTGGTGATCGCCCATAATATTAATAGACACTGAAAAAATTTTTGCGGTTTTCGAAATCGACGAAATAGTGGATTTTATTCATTTTGTACCTACACAATGCACGTGGAAATTCGTATTCGTATTCATATTCATATTCGTATTCAAATTCAAATCTGTATTCGTAGTCATATACATAGCTGTAGAGATTCTCTTTCGACCACCTCGCTGGGTTGCGAGTGTCCATCGATAGAACGAGTAAAATCAACAAAATACCTGGGGATCACAGTCGACGAGGACTTGAAATGGGAATGTCAAGTGTCTTCAATTGTTAGTAAACTTCGGAAATTTATTTACGTCTTTTGCAGCCTGCGAAGATCTCTTGACCAGAAATACCTTCTACTTATATATAAAGCACTTGTGCAAAGTATTATTAGTTTTGGAATAATAACGTGGGGCGGTGCTTCATCCTCTGTGCTGAACCCTCTGATTACGGTTCAGAAGTCAATTTTGAAAGTAATTGCGAAAAAAACCGAGACGTTTCCCCACCAATGATCTCTTCAACACTGTCCATGCTTTCACTATACAACAATTATATATAAAAGCATCTCTCTCCTTCTATCACAAACATCCCGATTTTGGTTTATTATCTTCGATAATGAACCATTGGAATCGCCCAAAGAAAAACATTTTTTAACCCCCCCTCAAAATTTGTTGGTTTACGTTTCAAGATACGTAGATTCAGAAAATCGAATAAAAAAAAAACTCTGCAAATTCTTGACACAACGGTTTATTATCTTCCTTGTGCAGATCACCCTTCCGTCTATACCAGACTGTATTGCAAATCGGCACCATACCATATTCTCACCGTACACATACCATACCATACGAATTTCTTTCCTATCATACCATACTGTATTATACCAAATCATACATACAATAATATACCATACCATACTCATACCATGTCATACAAACCGAGTGAATATTGAAATGTCATCCATTTCTGACGTATATTTAAAATTTCAAGTATCTAGCTCATCATCAAAATTTAATTTGTTTAAACAAATAGGTATTATTTGAACAATTTTACAGACAAGAAACCGAGTGAATATTGCATTGTGATCCAGTTCTGACCTATTTTTAAAATTTCAAGTCAATAGCTCATCATCAAAATTTAATTTGTATTATTACAAAAAGGTATTATTTAAATAATTTTACAGATGAAAAAACGAGTGAATATTGCAATGTGGTCTATCCCCGACTCACGGTTAAAATTTCTAGACTGTAGTTTACCGGGAAGATGAAAAAAGGTAGTTTTATTCTGGGCGTCTGGGGGTTGGGTCACATAACGGCCGTTTTCGACGCGAAAGTTTAGTGTTTTTCCTAAACCTTTGCGTGGTCACTGTGAACGAACGGCTGGTCGCAAAAAAATCCAATTGGTCTTAAAAGATTCGTAATTTTTCAGGTCATTCAAAAGTGAACTAAAAATTACACGGTTCAGTTAAATATTTGGAGATATGACATTGTCGAAATTTTAAATTTCGTTTTGAACCCCTTCCCCTTGACCTAGGGTTATGAAAAGTTTCGAGGATCATTGTGGGGCTGGTCCAAACCCAGAAACCAAATTTCGTAATTTTAGCTCAACGCTAACTGGGCACAGTGCCACGGACGGCGGACGGGGGACGGCGGACGGGGGACGGCGTACGGCGTACGGCGGACGGACGGATTTTTTTTTATTCGACTTTCGTCATATCTCAAAATATTCAACTGAACCGTGTTTTTAGTTCACTTTTGAATGACCTGAAAAATTACCAATCATTTAAGACCAATTGGATTTTTGTGCGACCAGCCGTTCGTTCACAGTTAGCGCGCAAAGGTTTAGGAAAAACACTAAACTTTCGCGTCGAAAACGGCCGTTATGTGACCCAACCTCCAGACGCCCAGAATAAAACTACGTTTTTCATCTTCCCGGTAAACTACAGTCTAGAAATTTTAACCGTGAGTCGGGGATAGACCACATTGCAATATTCACTCGGTTTCTCATCTGTAAAATTGTTTAAATAATACCTTTTTGTAATAATACAAATTAAATTTTGATGATGAGCTGTTGACTTGAAATTTTAAAAATAGTTCAGAACTGGATCACAATGCAATATTCACTCGTTTTCTTGTCTGTAAAATTGTTTAAATAATACCTTTTTGTTTAAACAAATTAAATTTTGATGATGAGCTAGATACTTGAAATTTTAAATATAGGTCAGAAATGGATGACATTTCAATATTCACTCGGTTTGTATGACATGGTATGAGTATGGTATGGTATATTATTGTATATGATTTGGTATAGTACAGTATGGTATGATAGGAAAGAAATTCGTATGGTATGGTATGAGTACGGTGAGAATGTGGTATGGTGCCGATTTGCAACACAGTCTGGTATAGACAGAAGGGTGATCTGCACAAGGAAGATAATAAACCGTTGTGTCAAGAATTTGCAGAGTTTTTTCATGTACCCTAGAAACAACGCCTATTGCACTCGTCCCACTTCTCAAGCTGTAATCCCTGCTCCAAAAACTCGTTTATGGTGTACATCTAGACATTTGTATTTCAGCATGCCTTACATAATTCGATCACTCCCTGACGACATGAAATCACCCGCAAATTTATCCCGATCCTTGTTCAAACGAAAAATTTTTACTTGGTTGATTGTCAAAGGTTCTGATTACTGTAAGAGAATCGTTTCTAGCATATATGTGAACTGACCATCTGATTCCAATTAAGTCACTCTGCTCAAATAGTAGGTATCAAACTCATCTAGATATTTATTTTTAGATATTTTAGATATGTGAATCAATTCTAGCAACTCCCCTATAACCGCACAGGATTCTCCGATGGTTATGGGGTAATTTCCGGTAGGATAAACAAGAAGAAAATTTATTTGTATTGAATAATTGTATATACTTGAAGACTTTATTTATTTTATACTTGTAAACTTTAAGATCGTATATGGATGTATATTTGTATATTTGTGAATCTACTGAATAAACTTAATATTCATTCATTCATTCATTCATATGCATATTTTCAAAATTATGAATTTTATTCGTACCTATTCATATTTATTAATATGAATACGTCCATCTCTGTTTAGGTCCTAGGACCTAAACAGGGATGGACGTATTCATACGGGTGTGTATTCATATTGGATGTTTGTTTAGCTAAACAAACGTTTCAAAATAATGTTCTCCGGGGCATCTTAAATATTGGTACAGACGGACCGCTGGACTCTATAGTGACGTACAGATACACACAGTTGGTGAAACAATAAGAAAATATGCGTTGGAGTGCGAACGTCGGCTCCACAAACATCCAAACGTTGATGTATTTGTACTACTGGACAACAGCGAAGACGTACGGAGACTGAAGAGGCCCTCGTCACAACGTGTAGTGGATGTAGGTAGTGACGTATAGACCACAGAAAACGCTCCGAAGTGTTAGAAAAAAGTTTAGAGTTTGTTGGTAGTAAAACGTGTGGTAGTAAAAATCTCTAAATCAAAATTTATTCAATGTTGTACAAAACACTTGAGTGTTGAAGTTTCCCAGATTTGGCGAAGCGTTTTACAAGTGTCAACCCTTAGTCCAGTCAAAAATAAGGAAAGGACCTCAAAGTGGCCTGGGGAAAGCTGGTAACCTTAAGATAGTATTGAAAACGAGTAATCTGAGTTTGTTCCTCTCCAGGGGTTGAGCTTGACTTTGATGCCCCGAAAACGTCGAAAGTTTTGGACTTTCTTCAGTTTTTCGCGTATAACTCCTAAACAACGCACCCCAGCGAAAATCTTACCAGGGGATGATGAGCACGAGCGGTCGATTGTAGAACTGAGTTGCGCCTGAGAAATTAAGAACGATTTCCAGCTTTCCCCAGGCCACTTCGAGGTCCACTGTTTTGCAGCCCTTCTTATTGAAGGTTATGAAAGGTTCGAGAATCATCCTCGGGCTCGTCCCTGCCCGCATGACAAATTTTGGTCCATTTTGAAAGAGCAAATTCGAGCAAATTTGTGTTTATGATTTTCAATTAGGAATTTCTTGCCCCGTCCCCCCAAAAAATTGGTGGGTTTACGTTTTAAGATGCGTCGAATCGGGATATCCATGAAGCGTTTCGCCATTTTCAAACCGCCACTTCTCGGAAACATTATACAGTTTTTTGTTCACTTCGTGTGGTTTTTCATACCAATTTGGTTACATTCAGATTCAGAATACTTTGGCTGGCCCTCAAAAGTTTCCATGAGTAATTCAACTGAGTGATACATAAGATAAGTTGTAGTAGATTAGGTAAGAACTTGTTCTGCGCATCTTCACCTACTTTCAACGCACCAACCAAACAAAGCAGAAACATGAAGTTGATATTTGTTATTAAAAATAAATTAATAATATGACGTCATATTATGACGTTTACATGTGGTCTTCACCTCGAATATGAACTTTCAAGTTTCCTCAAACTCCTGCAAGTTATCGTGATGCTAAACTGCTCTTCAACTCCGTCTTGATGGTCTTACAAAGCGGCACTGTGTCATCAGCCGCGAACTGGTTCAATGTTGGATCGGTGACTGACTATCAATCGTTGTTTACCACCTGAGATCTACGATTTAATTATTAAACGATGATTAAAAACGTTGGTGAAACCGGCCCTCAGTGGCGTTGCTTAGTAAAATTCCAGTGGTGGGGGGGGGAGAGAGAGAGAAACCTCAATTTTGCCAACTGCTTAAAATAAATTTCCCAACTATTTTTTATTTTAAGAAATCAATTTCTCTACTATTTTAAAAATGTAGTAATTATTATACTACATTGCACTCACGCTCAATTCAGTATTTATTAACTTGTGTTAACAAATCATAGCTAGTTTTGCATATTATTACAAAATTATTCGATTCAAAAAACGTCTAAACGTTCTACCAATTCATAGTGAAATTGCATTACTCCAAAAAAAAAACTTGAATAAGAAATGTTTCATCCAATAAACTTTACAAACCATTTTGGTAGCAGACGTAGCAATGTCAAATGTTATGTATATAAAATAGTACAAATTAATATGGGAAAAATTATTTTATTAGGATACTAAAATACTTTGATACTAAAATACTTTTATTTGAAACTAAAATACTTTTGGACATTGATATCAAGAACAACATTTTAACTTCCATAAACGTACAATTAAACAAGTTTGTAATGATCAAATATTCATCAGTGTTGGGTCATTTCACAGAAAGTGGCAAAAAAATGCGAAAATAAGGGCGTGAAAAAAAATGTTTTTCCTACCATTCGCTTGAGGACCTTAACAGAAGTTAAAAGCCCAAAAAACTCATCATAGAAATGCCTGGTTGTTGAGGAACGGCCATTTTGAAATTTGAAGTTCCAGAGGAGTGAGATCAGTCATAGGGGAGTGAGGTAAGGAGTAATTTCAGCAACGTTTTATTAGAATTTCAAGCACGTATGATTACAGTACAGTATAATTATAATATAAAGTTACCTTTGGTGAGTGCAAGGAACAAGTTACGTTATAGAAACGGCTCACCAACCAGTTTTTGGATGGATCAATCACATCGAACAAGTCAAACAGTTTTTATACAGCTGAATATCTTATCGCTCCTTATCTTATCTCCATCATTCTAGCTTTTTCTGTCTCCCTCTTCTTTTTCAAATATTCCTCCCTTTCTGGAGCCATGCCTCCAACTCTTAGGCAAGAGAAAAAAAATTGAAAGCACGAGGGGTAATATAATATTACCCTAGATGTGATACCTCTAAGTGAAAAACTCTAACTTTTCAGGGGAAGCAAAAAACTGTTAACTCGGGTATATTATGACATTTTTTCGGTATCCTTGGTTATTAAATCCATTTAGTATAAATATATTTAATAACCTAGGACACCGAAAAAATGTCATAATATACCCGAGTAAACAGTTTTTTGGTTCCCCTGAAAAGTTAGAGTTTTTCACTTACGAGGTATCACATCTAGGCCGACGTTATTATTATATAACATTGTTATAATATTGTCACAATCATGGAAAAGACAATCAGATTTCCATGTGGAAATAAGAAATCTCACATCCTTGTCACAAACCTCACACCCCTGGATCTTAACTAATGAGGGGAGTGAGGTCCAGGGAATGTAAATTTCCTATGTAAATTCAAATTTGAGGATACCGTTGGAAAGCCGAGCTTTTTGGCCAACTTTTGCAGTAACAGTACAAAACTTTCAAGTAGGAGTAAAGGCGAAAAAACTCGGGTTTTAAGTGGAGTAACACATACGAGTCATAAGTAAAGACCGGATTTCTATGCAATTGCATATCCATTTCACTTCATGTAAGGCGAGCGCAAATTCTTCCTTAAGTCGAGTTGCCTGCTGTAGATGAATTTTATTCTGCACATTCTTGCATATTCGGGGTAAAAATCGTAATGCTGCATATTTTATAGATGATCAACAACGATTTTTGGTGACAATAAAATAAAGTTCCTAAGAACGAAAATCAGACGGAGAGTTTGATTTTGATCACTTGAGTAGGATCACAAAGTGTTGAAAAAGTGTTGGATTTGGTGTTGAGTTGAGACAAATGTTGGAGTTGATCGAGGAATGCTCCCCAAAATATGCTGGCAATTCGTGGTACAAAAGGGACAAAATTTTGATGAGGCAGGAATTTTAAGCAATTATAATTTTTTTCCAGTCACTTCGGTTGATGTGGGGCGGTCTTTTTCCGTCTACAAACACACTCTCTCGGACCGTCGTCACAACTTCATTCAAGACAACCTTGAAACGTGTATCTTCGTCAATATTATTATTATTAGTTACGAAAAATTGGCACATCTGTCAAGAAGACGAAATCGATAGAAAATTATTTTAAAACTGTTGTGTTCCTTTTGTAAGTTATGTACGAATAGTGTGAACGTTGCAAAAAGTTGTAAATAGTAAAACAAATAATGTTCTGTAAAAACAGCAATTACCAAATATTTTTACGAAATGAGAATTTCATTCAGATCATTCCTTATTGAAACTCACTGGTAGAGTGTTTTTTTTTTTTTTTTTCAAGCACTGAAACTTAATTTTTTGAATTTTTCAATATTTTTTGTTGCATATTTGTCGCATATTTCATTAGTTTTTACTGTATATTCGGGGCATCTATGCTGCATGGAAATCCTGTCTTTAGTCATAAGGTATTTTTAGTCACAAAATAGTTGTAAAATCAACCCCCCCCCCCTTCCCGGACGTCCACCCTCAAGTGGGACACCCTGTATAACTCAACGCCGACAATTTCGGACTTATACCAGTCTTAATCCTGTTGTTAGCAAATCCTAAGTTTGTCCTAATCTATCCATACTTGAAAATTCGCTCATTAGTCCATGCCGTATGACTAGAACGTGTTGTCCTTCACAGATCCACCAAAAATAAGTAGTCTTTTTCTTTATCAGAAAGTATGGACTGAAGATAATGAATGTTGCGTATGTAGTTAGCATTGAAATTGAAGCTACTGAATGGACGCGCCCGAACATTGATGACTGGTGGGTGGAATAATCGAACTTGAATGGGAAATCATCAATAAGTCCATAGTAACGAAATTAGATCTCAAATCAACCTTGTGCTTCGGGAAGACCCATTGTCCGCGAGGCATGATTGCCTCCTGGCTTGATGTAACTTGAAACCAGGCGGCGTTAATGTAAGTCTGGGGGGATCAAGGAAGCTTTTTGTCTTTGATTGGTAAGTCCGCCATTCGGTAGCCGATTGTCGCCGGAATCTACTTCCCCTGCCTTTGTCCACCAGACACCTCCAGTCGCCACAATGAGAACTAATTAACCCGAGTACGAACCAATGTCTCTCGAGGGAGACTGGAATCCTTTCATACCGACTGACTCGACGTCACACGTTCATTGCAGCTGCAATGAGACGCGGCTCGGTGGCGACAGCCCGCCGCGAAGGCGAAAACCGAAAACGTGCGCGGAGACGTTGAGCCAAATGTGCGCGCACTCGGCAATTTGAACGGACCTCAAACCGTGCGTTCCCCATTTTCCACCACATCATGAAAAAACAGATATTTGGAACTGGTCTTATTCAATTCAGAATTTAACTCTTCATCTTAATAAATTGGTATTAATTATGAAAGTTTTACATTTACAATACAATTGCTCTTGAAAATTTATTAAATATAATTTACAATAGGTATACAGGGTGGTCATTAATTATGTATGATATCCACAATGAATTTTAATTCTTTTTTGTGAAGGATTTTGAACAAACTGAAAACCCCGCTTTTCCTATTTTTTTTATTCTGCATTCAACTGCGCTATTTTCAATTTTTCCGACTGGGCCGAATTGGCCCAATGCACACCAACTTCGTTTTTGGTTTATTATCTTCGATAATGAACCATTGGAATCGCCCGAAGAAAAAATGTTTTAAACCCCCTCAAAATTTGTTGGTTTACGTTTCAAGATACTTAGATTCAGAAAATCGAATAAAATAACTCTGCAAATTCTTGACACAACGGTTTATTATCTTCCTTGTGCAGATCACCCTTCTGTCTATACCAGACTGTGTTGCAAATCGGCACCATACCATATTCTCACCGTACTCATACCATACCATACGAATTTCTTTTCTATCTTACCATACTGTACTAAATCATACATACAATAATATACCTTACCATACTCATACCATGTCATACAAACCGAGTGAATATTGAAATGTCATCCATTTCTGACCTATATTTAAAATTTCAAGTATCTACCTCATCATCAAAATTTAATTTGTTTAAACAAATAGGTATTTTATTAAATAATTTTACAGACAAGAAACCGAGTGAATATTGCATTGTGATCCAGTTCTGAACTATTTTTAAAATTTCAAGTCAATAGCTCATCATCAAAATTTAATTTGTATTATTACGAAAAGGTATTATTTAAACGATTTTACAGATGAGAAACCGAGTGAATATTGCAATGTGGTCTATCCCCCACTCACGGTTAAAATTTCTAGACTGTAGTTTACCGGGAAGATGAAAAAAGGTAGTTTTATTCTGGGCGTCTGAGGGTTGGGTCACATAACGGCCGTTTTCGACGCGAAAGTTTAGTGTTTTTCCTAAACCTATGCGCGGTCACTGTGAACGAACGGCTGGTCGCAAAAAAATCCAATTGGTCTTAAAAGATTCTTAATTTTTCAGGTCATTCAAAAGTGAACTAAAAATTACACGGTTCAGTTAAATATCTTGAGATATTTTGAACATCGTCGACATTTTAAATTTCGTTTTGAACCCCTTCCCCTTGACCTAGGGTTATGAAAAGTTTCGAGGATCATTGTGGGGCTGGTCCAAACCCAGAAACCAAATTTCGTAATTTTAGCTCAACGCTAACTGGGCAAAGTGCCACGGACGGCGTACGGCGTACGGCGGACGGACGGATTTTTTTTTATTCGATTTTCTGAATCTACGTATCTTGAAACGTAAACCAACAAATTTTGAGGGGGGGTTAAAAAATTTTTTTCTTTGGGCGATTCCAATGGTTCATTATATTCAAGATAATAAACCAAAAATCCGTCCGTCACCCGTACGCCGTACGCCGTACGCCGTCCCCCGTACGCCGTCCGTGGCACTTTGCCCAGTTAGCGTTGAGCTAAAATTACAAAATTTGGTTTCTGGGTTTAGACCAGCCCCACAATGATCCTCGAAACTTTTCATAACCCTAGGTCAAGGGGAAGGGGTTCAAAACGAACTTTGAAATTTCGACAATGTCATATCTCTAAAAATTCTCATGAAACGGTGTAATTTTTAGTTCACTTTTGAATGACCTGAAAAATTACGAATCTTTTAAGACCAATTGGATTTTTTGCGACCAGCCGTTCGTTCACAGTGACCGCGCAAAGGTTTAGGAAAAACACTAAACTTTCGCGTCGAAAACGGCCGTTATGTGACCCAACCCTCAGACGCCCAGAATAAAACTACCTTTTTTCATCTTCCCGGTAAACTACAGTCTAGGAATTTTAACCTTGAGTCGGGGATAGACCACATTGCAATATTCACTCGGTTTCTCATCTGTAAAATTGTTTAAATAATACCTTTTTGTAATAATACAAATTAAATTTCGATGATGAGCTATTGACTTGAAATTTTACAAATAGGTCAGAACTAGATAACAATGCAATATTCACTCGGTTTCTTGTCTGTAAAATTGTTTAAATAATACCTATTTGTTTAAACAAATTAAATTTTGATGATGAGCTAGATACTTGAAATTTTAAATATAGGTCAGAAATGGATGACATTTCAATATTCACTCGGTTTGTATGACATGGTATGAGTATGGTATGGTATATTATTGTATGTATGATTTGGTATAATACAGTATGGTATGATAGGAAAGAAATTCGTATGGTATGGTATGAGTACGGTGAGAATATGGTATGGTGCCGATTTGCAATACAGTCTGGTATAGACAGAAGGGTGATCTGCACAAGGAAGATAATAAACCGTTGTGTCAAGAATTTGCAGAGTTTTTCAAATGGGAACCCAATTTTTTATTTATTTTAGATTTGGATTTTACGTAAAATTTCATGAAAACCTGACCCCTCAACCGATTTTTTCGGTTGCACGGTATGAGCCGGCCAAGATTGGGCCAAAATTAGGATTTTGTGTAGGTAACCCCAAGTGTGGCACACGAAATGTCATTATTTTTGTTTACGCTGATTGACGTGGTGCTATCTGTTTTCGATCTGAGTTGATTTCAGTCTAACGGCAGCTAAAAAACGGTGGGCATTGTGTCAAATAAATCACAATTTTTCGAATTTACTGCAGGAACCTGTCTTGAAAACTACCACTTTTTTTCAAATCCATACTAAAGCGATTGACCTTGAAGAGATAAGTGAAAGAAGCCCTAATATGAGAGTACTTCGAACGCTAAACAATTGTTCAGTGATCCTGACGTATATGAACCTCTTTCCAAAGATATTTTAACGCTGAACACGATGGTGATGTCATAATTGAGATATCTCATTCCGTTCTCAAACTTTGAAGGTGAAGAAACGAGGTCACTACTTGAAATGATCTTCACGGTTCATCTGCTCTAATCTGACAACGGAATGAGATATCGCAATTCTGACATCATCATCGTGTTCAGCGTTGAAAAATCTATAAATTGAGGTGCTACTTGGCAAAAACGGAGATAAAATTTGTTATAAAACCAGTAAAATGGATAAATTTTACATAATACCAGTCATTTCTTCGAAAATTTGCTCTTATAGCCATGCTGCATGACTGCATTTTTTTTTTTTTTTTTTTAATTCGATTTTCTGAATCTACTTACCGTGAAACGTAACTTTGAAGGTACAATACTTTTGTGGCTTCAATTAATAGAGCTTTTGTCCAGAGGTACTGTCACCACGCTCAAACCTTCTTGCCTGCTTCACCTGATCGGCAATCGTCAAACTCCGTGCCGCAATGCACAAACTCCGTGCGAGTAACCAGGGTGCACCGCTTGGAGGCGAACTGCTTCACTCCCCAAAAGCCTCGACGAAAATTGGTGGAGTTGTCAAAATTTGCAACCTCAAAACACCCCAAAAGCCTCGACGAAAATTGGTGGAGTTGTCAAAATTTGCAACCTCAAAACACCTATACAGCAACTGGTAAAAATTTGAATGAAACTGATTTAACAAAGTCCATCCGGGAAATCAGACCGCTCTCAAACGCAGCCATTTGCTCGCGGAGGAATTCTTCCTTCTAGCGAATCGTCGTCGATTTCTGTTGTTGAGACCGCATTTTAACATAAGTAGTGGCCTGTGTATGTCTTTCAAAACGTCAATGAACTTGGAGGTGTGTGGATGGCTAGCATAAAACATTTCATTTAGCTTCGAATGGAATGCTTCACAGCTGTCCGTCCTCCTCATCGTACTGCAGGAAAACTCGCTCCACAAATTTGGAGGGTACGTGGCATCCTTGGAAATGTAAGTCTCAAGAAGGTAGTCCAAAAAATCGTCAAGGTTCTTGGTTACCGGGACAATGGACATGAAATCGTCGGTGAATCGCGTGAAGCGTGAAACGTTGGTGAAACAATTTCGGAACGCTTTTGAACGTGCCGTCAACAAACAAAATTTCGCTCCCACAGAGGCACTTCAAATTCGTCGTCGTCGAAAATCCGACGATACTTGTACTCTCATAATTTATCAATCACTATTGGTCTCGATTGGGCATATTTCATTAATGCGGAATGTAGTTCTAGTAGGGATTTCGGAAGCTTAGGATACACACTTCTACGAACTCGAAGGATACCTCGCCGGACGGAATTTACGTCGTCAGTGATGAACGTAGGAACATCCCCACTCGCCAACTCGCCAACTGTGAACTCACTGTGAACGAACGGCTGGTCGTACAAAAATCCAATTGGCCTTAAAAGATTCGTAATTTTTCAGGTCATTCAAAAGTAAACTAAAAATTACACCGTTCAGTTGAATTTTTTGAGATATGACGTTTTCGAAGTTTTAAATTTCGTTTTGAACCCCTTCCCATTGACCAAAAGGTATGAAACGTGTCGAGGATCATCGTGGGGTTGCTCCAAACTCGTAAAATAAATTTCGTAATTTTAGCTCAACGCTAACTGGGCGAAGAGCGGCGGACGGACGGATTTTTTTTTTTTTAATTCAATTTTTGTAATCTACGTATCTTGAAGGAAGGGGGGGGGGGGGTTGCCATTAGAAAGAATCGAATTATTACGATTAAGATTACCAAGATAATAAACCAAAATCGGAAAAACCGTTGACTTCAATTCAAACAGACCTGAATCATTTTGCCAAAATCCAGTATAATTCACCAATATGTCCTGAACATCGCATCCTTTATCATTTAGGCCGACTACTCTGATCGTTTGACCCACAGAGCTCGAAATCCCAGTTTTCTTCGTGAGTAGATGAATTTCTCAATCAATTAAAGTGGCCCAACGAACATTTGAAGAGCTCGGCCGAAAAGGGGTACATGTCACTTTTTAAAAAAAGTTTTTTGCGTCAAATTGAAGCTTGAAGTTTTTTCTACATGATTATAGGATAAATGTAAGGTAATTTCAAATTCATGTCTGTTTTTCTGCGATGAGAACAAGCGAAAATGTGATGCCACCAGTAGACGAATAGGGATACATGTTCCCGTTGCTAGGTTGCTCACCCGATGAGTAGTCGCTTTCTTCTGATTCTACTCGTAGCTAATGTTTCTAGTCGTTTGGTCATTTTGGCCCATTAGTTTATTTTTGCCTTTTCTATGAGAATGGGCAGAGTTATCTTGACGACCAATGATGTGGATAGGTTAAACAAATCGCGCACTCGAACAATCAACTTTTCCAACTGGAAGGACATCTCCAGGAAGAACCTGCGAAACTCGGGGCAGCCGTACATTTCGAAGATGAACATCCCGATTCCAGATAAAATTCCCCCACAAATGCCACGCATTTGTGGTGAGTCATGTCATTGTGTGGTGACATTCACCTTGAACGAAGAGTGAGCATTTTTCAAAAATATTACACTCTCAAGTACGATGAACAGTCAATGTACCTTATAAGTTAAGGCACCATTTCCTGGCGTCATGGTGACACCATACAGTGGTACCAAATTTCATCGTTGTATTATATTATTGGACCTAATAGGATGGTAATACCATCCCATTAATAATAATATACTATATCATTAGCCCCAGTAGGACATCTGGTGGAACAGGGGTATATGTTACATTTAGCTTGCCAATTCGTGAACAGGTGATTCAGGATTTGTTTTTTGGCTCTCCTGTTAAATTGCAGAAATGAACATGTACCCCTTTTCGGCCCAGCTCTTCATTTGTCTCTAGATTTCAGACCTATCGAGAATGCAGGAGGCGGTCCGCTTAGAGGTCGGTTTCACAAGTTGCAGGTTCCCCGCGATTAGGCATGTAACGAAAGTCGTTCGAATCACGTTTTTCCCGCTTTAAAACGCCTCCGTTGAATCTCAGAAAGTTCAAAGATCCAGGACGTTCGCAAGGTCGTGTCGGAGCGTCTGGCGTCGCCATCAAACCGCGAGAAAAAGAGCACAAGTTGAGCGGAAAAGTCCCGCTGCCCAAAATAGGAGTTTCCTGTAGGATGGAAGTAGGCGGCGCGTCCTTGTCTTCGGTGGGTAGCAACCGAAATCAAGTCTCCTGGTTTGAGGTTGATGGCCATTAGCTATTCCTGAGAGTCAGATGGTCTGAATACCTCCGATATGTATCAATTAATTTACATCAACAGATCTGAACACGGTGAAGTAATCATCGAGACATGACTGGCAGGGCCGTAGCGAGAAAAAAAACCAGAGGGGGGGTGGGGGAAACTTCCTACAACCAAATATCTCAAAAAATCCACAGTCCATAAGAGCGAATTTTCAAAGAAATAGCTGGTTTTATGTAAAATGTTTCCATTTTACTGGTTTTATCACAAATTTTGTCTTTTTTTTGCCTTTTTTCTTTATCAGATGAACCGTGAAGAACATCTCAAGTACCAACCACGTTTCTTCACTTTCGAAGTGCTCCAATTTTAGAACAGAATAAAATATCAATTTGTCAAGACAGATTTTTTTGTGCAAATTATAACTTTTTATCTCAATTCTATCTAGAGTTATCGTCTGGAATGTCACATACACAAATATATTTACTTAGATTTTTGGTATCTTTTGGCAGTGAATTCAGCATGGATTTTGGCAGTGAATTCAGCATGGATTTTTGCAGTGAATTCAGCAGGGATTTTGGCAGTGAATTCAGCATGGATTTTGGCAGTGAATTCAGCATGGATTTTGCTATACAAATGTTTTGAAAATTCGAGTTTTGAAAACATTGGACCGAGAACAATAGCTTCCTATTCTTCGAAAATTCGCTAAAACTGGACCCCCCCCCCCTTTGTTTCCAATTTCAAAATTTATGGTTCAAGATACTCAGAAAACTAAATTTTGACAAATCCGTCCATCACCCCGTGAGAGTGACCCAAACGGGAAAACTCCGGGCCAATGTTCGCACTGAAGAACAGCTGACTCAAACAACAAAATTTGTGTTGTGATTTCGTATTAAATACGTGAGAAATTTTCTTGTTTTCTTACGGTAAGAAAGAAATGCCAAATATTTGGTGGTAGGTACAAGTACAAACCTGTGAATTATATAAATACAAATAAATTAAGACGAAATAATTATATATGTGTTTTGTTGATTCGTTTGATTTTGATGAAACCTCCCACCCCCTCCTGTCCTGTTCCACTAGAATATGACCACCTGGTCTCCTATACGAACAGTATTTCAACTCATTATTCCAATTACTTCGTACAGTTCTGGGAACCCCAAGGATATTGTCCACAGGACAGTGTCAGGCTTCCGATTGCCCTCATGTGGTGGATATGAGCTTGTCTGGCTCCAATCGTTATTTATTTACACTTTGTTCATTTATATGGCGGTTGGAGCGATTGGACGATTGGAGCCCGAGGCTAGAGTCGTCTGGTTTGTTGGTCTAAAAATTAAGGTCGTGCGACCGAGTCTAATCCTGTGGTTCAGAGCACAAAGGGGATAAGTGACGTTTTTACCAAATCTAGAAAATCGATTTGCAATCTAGAAAAACCATGGCAATTCGATTGTAATGTTTTTTACCCAAATAAGAAGCAAAACTGACGCATTGGACGGATTTTGAGACTCAAATCGACTTTTTCTTAGTACTTCATCTCACTTATACCCTTTGTGTCCCATATGCACCAAAATAAAGCGATAAATAAGTGAAAAAGGCGCATTTTAATGCATTATAAATACAAAAGTGGTGACTTTATTAATGGTATTGGTAACTTTAGTGGTAAAACATATCGTAAAACCGGCGTAGCTACTCGATAAAAAATTATTATTATTTTTTTTCTTCGGGAGGCATTTGCACAGACACAAAAATTACTCCGAGTCAGTCTCGAAAATATCATCTTCCGACTCCTCAGCGTGGGCCTCCCTTGCACTAGCCGCTGCTGGGATGACGAGTAGTACCTACTCATGTTAGATGGGGGGAATGAACCTTAGAAGGTCTTGGAGATTTTTATACTTTATATACTTTATCTTCTCGTTCACGCCCAGAACCGGGAGATGGGAAGTAGTAGGGTTCCCACGTCGAGGTGCCTTCATGTTAATCCTCGAAAATTCTGTATCCTCTTCCATGGTGTTTTTGTAAAAGAAACTCCAAGGCGAGCTATTTCAAAGTGTAGTCACTGCATACTGCGAATGCCAGTCACTGAGTTTTTGAAGTTTTTGATGGCTCCAAGGCGTCCAAGCTTATGAAATCGTTCTCAGTGATTGACACCACCTTGAAGGTATTGCTTGCTCCAGCGACCACATTTTTCCAGTGTTCTGGAACAAAAATGTCACCGCTAGTTTTTGGCTATTTCGATCAAGCTAAAGTCCTGGTCGCATTCCATCAATGAGTGGCCAGATACCAGGAAGTGGTGGCGGACCGACTCAATTCGCATATTACCAATGACGCAAAGCCAGAATTCCACTATCGACTTGCTCTCATTCTGTACCCCGCAGTTGACCACAGTCTCAGGGCGGAATTCATAGTCCTGCCTAAAGTAAAAAATAGGTACTTGACTTCCAAAAGTAAAGAAATTTCAGTATTTCATTATTGATGAAATTCCGCCCATATTTCATTATACAGTATTTCAACAGGCATGACGCGATCTCCTGACAGCCTCAAGAGGCCTGACCCTCATTCCACATGTGAAATGAGGGTCAGGCCTTTCGAGGTGTAAGGAAATCCCTCGCTGTAAGGAGTCGCTTCCTGCTCATGTAGGGACATCTGTTCGCAAATCTTCATGTATGAACATCTGAACGCTATTTTTCATGTATGAACATCTGGGTTTACCAGTAGCCAAATCGTGTATGCAGAAATTATTGCCCCTGCTGATTTTTTTTCTTTTTTCTAAAGCCTTACTTAAATGAAAATTTGTTTCCTGTTGAGCTCTAGTGACGGCATCTGGGTCTAAGGTATCAATAATCACTTGGAATCTGTCACAAGTGATGCAAGTGTCTGTTGCTGGCTTGAAGACTTGTGACAAGTTGAAGCACGTGTTAAATATTCTACGGTAGAAACTTTCCTTGACTGATTCCGTAGGGCTCGTTGCTGAACACCACTCAAGATATAAGCGTACATTTGTCTCAAATTCAAATTACCGACAATTAAGTGGCTCATTACGAATATTGTCAAGACAATTTGAAGCAACCTCGTGTTCCATAATGGAGGTAAATACCTAACTTGATAGGTACTTTCATCATGAGTTTGGAGCGCCAAGACTATAAGGGCAAAGACTATAGTTCTCTAAACTTATAAATATTTCTTAAACTCTTGTTTCTAAACTTAAAATATTTCTGTTATGTGTTTGGAGCACAGAGGTTTCAAATGCCATTATATCCTTTTGCTCAGAACAATTTACCGGTTTCGTTGACAGGTATTTTTTCGAACTCATGATTTGGCCATGTTATAACTTTAATCCATATTATTAGGTTCATAATACACTTTCAAATACATCAGGTGTTGTTCATTTCTACCTTTAATAGGATTATGTAAAGTTTCAAGGATCTTGGAACGGCACACAGACGGATTACTTCTGCCATTGAACTGCGAACAACATAGTGTTATTGAAACCAGCACATGGTAGCTATTTTGGAGGAAGAAACCTGATTTTGCGCTAGTTCTTAGTACGGGCTTCGTTCGGCGTGAACTCCTCGGGGAAAAGTTGCCCGGAATCTCTGCTTTCCGATTGTATATAAAAAGTACAGTGAAATTTGGTTGAGAAAATGACGTTTGAGTCCTGAAAACGTGGGTTTTTACGTGAAAATCAACATTTCCTACCAAAAGCCAACTTGCTTCATGGAAGTGAGTTCGGTATCGCATGTTAGGCATTTTTGACGCTGAAACAAAATTTGTTTCATTTAATGGTGACCATTTAATGGAGACACTTCCATGCTTCCCTGATGAGGAAGAAATTGGTTTCTTAAAGAATTATTTATTTTTAAAAATGGATCAAGTTATTTTTTACAGAATCAACAATTTAATAAAAATGAGATGCCAAAAAACGTGTTTCTTCCTTATCAGGGAGGCATGGAAGTGTCACTCCGATACCGAATTCACTTCTATGAAGCAAGTTGGCTTTTGGTAGGAAACCTGAATTTTCACCTAAAAACCCACGTTTTTCTTAACACAAACGTCGTTTTCTCAACCAAATTTCACTGTGAAAAATACTTTTTTTTTTGTCATCGGAAAGCTAAGATTCTGGGTAAATTTTCTTCGAGTATTGCACGCCGAAAAACCCCCGTACTAATAGTGCAAAATAAATCTTCAAATTTTGGACTTTGGCCTTTTTTTCGTCAATTAGGACTATATAAGGGGGTTTAGCAAATTTAACGCTCTTTCTAACGGTATCCTCAACCGTTATTTTACACATTAGTTTATGGGAGTTAGAACCGTTTTACTGAGACAAGGTCGAAAACACGAAAACAATAGATTGTTTTTAAATTATTTTTAAAAGTGAAAGAAGTCGCTTTATTAGGTGAGTAATTGAAAAACTCTATGGCACACTTTTTGTTGCACTTTGAGTTTTCCCCGAGGAGTTCACCCGAACGAAGCCCGTAAAGTTTTTCTTTCGTATTTTGCGCTTTTACTTAGTACTAAGTAATAGAGCAAAATACGAAAGAAAAACTCTGCAAATTCTTGACACAACGGTTTATTATCTTCCTTGTGCAGATCACCCTTCTGTCTATACCATACTGTGTTGCAAATCGGTACCATACCATATTCTCACCGTACTCATACCATACCATACGAATTTCTTTCCTATCATACCATACTGTACTATACCAAATCATACATACAATAATATACCATACCATACTCATACCATGTCATACAAACCGAGTGAATATTGAAATGTCATCCATTTCTGACCTATATTTAAAATTTCAAGTATCTAGCTCATCATCAAAATTTAATTTGTTTAAACAAATAGGTATTATTTAAACAATTTTACAGACGAGAAACCGAGTGAACATTGCATTGTGATCCAGTTCTGACCAATCTTTAAAATATCAAGTCAATAGCTCATCACCAAAATTTAATTTGTATTACCTATTACAAAAAGGTATTATTTAAACAATTTTACAGATGAGAAGCCGAGTAAATATTGCAATGTGGTCTATCTCCGACTCACGGTTAAAATTTCTAGACTGTAGTTTACCGGGAAGATGAAAAAAGGTAGTTTTATTCTGGGTGTCTGGGGGTTGGGTCACATAACGGCCGTTTTCGACGCGAAAGTTTAGTGTTTTTCCTAAACCTTTGCGCGCTCACTGTGAACGAACGGCTGGTCGCACAAAACTCCAATTGGTCTTAAATGATTCGTAATTTTTCAGGTCATTCAAAAGTGGACCAAAATTTACACGGTTCTGTTAAATATTTGGAGATAAGACATCGTCGAAATTTTAAATTTCGTTTTGAACCCCTTCCCCTTGCCCTAGGGTTATGAAAAGTTTCGAGGATCATTGTGGGGCTGGTCCAAACCCAGAAACCAAATTTCGTAATTTTAGCTCAACGCTAACTGAGCAAAGTGGCACGGACGGCGGACGTCGTACGGCGTACGGCGTACGGGTGACGGACGGATTTTTTTTTATTCGATTTTCTGAATCTACGTATCTTGAAACGTAAACCAACAAATTTTGAGGGGGGTTAAAAAAATTTTTTCTTTGGGCGATTCCAATGGTTCATTATCGAAGATAATAAACCAAAATCCGTCCGTCCGCCGTACGCCGTCCGCCGTCCGCGCCACTTTGCCCAGTTAGCGTTGAGCTAAAATTACGAAATTTGGTTTCTGGGTTTGGACCAGCCCCACAATGATCCTCGAAACTTTTCATAACCCTAGGTCAAGGGGAAGGGGTTCAAAACGAATTTTGAAATTTTGAAAATTCCATATCTCGAAAAATTCATATAGAACGGTATGTTTTTTATTTCATATTCAGATAGAGTTTGTTCCGTAGAATTTTTTAAGACCATCCGCAGCTTTGTACGACCAGCCGTTCGATCACAATGACGGCTCAAAGATTGTGCCTCACTACACGATCGTGACTCAAACTGTTGAAATACAGGTCCATTTTCATACTAACATGCTCTTTGGAACATCATATGGCTCAAGTGATGTCGAGTTTCTTGTTCTGAGGTGCGTTTCGTGCTACGGAAATGAAAGTAATTTCGAATGTTTGTTGGTAGGTACTTCTTTTATAGAAACATTATTACCGACGTAGTAATTAAAACCCCAGAATTATATCGTATTAATTAATCATAATTAATAATAATTATTATTAATAATAAATACAAATGATTAATACCTAACAATAAATTATAATAATTTTCACTAGGTACTTGATAAAATTGATAATAATAATTAATCTAACATTTAGGATCTAGACATTTAGACCTAGTGTTTCATCTTCCAGGTAAACTACAGTCTAGAAATTTTAACCGTCAGTCGGGGATAGACCACATTGCAATATTCACTCGGTTTCTCATCTGTAAAATTGTTTAAATAATACCTTTTTGTAATAATACAAATTAAATTTTGATGCTGAGCTATTGACTTGAAATTTTAAAAATAGGTCAGAACTAGATAACAATGCAATATTCACTCGGTTTCTTGTCTGTAAAATTGTTTAAATAATACCTATGTATTTGTTTAAACAAATTAAATTTTGATGATGAGCTAGATACTTGAAATTTTAAATATAGGTCAGAAATGGATGACATTTCAATATTCACTCGGTTTTTTTCTCATTGCAAACCTGTTCATTGTGTACCCAAGATCCTTCCCTAAAAGACCTGGCAGCGGGAAATATTATTCAACATGGTTTGAAAAGGGAAAAACAAGTTTTGTAAAAAATCCCAATGCTCTAGGTAGTAGTCGATACCAGTGACCAACATTTTCTTCAGTAGTCGACATGGTTTTGCACTAGTAGTCGACCTACATGTGTTAGAAGTCGACAGTATCACTTGAGTCAGTAGTCGACAGGTTTCGTCATTCCATCGTTTTCGAATTTTACGACATCTAAATAAAATACATTCAACTGTGAATCGGAACTTGAAAATAGATTAATAAGATGTAATAAAGTAGTTATCAGACTTTTTATTTGCAAACAGCTCATTATCAGTCTCAAATTGCAATAAGTACTTAAGTAAAAAGGTATGAAAACTATAGTCGAAAACTCATTGTCAGAAAATTGACATTACAGTTGGGCTTAGGTACCTATTTACACATTTTTTTGACATTTTCATGTCTTTGCTTTGGCACATAAACTGAAACGGGAAAAATTTGTTCCCTTGATTCACCCTTTCCCTCAGATCACGTCAGAACACAAGCGACCGGCGGGCCATTACGTCAGAGCCTATGACGCACGAGCGTATGACGTAAGACGGCTGGCAGGAGGCCAACTGGTACGTCAGAGCCTATGACGCACGAGCGTATGACGTAAGACGGCTGGCAGGAAGCCAACAAGTACGTCAGAGCCTATGACGCACGAGCGTATGACGTAAGACGGCTGGCCGGAGGCCAACAAGTACGTCAGAGCCTATGACGCACGAGCATATGACGTAAGACGGCTGGCAGGAGGCCAACAAGTACGTCAGAGCCTATGACGCACGAGCGTATGACGTAAGACGGCTGGCAGAAGGCCAACAAGTACGTCAGAGCCTATGACGCACGAGCGTATGACGTAAGACGGCTGGCAGGATAACTAGTGCGTCAGAGCCTATGACGCACGAGCGTATGACGTAAGACGGCTGGCAGGTGGCCAACAAGTACGTCAGAGCCTATGACGCACGAGCGTATGACGTAAGACGGCTGGCAGGAGACTAACAAGTGCGTCAGAGCCTATGACGCACGAGCGTATGACGTAAGACGGCTAGCAGGAGGTCAACAAGTACGTCAGAGCCTAGGTCAAAAGTAATTAAGTTGGTAGGTACTTCTTTTATAGAAAAATTATTACCAACGTAGTATTAAAAACCCCATAATTATATCGTATTAATTAATCATAATTAATAATAATTATTATTAATAATAAATACGAATGATTAATACCTAACAATAAATTATAATAATTTTCACTAGGTACTTGATAAAATTATTAATAATTAGTGATAATTCATAATAATAATTAATCTAACATTTAGGATCTAGACATTTAGACCTAGTGATCTAGACAGAAGGGTGATCTGTACAAAGAAGAAAATGAACCGTTGTGTCAAGAATTTGCAGAGTTTTAGTTGAGTAATGAAAAAACTCTAGGAGGCACTTTTTGTTGCAAATTAGCTGAAAAATTGATACCTTGAGTTTGTCTCGTAATTACTGTAAATCCCCTGTATAATTGTATCAAATGCACTGCTCCACAACTTTGAAAATGAACATTTTCAAAAAAACCGAAAACCGCGTAGTTTAAAAGTTGTGGGTGAAAAACTGAAACCCTGCAAATTTTTGACACAACGGTTTATTATCTTCTTTATGCAGATCACCCTTCTGTGTAGATTACTTAATGATGGAATAATTATTATTAGGAATTATCATTAATAGTTGATAATTTTATCAAGTAGTGAAAATTATTATGAGTGTGTGTGATTTAGTTTGACCGTCAGTAAGAATGATGTAGGCAAGAACTGGAGGCAAGAACTTCCCTGTTGGAGTTCAACTCCATTTTATAAACTGCCCTGAAGATGAAGAAATATATTTTTCGAAACGTTGGCACATAAATCAATTTTCATTTGACCGACCCTCGACATCCCTCAACATCGACAATTATTATTATTTATTGGTAGTTATTAATAATTTATATTTATTATATTTGATAATTATTATTATGATTAATTAACTCGACGTCTGAAACCCTGTTGGAATCCTCTGAGCCAGTATGAATATTGACCCGACAGGCTGCCTCTCGATTCACTCTCATGTTAACGATTTTCGATCAGCTCCAATTTTCAAAATTTCAAAATTCGTTTTGAACCCCTTCCCCTTGACCTAGGGTTATCAAAAGTTTCAAGGATCACTGTGGGGTTGGTCCGAACCCGTCAAAAAACTTGGTAATTTTAGCTCAACGCTTACTGGGCTAAGAGCGGCGGACGGACGGATTTTGTTTTTTTAAATTCAATTTTCTGAATCTAAGTATTTTGAAACGTAAACCAACAAATTTTGTGGGGGGGATAAAAATTTTTTTTTTCTTTCGTTGATTTCAATGGTTCATAACGAATTGAAGATAATGAACCAAAAAAAGTCCAAAAAGGTCGAGGTTTTTTTGGCCTCCCCCATGTTAGCACAGGGTTTTCCAATTGGATAACATGACAGAGTTAGGTCTTTCCAGCAGACCCCAATTTGTTTGTTCTGTCTACTTGACTACTATAATAATTATAATTTAATATAATTATATATTATATAATTATATTTATAACTATAATTATTATAGTTACGCCAACGCTAATAACTCAGAACAGCGTTCGTTGAGGGTCCTTAGAACTCCGCGCTCTGCAGGTTGCATACCCAAGCCCCTGAAAGTTGCGTGTGTTTTGGATGATGACGGGCGTCAGATTTACGGACCCAGAGCCACTCCAATCTTTTCCTTGCTCTGTGTTTCTTGATAACGGTGATAGTACAACTCGTTGGTGATAGTTGGTAGTTCTTGTTTGTTATCATTGTTGAAAGTGTTGAAATTGTTACGTTTTTAATTACCTACGTTGTTTTGTTTTAATCAGGTACGTTTTCCCTTTGTTATTCACCTAGTCGATCAGTTTTAGTCGATCATTGGTTGAATGCAATGATTACAACAGTAGAATCCTAATAACCTAGTTGTTTTCTCAAGTGTATCAAACGGCACCAATTCGTTGAAACAGTGTTTTACATGTTGATACGTCTATTTCTAGCTGATATGAATCCACAATTACTCTACTGGTGTTTGGTACTTATCAGATATCGTTCAACACTTACCGTAAAGTGGCTAACTTACCCGATATTGTGACGTTGGAAATGAGTACTTGTGTAGCGATAATGAGTTGGGCAACCCAAACTGAACTTACCGTTACGTACTTGAGATCGGCTGTCATCAATGCTGACAGAGATAATCTTGTGCACAGTTAGGTACAAGTAAATATTTTACTAGGTAAAAGTACAGTATAACCTACTCAGTCCCGATTTAATTTTTGATGCTTACCACGCATATACCGAGGGGTTCTTTTTCACTATTCGCATAAATACTTGATACTTAGGGTTTGTGGCGATCTAGGTGACCAATTCATTGTGTCCCCAAAAGTCCCTCGGAGCTGTAGAGTTTACGACATTCCTTCAAAATTGTATAAAAGCAGTTATTTGTCCAAAATAACAGCGGATTCTTTGGATAAATCCGGCTGAAAGACATCACTTATGTTACTATGTTACTAATACGACCTTAAGTAAAGCAGAACAACCTAAATTAATGCCCTCAAAGACTACCTTACCATAATCAGAATGTGAATCTTCTCTAGACGATGGGGCGATAGGTGCGGTAGTAGATCAATCCCCCCAAAAAACACTCCGTGTAAAAATCACCCCGCCTCGCAAATATCATTCTTCAGAGGCCGGAAAAAGTTATGATATCCACTTTCCCCGCCCGCCCTTTTCCTCATTAAGGAGCTAAGTATAATGAAAAGCTTAACCACTTCACAAGCACCGTACCCCTTTCGAAATCTCCCCTTGGCGCTATTGCGAGACGTTTTTATTACTTCCACAAGCAACTAATACTTGTATAAAACGTTAACCACCATCAAGTATTAGTCGCTTGTGGAAGTAATAAAAACGTCTCGCAATAGCGCCAAGGGGAGATTTCGAAAGGGGTACGGTGCTTGTGAAGTGGTTAAGCTTTTCATTATACTTAGCTCCTTAATGAGGAAAAGGGCGGGCGGGGAAAGTGGATATCATAACTTTTTCCGGCCTCTGAAGAATGATATTTGCGAGGCGGGGTGATTTTTACACGGAGTGTTTTTTGGGGGGATATCACATCTTTTTGTTGTTGAAGTGGGTCATGTTATAAAGAAGGTCTATGCAAAATTTCAAGTCGATTGGTCCGGTTACCCAGGCTGTAGACTCGTCAAAGTGGCCAAAATTAGCCTAAATTTCAGTTTTTTGTTTCTAAAAGTTTTTGGGTTGAGATAATGGGTTAAACCTTTCAAAAGGCACTGTCTGATGTTGAAACGAAGCTCTGTGCAAAATTTCAAGTCAATCCGTGAAGGTGGAAAGGCCTAACTGATTAAGGAGAAGAAGAACAGGTAAGGGTGAAAAACCGGGTTTTTGAAGTTATATAACTCGGCTCCCTTTAAAGATATCGACTTGAATCTTTCAAAAGGCACTTGCTACACTTGAAACGAAGCTCCGTGCAAAATTTCAAGTCAATCGGCGAAGGTGGAGAGGCTGTAGCCTTGACCGACTGAAAAAAGTAGAAAAACATGGTAATTGGTTTTTGAAGTTATATAACTCGGCTCCCTTTAGACCTAGCGACTTGAAACTTTCAGGGCTTTCTATTATCCACACCAAAAAGATCCATACCAAATTTCAAGTTGATCGGTCAACTAGGAGCCGAGATATGGCCATAATTAGCCTTAATTACCCTAAATTTCAGTTTTTTTGTCCCTAATTTTTTTTTGGGTTGAGATAATTGCTTATTTCGTTCAAATGGCACTGAGCCATGCTATAAAGAAGGTATGTAAAAAAATTCAAGTCGATTGGTCCTTTTACCCAGGCTGTAGACTCGTCAAAGTGGACAGAATTTTCCTAAGGTTTCTGTTCTTTTGTTTCTAAAACTTTTTTGGGTTGAGATAATGGGTTAAATCTTATATAAGGCTCTGTCTCAAGGTTAAATGAAGCTCTGTGCAAAATTTCAAGTCAATCGGTCAACGTGGAGAGGCTCCAGCCTTGTCTGTCTGAACAAGGAGAAGGAGAAGAAGAAGGAGAAGAACAATCTAAGGCCGAAAAACCGGGTTTTTGAAGTTATGTAGCTCGGCTCCCTTTAGACCTATCGATTTGAAACTTTCAGGGCTTTCTAATATACACTCAAAGAAGACCCACACCAAATTTCAAGTTGATCGGTCAAATAGGAGCCGAGATATGGATACCTCGAAAACGCGTTTCGTGACGTCCGGTAAACATGGACTCGGCATCGTTCGTTTTCTCAACTTCTTTGCTTGGCGGGGCGGAACGCTACCGCGTTCCTAGATAATGTAGATTAGTTGGACATACAGATCAAATCTATGTTGTGATCTACATTATAGATTAGTTGGACATACAGATCAAATGGATGGGGTTGCGGAATAAAAACATCCCCCAATAAACTGATTAGTACCGTATAAACTTTTTACTTATTGAGCTTCTTTCTTTAATATCATTCAGTTTTTCCGCTTTATTTTATTTTCTCTTACAAAAGACAAAAGATTTGTGTTCATTTCCTTCCGTTATTAATTATTGCCACAGCGTTATTATTATTCCATTAGTATTGTGTACCTATGTAATTGTTTGCAACTCCTGATCTCCGGACAATTTTTTTAAATTATGGAGATCAGTATACTGCCAAAAGACTTTAATTTATTTTACTGGATGTATTCATTTTATTTTGTGATGAAGTATGAAATACTTCAAATATATTTTGTGGTAAAAAAATTCCTTTCAACTTCAAAAGCAAGAAAATGAACTACTTTTAGCTCTACGCTCTTCTGTAAACACTTTGACGTTCCTGCCAAATTATTTTAAATTTTCATAACGTTTTGCTGTGTCTTTTCATGACTGAAGGTCTGTGAGGTGGTTCATAAATGTGAAATTTCCTATTGATTTTCCAGGAAGGGCCTTTAACTTGTTAAATATGGGAAATCGTTCATCACTGCTCCTTCGCGAAGAAGAAATAGCTCAAATTCAAGAAGAAACTGGTTGTAAGTCTACCTGCATTGATCTTACTTCGTACTCCTAACTAAACTCCTTGTATGACGTACCATGTTAGGTACAGCTATTTTCCCCCAGATAGATGGCGTTCAGACCGGCCCTCATATTTTAGACCAATCGTCCCAAGGTAAAGCTGGATTCACGTCATGTAACGACAAAGGGCGTTAATACGTTGAAATGCAGGGTGCGGCAAGACATATCGTGGTCGCATTTTGTCCGGGGATCGTGCAGTTCCTAGTTGTAACCATGAACTGTTGAAACAAATCCCTGCGTCTCAAATCAAAGTATTGGCATCAAGTATTGGAATGTACTCTTGTAACTTCCGTAGATACTTCCACCTCTCTGGAGTGGAAAGTCGTTCTTTAGACCAGTCGTTATTTTTCAAAATTGATAATACCTTTTCGTTCGTTTTGCGAGAGCAAGCTGTTTGGGTGAGCAATACCATGTGCAAACAGTCTAAGACCTGTCGGACGCACCAGATACGTCCCCCAAGGGCCTAAGTGCAGCAGGGAGAATAGTAAGTGATTTCGATTAGGTAAAAGCCTTTCTAGAGTAAATCAGACGAGATATGACACCTTTGGGGCGACAATTTCGTCCATTTTGATGGTTCTTGACTCCTTCATGTTCAAAAGACACGCCACCGACCCAGTGGGTGCCTCACGTAGTTGGGAGCGGGCACAGCGGCGCTCGTCTGTCTGGGCTCTAGGCAGGGCTAATACGGTTATTTCTTAGTAATAGGTTATCGAGTAACAACGACCGTCTGGTAATGGATTGTGGTATTAGGTTATTTTGGTATATGTTACCGGCGATTCGGGAACCTTTCCAGTGCCCTGGATACCCAGTCTGCGTTGGGCGCGGGAAAGGTTCTCGAATCGCCGGTAACCTATTACCAAAATAACCTAATACCACAACCTATTACCAGACAGTCGCTGTTACACGCATTTGTTTTCCGTAACCTATTACCTGGAATAGTCCCAGCCAACCTATTATCACGGAATCCCGAATGGCCGGCGACAAATAGGCCCTCAAAGGCCTTTCCCCCAAGTTCTCAAAACAGTTATTCCAGTAGTAGGTGTTTTCTAGTATTAGGTTACTGGACTGTATTAGGTTATTTGAAGCGGTTACGTTAAATATTTCCCACCCCTAGTAGGCTGTCAGTCTGGACTTGACTGGGTGATGTTGTGTAAGAGCTATTGAGGTATCATGTGGTAAGTATGATAATATCATACATGATATTATCATGTTCCATTTTATTTCGATGCATTACTCAATCTTTATTTAATTATCGATTGTTACAGAGAACAGAAATCATTGGAATGTAACTTCTGACAGAGGTTTCTCTCCTAAATTACTCCTTACTATTTGAGAAAGAAATGTTTTGAGAAAGGAACTGTAAATCATTGCTACAGGCAGTTATGGCATCGGGAGTATTGTACCAATACTTGATGTAAAGTTGTGCTGTCACATGAAGAAGACCGTTGACCTATGCACTTGTAAGGGACGACCCTACTCGCCGGTGCCCCACAGGGAGGGAGTGAGCAGGTGATGATAGTCAGTGAATGTAAATGTGCGAGCGCATGGGAGCGTGTATGCTGGAGTGTGTGTGTGTGTGTGTATGTGTGTACAGGTACAAATGTGAGGCGCACGGTCTCTGTATGCATGGGTCGTGTTTTAAGGATGTAAATCGTCCATTTTCTCTGTCTAATCCTTCACAGTGAACAAAATAGGGAGATCCTTAGCAGGTTGCGACCTGGAGTAGGAACTGTGCCAGCAGAGTAGGACTCTGGGATGAGTTGTTCTGTTTTTCACACTCAAACGAGTTGCTGAGCGGATCGGACCAAACGGGTACCGTAGTACGCCGGCGTTCTGATTGCCTTACGTCTCCCTCTCCTGACATCTTTGGGTAATATACCTAGTTGGGAGTAAAGCGGTCGGGGCCAATTCGTTGACTCCTGGCCTGTGACCGGTCTGGCTTCTGGGGACAGTAGAGAACCCAGCATTCTGGATAGCTCCCATCCCACAATCGGTACCACGGGAGGAGGGGGGGAGCCCCAGGCACCAGATGCAACGCTTACGCAAAGCATCACCTGCCAGCCCCCCCCCCCCCCCCCCCCCCCCAGTTGAGGTAGGATTCTTGGAGTTCTTTGGTTGTTGCAAACCCCTGCGGTGTATCAGGTACCAGTCAGGCGACGAGTTCTTCGCCTGTCTGGCTCGTGAGTGGCGAGTAGACCACTCTACCTCCCCCAGGCTCAACTGGTGGGATGTGTATCTTCCCTCCTGCTTGCAGGTGGGAGGAGAAGCGTAATCCGGTACTGCTTCCATCTTAGGAGAAGAGCCAGGAGCTCATTGCACTTGTAAGGGAAAGCTGGATACAGAAGAGCGTAGATGGCCTTAGACATCCACCAGGCATGACTTATTGGTCCAGGAAACTTGAACTGGTTCGAAACTGGACAAGTGTGCTTTCCCTTAGCAGTGCAGAGGTCAACGGTTCCCTTTAGAACTAGTAGAATGTACATCAAGTATTGATACCAGGCACCAGGAGGTACTTTTTTTGTAGGCCGGCGAGGAAATCTTTAAGATCCATAGGTGGCATTTGGATCTCGTAAAATACCTGTGGCGCGATTCTGGGACTCGTTAAGGCATCATAACGTTAAGATAGCGACAAGTGTATTAGGTATATACTTAGCTCAACAAGATAGAACTTCTGAACCTATTTCAAAAAATAATTAAAAAAACATGTTTAAATAAGAGAAAATGTGTTGCAGGATACCAATCGTCGTTACATAGCAACACCGACACTTGTTGCTTTCTCAACGGCGTTTTATTGTCGTTATGATGCCTTAACGAGTCCCAAAATTGCGCCACAGGAGAGGACCGCACTTCCAGGTTATGTGTTACTCAAACCTCTCTAAAACCTCACCTACCTTTCCCATGTTGGAGCTCAGCCTGGGACTGTTCAACACATTACTTCGGGCTGAGTCCTCGGGATTCCTCTTCACTCTCCTTCCCTTTGTCGGTCCGCGCCTTTCGTTCGTTGCCGCTCCCGTTCAAGGAGCATCTTTGCCCTCAGCACCTTCTCCACGTATTCTGATGTGAGGGTCCAATGCTGTTCACTTTGCAACATCTTGGCAACTAATAGTTCTGGTGACGTGTTGGGAGACGTGATGCCCAGTGCTTCTTTGAGCCAGCTCCTTTTCTCTGCCCATTTCGCGCACCCAAAGAACGTGTGGAGCATCCAAGTAGGCGTAGAAAAAGTCCATATCCTGAGAAGAACTGACCAGGAGGTACTTGGCATCAGGTATTGACTCCTGACGCTATTGCTGCCCCTAGAAATGATTTACAGTTCCTGAAAAAATTATTAATGTATGAATTAGTTAATAAGAAGGTCGCTAGAGCTAATCAGAATACGTTCAATATTCATTTGTGGTATCTTTGGGTTTCTCTATTTTTGACGAAGATTTAGGGCTGCAAGAAAGGAAACTGATTGTGAAGGCAATGAAAGAGAGAAAGGGGGCTAAGAACCCACCTAGGTGGAGCGAAATTAAGGCAAGTGAGGTCCCAACTCTAAGTGATTCAGTAACAACAAATACTAAAACGTTTTTTGAAATACTCTAGATGTGACTTTGTTGAATCGCCTTAGAGGAATGAGCTGAAGATTATCAATACTTGAATGAAAGAGGTTGCCCGGTATCTGCGAGTGATCAACGATGATGCCAAACGCATGCTGAAGCTCATGAAAATCTATAATAAGAGAAGTGTTAAGAGGTAGTTACCATAGCAGCAGATCCTGGTTAATGTCCAATCTACAAGAAAGGACACCCCTGAAATCGACATTACCTGATTAAAACACAGTACATTGATTAAAACTTTCTCAGATAGTAAGGAGTAATTTAGGAGAGAAACCTCTGACAGAAGTTACTGTCCAATGATGTATGTAATCTGTAACAATCAATATGAAAATAAAAGTTGAGTAATGCATGAAAATATAATGGAACATGATATCATTTACTTACCTCCCGAGCTCTTACACAACATCACCCACTCAGGCCCACACTGCGAGCCCAGACAGACGAACGTCGCTGCACCATCTCCCCACTGCATGAAGCGGGTTGGTCGGTGGCGTGTCGTTTGAGCATGAAGGAGTCAAGAACCGTTACAATTTTTGCTCCAAAGGGGTTTTATCTCTTCTGGTTTACTCTAGAAACGCTTTTACCAAATCAAAATCACGTACTATTCTCCCTGCTGGCATTCAGGCCCTTGGGGCACGTATTTGGTGCGTCGGACAGGTCTTGGACTGTTTACACATGGTATTGCTCACTAAATAGGACAATAGGAAACGAAAGGACATTATCAATTTCGAAAAATAACGACTGGTCTTCTGGGGCAGTCAATAAGCAACATTTTCGATCATTACCCGCTGCACTCCCCAAAAGTGACCATCTGATGCGTCATTACTCCAAACTTGGAGTGATATGCCCTTATTTTTGTGAGGAGAATGGACTAACTGTTACTATCACCTCAACATTATATTTCCATGTTGGAAAATTGTTTTGAGCCCCAGTTGAAAGAACTGAGAAATTTGACCGGCTCCAACATGACAACGGCTCATACATCTCAGATTTAAATTAAAAAACTAGGCGGCGATGGCCCGTTTGGAGGGATGGTGTATATCGAACCACCTCTTCCTAAATCCTTCCAAGTGTTTGGCAATTACTAGTACTTACCATCGCCTGATGCAGCCGATCGCGCCACGAATATACGCAGTGTGGAGTACCGCTGCGGTACCGCGGAGGTCCGTCGAGGTGGTCGATCTGGGGGTTTGCTTTGATGAGCTCGGGTTTTCTGGCCATATTGAGGGTCTTGCGGGTTTGGGCAATGCTCATTGGTTGGGTTATTTATTTATTTTTTTCAAATTAAGAAACATTTTTGTGCAAAGCACTGTGTAGTGAGACAATGGAGACATATATAACAATAACACGAATAATGAACGTACTAGGTCAAGTCCAATAACCTCCTAGTAGGGAATACGCGTGAGTACAAAAGCACTGTACTGGTTACTGACTGACCAACAAAAATGGAAGGGAATCTCTTTCTAACACCATTATCAAGGGGAGGGGGAGGGGGGCACGGTTTTGTGCAGTAATTGTTGCTGATGTTTGTATTGCTGTTGTTGCAGTTTTTCAGTTGAAGCCCACGGCAAAGTCAGAGTGACGTTTTCGCTTGAGTCGTCGCAGATGTTGAGGTGGGGGTCGGTCCTGAGGTATGCAACTAATTAGATTCTTTTGATGGGTTGAAGCCTTCTGGCTGACCAATCCTGTGGCGCATTATGCACTATGTCATCAACATGATTTTTCCAAGTAAGCCGCTTGTCCATGGTCATACACAAGTACTTAACGCGGCGAGCTCAAGAGGTGGTTGGGTTCGTCAAACGAAATACCGGAAATTTTCCAACGTTGTTGCCATCGTTTTGCCCTTGCTGGAATACTCATCCTCCGTGTGGTCTCTTATGTACGCGATTCGCAGGACCGCCTGGGGCGCGTTCAGGGGAAGTTCTTGAGATATGTCGCCTTCAATATGGGAAACCTCTCAGGAGACATTGACTACGAGTGCAACTTGGTGACTCTTGAGCGCAGACGGAGTTCATCTGACCTTGTGCTGCTCTACAAAATCGTCAACAGCCTGATTTTACTGCCTATGGTTGCTCTCCAAGATTTGCCTTTCCGCTCCTCGTTCTACATCTCGCTCACCAGTTCTCTTTTGTATCCAGTTCTCCTCAACGATCTATGATCGGAATCGACCTCTTTGCCGTCTCCCTCGCAGTGCAAATCTATATACAGTGCAAATAATTCATAACAATAATTATTCAATCATTTAGTGAACTAGACAGAAGGGTGATCTGCACAAAAAAGGTAATAAACCGTTGTCAAGAATTTGCAGAGTTTTTCCCTGCGAATTTCCCTTCTTTGCCATTTATCAGAATGTCTCATATATCACTGGTTGCTAGAGCATACGGATTGTTGTTTGGTATCTTTCCCCCTTTTTCGGTTACTTGGTATAGTTTTTCTGCGCTTTGGCGACCATGGAATTTGTTTTTTCTCTCCTCTGTCTGAATAAGCAGCTCTGATGGCCTTAAGACGAGCAATAAGTGTTCAGTTATCATTTATACTTTATTATTTTAGCATTAATTATGATTTTCTTTCTCTCTTTGAAATGTTTGGTAATTTGTTTCAGGAATATAGGTATTAGGTATATGAAAACCCATGTAAACTAAAGCTAAAAGGTAAAATAAGACTGCAACAAGGTAACATGCCGTCCCTTAAGATCCCACAAGGTCTAACTCAGTTTTTTGGCTAAATGAGTTAGGAACCTAAGTTGGGAAAATGAGTTATAACTCATAAATGCGAAATCTCTCAGTCGTCTTTCTAGCTCATTGGTTGGGCCTTTATTGCAATGCAGGAAAAGGCTCCTTCAACGTAAAAAAGGCGCGATAACCCTGGAAATTACTACTGTAGGTTGGAAAAGCCGGGGTTTTATCTCTCCTGAAACCTTGATAAAACTGAGTTAGACCTTGTGGGATCTTAAGGGACGATGTACTAGGTCTGATTAGAAAAAATCCTATCGTTAGTAGGTATTGGCATATAAAGAACCTTGTAGGTCCTTCAGTGAACCTTAAATTGCAGTTCTACCCAAATGAGGCTGCATGTATTTAGGAAGAATTAATGGCGAAAATGTTCAGAGGCCACTCATCGAATAGTTTATCCAAAAAATTCGATTGGCCTTCATAGCTCTCCTTCATCAATATACAATAATTGTATATTGATGAAGGCAATTATTGTCTTAATTTCGCTCGATTGATTCTAAATCTTGTTCGAATTATGCCTTTTTTTCAGTTACCCCTAACCAAATTGAAAGACTCTACAGTAGATTCACAAGCTTGGATCGAGGCGATTGTGGAACGCTGAGCCGCGACGATTTCCTGCGGATTCCAGAACTTGCTATCAACCCGCTCGGGGAACGGATCGTCCACGCATTTTTTGATGAAAGCGGTAACGACCGGGTGAACTTCAGGCAGTTCATGCAGGTTCTCGCTTGCTTCAGACCAATTAAAGCCTTGACAGATAATCGTCTCAACTCTCGAGAGCAGAAATTGAAATGTACGTATACACTTACTTGTTGGGTCTTAATTGTGTCATTCCACGACATAATGTTCTTGATTGATTTTGACAACGTTTTATCCTAGTTAATACGGAGAAATCTGTGACTTTGTGAAGAAAACAAGAGTACTTGAAAAAATCTACAGTAACAAAACAATACAACAAATCACCGAAGTTTAATCACCGAAGTTGAGCTGATTTGTTGTAGTAGGTTTTAACCATCTGAAAACCTGAATCCATTTCTTTTTGTTCCTAAACGCTCTAATTAATGCAAACCTACTACTTCGGTATTAGGCCTCTGGAACCCTTCTAGGCCATTCTAACCTTTTAGGAACCCTTATTGACTAAAGGTGGGTTTAGACGTGAGAGTACTCGCAGCTCGTGCTCTCGATAGTCACTCTCGTTGCCATTTGTACGTGAGAGTGAAATTCTCGCGAGCTCACTCTCGGAGAGCAACTTTCTGTGCCACCTCGCGAGAGTCCGAAAAGGCGGTTTACATCATACGAGTGCGAGGTCAGTCTTGAGAGTGATTTCAGCTGGTCTTCAACCAGACAGCATTTCGTCAAAAGTAGTAGCAGCAGTGCTATTAATTTTGGGCTTATTGGAAAGAAGAAAACCCCTGTTGAAATAAGATATTGGTTCGAGGTACGGATAAAGAGGAGAAATCATTTAGGCGCGTACCGCATATTAGACCTTGAAGACGCCCAGCAATTCAGAGATTTTTGTAGATTTTTGCAAGTGATGAAGTTGAAATGCTAGTAGAATTAGTGGGACTGATTATTTTTAAAGCAGCATGGCTATAAGAGCGAATATTCGAAGAAACAACCCTATTTCGCCATATACAGCCTAAAACTTTATGAAAATTCATTTTCGGCCAATATTTTCCCAACTTGGTACCCCACAAATTTCGGAAACAGGACAATCGAAGTCTGTTGCAATCTTCACCATCACAACATTTTCTTCGTCCTATCCACGTTATCATGGTGTTGGATTTATAGGGCTGAATCAGTTGACAGACCAGACTTCCTCATGATTTCACTTTTTGTTATTGGGTTTGGCCATTTACTCTCAGACTACTCGCAGAAAGGCAAAACTGGTTTGAATTGTCGAGAGCAGAGGGAAACCGTTCACACAACATCGCTCCTCTTGGAGAGCTCCACGCTCACCTCTCAAAGTGAACTCTCGGCGGAATGTATACTTGCGAGTCTTGTCTCAAGTGTCCATTTGCCCGTTTTGAGAGGAGAAAACTTTCACGCCCAAACCCGCCTTAAAGTCCGCCGAGAGTTCTCTCCGAGAGGTGAGGGCGGAGCTCTCCAATAGGAGTGATGTTGTGTAGCGGCTTTCCTCTGCTCCCCTCCAGTCTCTCGACAATTCAAATCAGCTTTGTCTTTCTGAGAAAAGATTGAGAGTAAATGGACCCATGAGGAGGTCTGTCAGCTGATTCAAGCCTATGCATCCAACCCGATCCTTTGGGATCTCCAACACCATGATTACAGGGATAGGACGAAAAAAAATGTTTTGACGAGGAAGATTGCAACAGACTTCAATGGGGTCTGCGAATGATTTTCGTTTATAATTTTTATTGACAAAGAATCGCTTCCAAAACGTGAAAATGGGAACCATTCGTCAAAATTAGTTTACCCTTATTTTTTATGGGTAAAGAAATATAATCATGTTCATAAAAACCGCTCAGTGACGTCAGAACCGTAACTTATTGGTCGGGGCGCGATTAGATTGGCATGGAAAGTAGTGTTCACGTGCATTAGCAACTCAAATAAGATAACGAATCGTAAATAATGCACCAGAATAACAAATAACCTTAAAAATGACCAAGTGCCACCTGGTCAGTTTTATCAGTTTGTGGATATACCGACACTCGGAGTGACCGTAAAATGTTTTTAATGTTCAATTTCAACAGAAATACATGCAATTCAAGTTGTCCCCACTCACCCACTCTGTATTCATTTATACTGACGACCGACCTAATTCTATGATTTATTTTCCACAGTTGCATTCAAAATGTACGATCTTGACAACGATGAGTTGATATCAAGAGATGAGCTTCTGGCTGTGCTGCATATGATGGTTGGAGCAAACATCAGGTAGGAAAATATTGTTTCGTTATTAAATATAGGTAAAACCAGGTAAAAGAAAGGAAAACGTTTCTTACCTGGTGGCGTCAATTTAATGTCCTAAGGAGGCTACATACCAAATTACAGCTTCATAGAGTGAGTAGCATCGAAATTAGCAGTAGGAGCCACTCAGCTGATCCCACAAAAAGAAGTCGCACGGGGTCAAATCGGGTGACCGTGGCAACTCCAAATCGCCTCTGAGTGAGATGAGGCGCTGCGGGAAGTGGTTCCTCAACTAAGCCATTGACACCATTGCAGTGTGAGCGGTTGCTCCGTCCTGTTGGAAGTCCAGTTCATTAAGTTGGGGGACAAACAACTCCTCAATCATGTTGACATAAAGGTCATAATGGACTGTAACCGACCGGCCGTCATCTTCAAAAAACCACGGCCCAATTATTCCAAAGGGTAAATTGCACACCAAATTGTGACCATTGGCGAGTGGTCCACAGAATCTTGAAGCTCTGAAGGCCAAAATTCGTGTTGAAGTGGCCAACATACCGGTCGTCACCTTGGTATGGGTGCCGGGGCATTCACGGCAAAAGGGGAACGATGAGGCGGACACGTTGGCCAGAAAAGGGTCGGAGACCGCCATCATCGGACCTGAGCGCTACTATGGAATATCCAAAAGCCTAAGAAAAAGCACCACAAAAGAGTGGTTGCGGTTAGAAGCTCAAACCTCGTGGAGTAGGTCCACAGGTCAGAGGCATGCAAAGAAATTCATAGGTGTACCCCTGCATGCAACTAGGGCGGACCTACTCAACCTCAGCCCTATCAGGCTGAAGATAACGGTAGGCCTACTGACAGGACACTGCCGACTCCGAAAACATCTCTGCAGGATCGGGGTGGCCGAGGAAAGTGAGTGTCGGTTCTGCCTCGAGGAGGAGGAGACGGCAGAACACGTCCTATGCCATTGCAAAGGACTAGCTTGGTCCCGGTTTCTGTGCTTAGGCAACGAAAGACCAGACCCAGAACACTACATGAGGAATCCTAATGACCTCTGGAAGTTGGTAAAACAACTTGAGCTCACAGAGGAGCTCTAACTACTTGGAGGGCACAATAGATGTAATTAGGTCTGGGTGCTGTACTTATAGCAAGCCTCTCAAAATCTTGTCTATCTTATCTAACATACCGGTCGACTTGTTGGAGAGGGTGATAAGAAACACCCAAATTCGGTTCTTGGCCAGTATGATTTTCAAGATGTAAAACTTTATGAAATTTAATGTTGAGGGATGTCGAAAGTTGGTCAAATGAGAGAGGTTTTATGTGCCAACGTTTCGAAGAATTTATTTCTTCATCATCAGGGCCTAAAATCAGTTTCACATTGTAAAATTAATGGAAGTTATCGTTAAAGTTACCCATAAATTCCAACAATGAAACAGTCTGTCAAGTGACACATCATTTTAAAGATTTTGTAATGCTAAACGCAATGGTGAAGTCAGAATTGCGATATCTCATTTCGTTCTCAAACTTAAACACCGAGGCGAAGGTGAAGAAGCGAGGTTGTTACTTGAGATGCTCTTCACGGTTCAGCTGTTCTAATCTGATAACAGAACGAGATATCACCATTCTGACTTCACGATCGTGTTCAGCGTTGAAAAATCTATAAACTGAGGTGTTACTCGGCAAAAAAGAGACGTACTTTGTTATAAAACCAGTAAAATTGAGACATGTTACATAAAACCAGTTATTTCTTCAAAAATTCGATCTTATAGCCATGTTGCATGACTGTGGATTTGTTACTATTATTATTCATCTGATCAATTTATTTATTTTTATTTATTTATTTTTTTCAGTGAAGAGCAGTTAACTTCGATAGCTGAAAGGACCATCCTGGAGGCAGATCAAAATGGCGACCAAATGATTTCTTTCGAAGAGTTCTGCAAGGCATTAGAAAGAACAGATGTTGAGCAGAAGATGTCAATTCGGTTCCTCAATTAATGTCAACTTCCCCGTATCAAGAGCAACGCAGTTCCCAGTAATCGATGAGTTCCTCATGGATTTAAGACCAGGCCATATCCAAAATTACAGTTCCGACGTCTAAATTACCATTAATAAACCTGAAGAAGGATGAATTTCCACTCGAAGCTCTCTACTACTTTTACTCGTGGTATATAGGTCTACTGTGGTATACTGTCCACTCATGAATTGAGCATAATTTTATTTTGTTCAAGTCTCAATTCATTTTTATAATATCATGAGAAGCTTTCTTCTTCCCAAGCCCCAAAACGTAACTCCCAAACTCCACCGATCTTCCCTGTATAGGCATAAAACCACGAATTGGTCTGTTTTGTAGATTCGTCATTAAGAGGTGAGTTGCAATGTATGACGATCAATGTTTGCTCCCAATACGACCAGTGTTTGATTCGTTATGTTCTCGACTCTTTGTTAGTAGTGTCTACCATTTGTAAATGTTAGGATCATGCACTCAAATCAGATTTTTGATGTAGAAGTTGTCTCTTCTCCTTCAGAGTGACAGCATTCATGGGGCTTGGAGTTCTCCTATTTATTAATGGCTTAAACATTTGAGTTTCTCTGCAGGGTTTATACTGCCTACTCGTAGGTTAGAGGAACCTTTGGATCTTATCCATGAAATATTCCTCCTTATTTGGTAACTAAGTTGCATTATTAGAAATATATTATTGTGTTACCTGAGTCTTCAACGTTATGTGATGTGGTATAAGCAAATTGATAGAATATTTCACGTACTAACTATAATTTGTTGTAGTTTAAAATGTAATTATTCACGTACTCAATTTATAGTCGTAATCAGCTCTCTCCAAGTGAGAAATGCTGGTAGGTAGTGAATTACTTGTTTTAATGTAAAAAGCCCCATTTACACTGCACGAACATCCTCGAGCATTCGCATTCGCGATCGTTGTTCGCCGGTTTTCAACGAGCACAAACGCAAAAGAACCCACTGTTCACACTGCCCGAGGATTACTCGCGATCAGTTGTTTGTGAGCATTCGCTGTGAACAGATGACAACTGGGCTGTCGGGAGTTGCAGTTTATCCAGACCGGCACAACCGAATGGCTGATGTCTTCGTCGCTGTTGCCATCCTCTGTACTAATGCTCCCAAGATACACGAAGGAGTCGACCTTTTCCACATCCCCCTGTCCAAGAATGGGAACAGCCATAGAAAATGCGCTGCAGGTGGAAGCCGACGTTTGAAGCTCCTTACCAATGGCTTCCAAGGCGTCATTTTTCTTTATTTTATTCAAATGAAGTTTGCGGTCGGGCTGCCACAGCTCTGGGAACCCCTCACACAGGGGAATTAACGTGGGACGTTTTTCGTTTTCCCACACCATCGTAAAATAGTCAAAATCAAACCGCAAAACAAAAATCCGCAAACCACAAATCAAAGTGGGAGAGATGCGAATCCTTCTAAAACTTGGCGGGAACTACATTTACACTGAGGAGCTGCGAACGAGCATCCCTTAGATGATTCGCCGGAAAACCGACATCGAGTGGATCAGACCTTGAGCCTTTGCGCAAACCTGGTTTGGCTCGAGGCTACTGTTTAGACTGCGCAAGCCTCATTCGTATCCCGTTCGCGAAAAATGCTCGGGCAGTGTAAATGGGGCTTAATACCAAATTGTTGTAATTTTTGAATTTGTGGTGTTTATGACTGGTTGGAATCAAATTTTGGTTTCACGTGGGTTCATTTGTTTAGCATAAGTAGTATTTATTTGTTACCGGGCTTTATATTTGTTATTTATGGACTCACGTTCTGTTTGTATATTTTAACGGGTTCCTATACGATAACTTGAAACATCAAAGCTGAGTCAATAAGTTCACAATGCATGGTCAAATCATGGGCATTTTCAAGTATGTCATGAAAGGTTTAGTGCTAACTTGAACTGTTTGATAAGATGGTATAAATGGTACGTTGAGATTTACCTGTGGCATAAGAACTTAGTAGTAGCATCTCATGGGGACATGACGGATTGGGGAAACTCCTTCCAGCTGTCCTCCCACTCCATCCTTTACGATTAGCTCCTGTACTTATTACAAGACCATTCTACAATGAGTTTGAAACAAGTTTTGAACAAGAAACGTGAAAAATGCTGTAAGAGCAAATTTTCCAAGATTTTTACTGGTTTTGTAACACATTTTGTCTCCTTTTTTGCCAAGTAACGCCTCAGTTTATAGATTTTTCCACGCTGAACAGGGTGGCAAAGTCAGAATTGCGATATCTCATTCTGTTATCAGATTAGAGTAGAAGACCCATGAAGAACATCTCAAGTAACAATTACGTTTCTTCATCTTCAAAGTGCTCCAGTTTGAGAACGGAATAAGATATCGCGATTCTGACTTTACTATCCTATTCAGCGTGAAAACCCCTTTAAAATGATGAGTTACTTGTCAGACTGTTTCATTTTGGGAATTTATGGGTAATTTTCCCCCCCTAAAACTCCCTTAGAGTGGCCTGATTCTGCCCATTTTTTGATTGCCAGGACGGATTTTTGTGCAAATTTGAATTTTTATCTCAATTCTATTGGCAGCTATCGTCTGGAATGACACACACATAAATACATATATCGTCGCCTAAGAAACAACACCACTTATCAACCAAACACCGACTTTTCAGGAGAAGGAAAAAACAAGTGCCCAACCAAGTTGAATGTTGATATATCCTGTTCATATTAGATGTTGGAGAGCAAATTCAAGCTAACCATCTTATGCGGCGGGAAAATTTGATTTAGAATGAGTTATAACCTCATTTTGGCCAAAATGGTTGATACGCGGTGTTGCTTCTTAGGCAACGATATATTGCACAGGTAGAATGAAAGGGGCGCGACTCAAAAATTGAATTTTTTAATGCCTTTGTCAAACGCTCCAATTCAAGCTCTACTTGCAGAGCTGACGAGTTTAGTCCTAGTGCAAAAACTGGCCACTAGAGAGCAGAATATGTCTTTATCACACTGCCTGTTGGAGTGGGGGGGATGAAGCATGAGAGGGAGTTTTTTGAATTGTGCCCCTTACATTCTACATGTGCGATATATACTTATATTTTTGTTGTCTTTTGTCAGTCAATTGAAGATTTTAAAAATTTTGGACTTCAAAAATTCGCTAAAAGGAGTGGAAAATCCAAAAAAATGAACTGCCTGTTGGAGTGGGGGGATGAAGCATGAGAGGGAGTTTTTTGAATTGTGCCCCTTACATTCTACATGTGCGATATATACTTATATTTTTGTTGTCTTTTGTCAGTCAATTCAAGATTTTAAAAATTTTGGACTTCAAAAATTCGCTAAAAGGAGTGGAAAATCCAAAAAAATGAACTGCCTGTTGGAGTGGGGGGATGAAGCATGAGAGGGAGTTTTTTGAATTGTGCCGCTTACATTCTACATATGCGATATATACTTACATTTTTGTTGTCTTTTGTCAGTCAATTCAAGATTTTAAAAATTTTGGACTTCAAAAATTCGCTAAAAGGAGTGGAAAATCCAAAAAAATGAATCTTGAAGGGGAAAGGGATTCCTTCAATAATTTAATAGTATGGAGTAGGTACTGGATGAGAATTCAGTGGCACTATTGATGAAATATGTTCCGATCCATAACTCGTGTTTATCAATAGTGTGATGTTATTAATATGATTTTGCCATACCAGCAGTCAGTAGCGGTGCGTGGGCTCTGAAAATGGTGGGCCACCAAATTCGGAACACAAATTAACAGCTTTTTCTACAAAATACCTGTAAATGTTTTCCAACAGGAGTCTTCTTATGAGAAATGGGTGTATTTTAATCAACCGCAGCTCTTAGCAAGTCAGAATGTAAGCTCTGTGTTCACAGTAGTTCTGACCAGTACCCGGGATTACCAGAAGCTATAGCTTCATACGAGGAGGTGGCTGCGGAGCAATCCCACCCACCCACCCACTTCCATAAATAAAATATGTACAAAAATGTGTGAAGACAACGTACAAAAATATGAGTAATGTCATTAGGTAGGTAGCCACCACCACTTTCAGAGCACACAAGAAAGAGATCACGAGTTAGGACCATAACATTATGACTGAAGAGTATAGTGACTAGATTATTCATGGCTAGAGTTTTTAATGGGACATCCTGTGAGCCACTCAGCTTTGTTATACATGTCAACATTGAACTTCCTCAAGGCAGCAACACCCTTTCCTTTATTTACTGCCTGAGTAATATTCAGCAAAGGCCTATCTCTTCCTAAACTTTTAATCATCACCCGATCCTCGTAGGAAAACGTCGAAAACTTCGACTGTAAGTTAGCCACCGAATTCATGTGGTACAAAAATACAGAAACAAATAAACTAAACATCAACTAAAAACTAGAAGCTAGGTACTTATCTGTGTATGTTTACGTTGATCAATCCACAAGACCACAGACAAGAAACAACGCACTTAATTACCACAAAAAAATCCAAATCTGTCACGGGAACTCTGTTATGACGAAATAAGTGATTCACAACTTGTGAATTACAAGTTTTACTATCGAGATAACAAGATGAATTGAAACGATCGAATCGATTGTGAACACAAACGATTTTTTTGGCCCCGGGCCGGAACGAGGCGTGGCTTACCGAATTTTTACTCTACTGAGCATGCGCAGGCAGGCCACTTCGTAAAGCGTCGTGTCCGTTGCCATGGCAATACCCGGTCCCACGCCCGAAGCGTAGGTTTCGATTTCGATTGCAAAACATCGATTACTGTCGATATATTCTGATAGAATGATCGAATATCGTTCTTCTTCTTCTTCTTCCCAGTTACTTGTCTTGGCCGCAGCCATGCTGGACATAGGTTGGGACAGAGAGAGAGAGAACTCTTTGACTTCGTGAAAATGCTAGGTGCAGTATACGGAACGATATTCGAATGCCAACTGGGTGGCATATTTTTTTTGTCGAGTTTTTTGTGTTTCTGGATGCCGGGGCAGTGGCCCAAGTGGCCTTATGGACGCAACGCCCCTGCCAGCAGTTGTTATTTAACATCATAACATCAGCTGCTCTAAAGGTGTACGCGTTGAACTGAGCCGCATTCTTGAGACCCCAAACTTTTTTGGCAGAAACTGACAGCATTTGTCATAATTCATCAAACCCATAACTTGGAATATTAATATTAATAACCAATTAGGTAATTGTTCTCACGTTTATGTAAAGCATCTTGACGCTGCTGTCAAGTGTTCTGTCCTGGCTGTGTATGGTAGGAACGGGGGTTGATTCACTTAGTCTCTTCTATGGTTGCACCCCTACTACTAGTACTACATGTTGAAAAGTAGTGGCCTAAATGAATTAGAATTGAACTGGTATGCTACATATTTCTACAGATACGATGATTGATTATCTGGCAAAGAATAAGTATCTGTCACTAAACTGTGAATTACTAGCAAATATGGATCAGATGTTTTATATTTCTAAAATTTAGATAAAAGAGTAGTTTTGTATTGTAACGGTTAATAACAGTTCAGGTTTGATTGTATGATTAGGTTTGAGACTGAACAACATGGTAAGAATTGAGTGGGTAAACTGTTATTTGCAAAGTGTAATAAATAAAGTGAACAACGTGAACAGCGATTTTTGATGGAATAACAATATAGGTAAACTATTGTGAAGATGTTACGTGTAATTTTAATAACTAGCTGCTCAATATTGATTCGAATAAATCAAAATGAATTCGGAATCCGCCTTTTGATTTTTTCCTACCAATCTAAATCAAACGTCCTGATTTGCGTGCTGTGTGAGGGCTGTAATTATAACATGGTAACTAGTCAACAAGTCAACTAAAAAGATCAGTCATCATTGTGATTAGCTTGAACTTGAATATAATCTGATTTACAGTTGAATACTGTTCTTTCTATCTGCTACATGCTGTCAGGTTTATGTGTCTTCAAGCATTGCAGATCTAGAGACGACTGTACACAAATTAAATTCGGAAATAGAAAAATTAGTGAAATGGTGTAGAGCACACATAATAAAAATTAATAAAGAAAAATGCAAGAGCATAGTGATCCAGACAAATCACTTCAATCAAGTTAAAAATTAAAATTGAAAAAACAGAAATTGGATATGAAAAAGAAATAAAAAGGTGAGGTATTGTTATTGACCAACAAATGAAATGGAAGTCACAGGTAAATGAAGACTACAGGGGGAAAACGAGGTAACTCGATTTTTTTTTTTTTTTCAAAAATGAGTTAGCGATGGTTTTTGATAGATTTTTGGATGGGGATACGATGGTCAAGTCGAAACAGGGGAAAAACGAGTTAAAAAGGCCTCAAATCGCTGTTGTAAGATTAGCGTAAAGGGGGAAAAGCTCAAAGGCTCAAGCTGACGAATGGATCAGGCTTTTCCAAATCGCCCTGCGTAAGCTAAAGCCCTTCATGAAAATAGACAAAAACCATCCCCCGGCTAATATACCACAGAGCCACTTACGGCGGAAACTGCTAGAGAGAAATTATGATTACTAATCCAAAAAAAGAATGAGCAACAACGTGAAGAACAGCTGCAAGCAAATGAATTTACTTTTCCTGCTTAAGCCTACAAACGACGCCTCCCACTGTCAAAACCAAAATACGACGACGTCCAATCCTTGAAGGGCTTCTGGTTCACTATTTCAATTTTAGAACCTATTGTGATAATAAATCGAGGTTTTGATTTTTGAATCAGATTTTATTCCCGATTTGTTGAATCGAGGTAAGAATAACTTGGCTGAATATCTTTAAAATGTTAATTATAATGCACTAAAAAGTAATATGTGGACGTCAGTAGCAGGAGATAGTTACATTACTGTAACAGGTCATTTCATGTCAGAATGGGAATTGAAATTCGCAATTTTGACTCAAAAAAAAAAAAAAAATGACTGCGGCACACTGGCTTTAACATAGCGGAGACTATTCTATCTATTTTGAAGGAATATGATGCCTCACTATCCAGGATGGCGGCTGTTGTAACGGACAACGCTAGTAATATGATAAAAGCATCGCTTTGCATTGCTTTGCCCACACTTTGCAACTCGTAATAAATGACGATCTTAAAGATCAAGAGGCTGCAGGAATTATTAAGAAAGCCAAAGAGATTGTGAGTATTTTCCATACCAGTAATGTTGCCAGAGTAATTTATCGGATAGAACAATCGCGTCTTTCAAATAAGACCCCAGTCCAGCTTATTCAAGAGGTACCCACTAGATGGAAGTCAAGGAGACACGAGGTAACTGATGCCCAAAGGGCACAGCCCGCGCTATCTCTTGGTCGCTCCTAAAACTACTCCGGCCCCAAGAGTTCTCCCGTGTCATCATGCAGCTTGTTTTCACGAGTCCACGATATGCGCAAAGTAATGGTAAAGCGGAAAAAGGCCGTGTCTATTGTTAAGGGTATGCTACGGCGATGAGCGGAAGCAAATGAAGAGTGCAGGGGAAGAATGATACTTGTCCATAAAAGCTGATCTCGAGAAAAACCATTATTAAGGTATAAGAACATTTTGAGGCAAGGGAATGATCAAGATTAAAAAATACTTCAGATGTTTGCAGATATTATTATTTTTTTTAAATCTTGATCATTCCCTTGCCTCAAAACGTTTTTAAACCTTAACAGTGGTTTTTCTCGAGATCAGCTTTTATGGACATGTATCATTCTTCCCCTGTACTCTTCAAATGGTAACATACACGACTTCTTGCTTGATTATAGAGCGTCTCCCTTGAATGATGTAGGACTGTCACCCTCCCAGTTGCTTTTGAACAGGCATCTGAAAACTAAAATTCCTGAGCATTCAAGCCTGCTGGCTCCAGTTGTACAGCTGGATGTAGGGGAGAGAACCCAGGACTTGCCAGAAGCGTTACTACAATCGCTAGACAAAGGACCTTCACTCCTTGATGCCTGGGGATGAGGTTATGATATGAAACTTCGATAGCTGCTTTTGGGAGCCCGGAATGGTGGTGTAATAGAATCGCCTCAAACTCAGGCTTTATTCAACTAAGATCTGCATATCATTTAACATGAATGATTGATTAGTATAAAAGGAATTCAGAAATAATGTTTGTCACAAGTTGGTAGGGAAACATAAGATGTGTATACTGGAGTATCACACCACATTCTCCTCCCTCTTTCAGATACGTAGGCGGACGGCGATCCCTCGATGGTCGATGAGAGGTGGTTGGATGTATTGAAGTAGTTTGATCAGCTGCTTGTTCGCTGCCTGGGTTCGAGGTGTCTAGTGCAACTCCAGGCATTTGAAGTGATGGGCTTGTGGGTTGGACTGGAGGGGTGTTATTGGTGTCCTGGCTAAGGTAATCTGGAGGAGAAGTGCTCGAACCACCGAGATTTGCGTCACCTCGAGAGGCCAGATGTTTTAGTGGCACGGTATCCTCTCTTCCAGAAGGATGACGGATAAAGGCATATTCGGGATTTGCTTCGAGAAGTACAACTTCCTCCTGACTCAGGACCAAGATGCCAAATACGATCCTCAGGAGTCCTGAGGATCGTATTTGGCATCTTGGTTATGTTTCCTCAGGAGAACTATTCCGGGTTCACTCAACCAGTTTGGCAAAGCATAACCAAAGGTCGAGCGGCGATGGTGGTGGAACATCCTTTTGAGGGGAGTTGAATTTGTAGCTGTACACAACAATGATCTTCCTGGATCACAATGATCTTCCTGGAGAACCAGTTCCCATTGGGCCGTTCTTAATCCGCGGGTTTTGAGGGCCAGTGAGATTGCTTTCCATACGATATGGCTTGCGGGTTGTATGGTGTAGAGTGACTTGTGGCGGTGCCTCGGGAATGAAGGAGTGTTGCCACCTCACGAGACATGAATGCGGTACCACGGTCAGTACGAACATAAGCCGTGGTGAATAGTTGTACAAAGCATTTGATGACTGTTGATGAGCTGAGGTCTTTGCACGGAAATCCGAAAGGAAAACGGGAATATTCGTCGGCAATAGCATCGCATACCCCATGGTCCGCTCTCAATCGTGCGATGGTTCTGCCAAAGTCCCTCAACACTTCGTTTTTACTAAACCACGGCCGGTCCGGAATCAAAGGCTGAATGCGTTTATAGAATCGGCCAAATTTATAGAATTTATAGAATTGCCAAGCCAACCGGTGATGTCTTGAAATCAATGGAAAGAAATCTTCTACCTCCATGTCGCCTTATTTCATGTCGATGTTGTCGGAGGTATATGTATTTTCTATGCAAAAGAAACCTGTTTCCAGGACTTATGCACATTCTTTGTACATGTATATAGAATGTTTTGGAGGCTCCTAAATTTAAAAAAAAATTTCCTGCTTCCTGGAATCCTGCTTCCTAAATCTTAATCGAACATTGTGTTGAAACTGATTGTATCGTAAAGTACACGTACCGGAGATGTCAGTCTGGGAGTTTCATCGCCGTACTCCGCCATATCGACGGTCTCACAGCAACACCCCACATCGTCATTTTTGACGAAAATGCGTTATGCATATCGAAGGATGCGCCCTCTTGTTACATAATCACTAACTATCTTTCGTAAGTTCATAAAGGTGGGTATTTATGTTGTAAAAATACCACAATTAAAAAATGTACTGATTATGGGAGGAGAAAATCGTTGGAAGGCGGTTTTCCAGCCCTCCTGACAAGTTGGGAAAATGACGATATGGGGTGTTGCTGTGAGACCGTCGATATGTGTTCAAGGTTTACTCGGAAAGAAGTAAAAAGGGTGATTTTGATTTATTATCTTCGATAATGAACCATTGGAATCGACCAAAGAAAATTTTTGTGTGTAAATTTTGGGCTAAAATTATTTTATTTTTTAGTAAAGAAATAGTTATATTTTGCTCTAATATAGTTTCTTTTCTTGTTTCTTCTTTAAAAATTCAAATTTGATGAATCGCTTCACAGCAATTTTCAATTTCAATGCAACAGCAGTGTAAGCAACCAAAATAAACTATATAGAAGACCTGTATTTTGATCAGATTGTTGATTTTTACCTCTCCTCAACTAGTTCCAGTGGTTTTTTGTCGAAGTGATGCCAAATAGCTCGATTTACAGGTTTTTGAACAAAAATGGCAATTTTCCACCACTGTGCGGCGTCTGGCCGGTTTGTGCAGATCAAACGTACCAGTTTTGACAGGAAAGAGGGAGAGAAAACACATCCACGCAATATAATAATTCCTCATGATGGAAAAACGTATTTATATGACAAAGTAGTAAATCTTGAATTTTCATCTCGAAAATTCACTCGAAAATTTCTGAGCGTAAGTAGGTAAGTGCCTAACAATAAAGTGATAATAATAATAATAGTAACAATGAAAGTCCCCATTCGAATTCATTTATTCACAATATTGCCTGGTAGGCTATTGTGGGGAGGGAGTGGTGCTTGTGTCAGTAATATTTTTGTGTCAGTCAGTATGGGGAATGTTCGTCACCTTGGGGATGATCCAATGTGGGAGTTCATCGCTCGGTAGAACACGGCTGTCCCACCTCAGTCCACGGGTGGAATGGAGCATTGACCAACAGTACGCTGGTCTAGCGTCACGTGCTGCGTAGTTCAATCATGCAATATTGTCTCGTAGAACTCGCTTCTTCAACCTACGACCATCGTAGGGAGCTGGTCCAGCCACTTCTGGATTTTCGTGATCCGTGGTGCGGGTGCGCAGTCTTGTATAACAGCTCCTGATGGTGTCTTGTACTGTCTCCAAGCACAGGTCAGAGTGGAGGGTGTCGTTTCTCACGAACCAGGGAGCGTCAGTGAGAATCCTCAAGATCTTGTTCTGCTCCACTTGAACCTTCTTCACTGTCGAATCGCATGCTGAACCCCAAATTTCGCATCCATAAGTCTAAACTGGTTTGATCAGAGTGTTATATAATAACCTCTTGTTTTTAAGGTTCAGTTTGGACTTACCATTGATCATAGGCCATAGCATGTGAACCCGCCGTTTCATCTCCTGCGTTATTCTTTTAACGTGCGGCTTCCACGTCAGCCGGAGGTCTAGCAACAAGCCTAGGTACTTGACTTCTGACGCTAGGGGGATGCCATTGCCAATGAAAGTCCCAGTAAAATTTTGAAAAATCTTCACAAATTTTATTAAAATGAAATATAAAAGAAGTCATTCCTGAATAGCGAATAGAAAACATTTTTTGAAGAGTAGAAGAGCGAGCGACTGCATTTTCGGAAGATTTTTTCTCTAATAAATAGAGAACATTTTTCTCTATTACCAACTCCTCTATTTAATAGAGAAAAAAATCTTCGGAAAATTTAGTCGCTTACACTTCTGCTCTCGATATTCATGCTCCAGCCAATCAGGTGGCATTACGCACTACGGACGTTACGCATCCATGTGAACGCAGCTTCAGGAGTGTAGAGTTGCCGAGTATGTTGGTGGAACAGGCCACAGTTCTGTAGTAATCAATGGGAATCAGAATACTTACCAAATATGACTTGGCGGTCCTCAAGGAGGTCTCATGGTTGAAGAAAGGGTATATAGTTGCTATCGAGGACCCTGCAGAGTCTTGAAACCGCTGGTCCAAAGATGTGGAAGTTGTGATGTACCCAGATGGGAAGGGAAGGGTGCACAAGGCAAATTTTAGGGCTGCTGATGCACACCTGTACCTTAATTACATACCTACTATGTACATTCAATTTACTACAAGTATCAGTAGTTGAATTGAAGAAGTGAGTTTATTGCCCGGGGCAATTTGCCCCTAATAATCATAGCAACAGAAATTGCTTCAAAATCAATGCTTCAAAGAATAAGCTAGCACCACCAAGTAATTATTACACCCCCAACAGTGATGCGCACTTTTTGGTGGTTCTAGCTTATTCTTTGAAGCATTGAATTTGAAGCAATTTCTGTTGCTATGATTATTAGGAAATTATTTCCTTATAACCGGAAAGATTCATTCAAATAATCTTTAAGAATTAACTCGAACGGCTGTGCAGCATAACTAAAGATTTCTATGCAATTGAAGAGCTCGGCCAAATCAGGGTACATGTCACTCAGCTGAGATTTTACAGGAAGGCCGAAAAACTGATATTGATCAAAATGTCTACTTCAAATACGACATGTACCCAAATACTTACTTTTTATTCCACTAAATATTCATACGTCTTCGATAATAAAAATATTAGCAACAAATCATTGTGAATGAACTTTATTTAATTTCTTCAAAATATTTTCATGAAAGAGCAAAAAAAGATGAGAACTTAACTACAAGAAGAGAAGTGTACTTTCTACGGAAAAATTAAAACAAAAAATTTGAGTTAGTGTTCGCTGATTCATCTTGGATTTCCTACTGATTGATCTTGGAGAAACACTATTGCTTTAAGAGAACACTATAAAATCTTGAGATTTTTTTTTCTCTCACCGCTTGACCTATGGAGTGTTGTACTCAGTCAATGAAGGAAGAGTTTCATAAAAATGTCTATGTTGTAGAAGCAAAAAGTGGACCATCCGAAGAAAGTCGACAACTGCTCAGTATTAAATTTTTGAACTGAAAAATACGTACCTAATAATGAGGGAAAGGTTTGCAAAATACACGAACGCGAGTTGAAAGGAAGAGATTCCGATTATGATACGCGTAGTGGGCATCACGTCGCTAAGGAGACGGAATTTTTCGCACATGTACCTTTATTCGTCTAATGAAGAGGCCACGTTTATGCTCTTTGAAGGCGATACTACTAAGAACGTAGTTATTATTATCGAATAAAAGTTATATAATCAAGTAGAGGAGACCTCAAGCTTCAACTTGACGCAAAAAAAGGTAAATTGTTACATGTATCCTCACTCGGCCGAGCTCTTCAATTGCATATCCATTTCGCTTCATGTAAGGCGAGCGCAAATTCTTCCTTTATCCGAGTTGCCTTCTGTGGATGCTCTGGTATGAATTTTATTCTGCATATTTTATAGATAATCAATAACGCTTGACGATTTTTGGTGTCGGGAAGAAAATAAAAAAAAGTTCCTAAGTACCAAAATCTGACGGAAAGATTGATTTTGATCACTTGAGTAGGATCACAAAGTGTTTAAAAAAAGTCTTGGATTTGATCGGAAATCCTCGCGTTTCTCACGCCTTAGCCCTTCATCAAAGCCCACTTGCGGTTCATACCATTGATACTAACTAAGTTAGAGGAAGGTGGCGTTGAGTTGAGACAAAGTTTGGAGTTGATTGAGGAATGCTCCGCAAAAGGGCAGGCAATTGCTGGTACCTACAAATGGGACACAATTACAAGAGAAGTGGTCCACACTCTTGTAGGAAAATAGTGATCTAGAGACATTAAAGAACGTTAACAAGATTTTAATGGGAGAGTTCACCAAGTGAACTGACGGAGCATTCTTGCCCGGTTATTTTAAGCAATTGTAAATTTGCTCCAGTCACTTCGGTTGGTGTGGAGCGGTCTTTTTCCGTCTACAAACACATTCTCTCGGAACGTCGTCACAGCTTCATTCAAGACAACCTTGAAATGTGTATTTTTGTAAATATTAATTAAGAAAGATTGGCTAATCTGTAAAGATCAAAAAGTTAGAAAATAATTTAAAACTATCATGTTCCGTTTGTAAGTTACGTACGAATAGTGTAAACGTTGCAAAAACGTATACCTCAATAGTAAAACAAATAATGTTCTGTAGTAGCAGCAATTACAAAATATTTTTACGAAATGAGAATTCCATTCAGATTTCTTAATTTCATTCAGCATCTCTTCATTGAAACTTACTGGTAGAGAGGTTTTTTCCTAGTACTGAAACTTAATTTCTCGAATTTTACAATAATGTTTGTTGCATATTTCACTGCATATTCGGGGCATCTATGCTGCATAGAAATCCGGTCTTTAAGCATAACTGAAACATGTTACCCCGATCTTTGCACTTTGAAAATGAGCCTATTTCTTTAGAAGTGGAATTTATCATCAGTGTGCCTTCAAGAGCAGCCAACGTTCTGAACGTTTCCTCAAATTTGTTTACCACTGCCTGTTCAATTCCACGTGACCTACTACGTGGATATATATTTTCTTACTAAATCAACCAGTTACCTAAACAATGTGAATATTTTGTTGTTTTGTTCATTTCCTCCTTGGTTGAAAAACCTTTGTCTATTTGGAGGGTTGTAGGAGGTTTTAAAGAAAACGGAGGAGAAGTTTTTCCGAGCTTTCTGCTTTAATAAGCCATCTTCAGGGGTAGGTATGGTTTCCTCGACTCAGTCTCTGTTTCTTTCTGGATCAGAAAGAAACAGAGACTGGGTCGAGGAAACAATACCTACCCCTGAAGATGGCTTATTAAAGCCGAAAGCTCTTCTCCTCCGTTTTCTTTACAACCTCCTACGACCCTCCAAATAGACAAAGGCTAAACAATGCGGGAAAGAACATCTTGGATTCGTGGATTCCTTCTTCGTTGCCTTTGTATGTGACTACTACAGACAACTAACACCTCCATCCCAGTGTTTTAGGTCGCCTCATTCAGATAATCAGATTCTACATCAAATCAAGCCAGAACCAGGTTCATGAAGTAACACGGAGTAGAAAACAATTATAAAATTTATTATCATATAATATGGAACATTACATTATTAGTCTTTTTCGTAATAAGCAGTACCTAGAAATTCTTCTCAAACATGATAAATTCTTTTGTAATTTCAATTATTATCTTTGAATTCAAAATTATTTTGGCCAAGTGTGATTTTATAAATCAAAAAACTGGAACGGAACATTATCAATAATTGATCAGTAGAAGTCATTCCGCTGCTTTGGGTACGACTTCTAGGAGGGCTATCTTGATGCCCGTCTTGTTGAGGACCTCAGTTATCTCTCCTTCAGAAATTGTCCCAACTACTGTCACCTGCTTTCCAGCAAGGTCCACCTCGTAAGAAGATATTCCAACTCCTGAAAATCGAAAGAGAAACATTCAATATTAATTGGGTGCAGAAGGATTTTCGTCAGCACTGAATAAGTTGGGTGCTAGTGTCCATGAGAAGTTAGGTAAGCTGAGGTCCTACAGATTGTTTGGTCTACAGATTGTTCAACAGACGTTACGTCCTCAAAATCGCAAGGTGAACAATTGAAAGTTATAAGCTATAATTTACACCAGATTCAACATACTCGTAGTAACAACCATCACATAATCAATCACCTAATTGCTCATTATCCTTTTGTCCTGAATGATCCATAATATCGCACCTTCAGTGCAACAGGGTCATTTCTCGACTTATGGCCTTTTTGAGAAATCTGGCCTCACAACTCGCGTCAGTCTTCCCTATATAGTCCAGTAAAATTAGGGGAAAAAAGGGGGGTACCTTGCAATAATTTCCGGCAAGCTGGAAATGGTTTTAATACCTTCATTCCATGTAGAAAACATGTAATCTGAGTTTGCACCATCGCAGGAGGTGAGCTTAACTTTTGGCGGCCAAAAAACCGCAAAATTTTCGGACTTTTTTTGGTTTTTTGCGTATAACTCAAAAACTATGGGCCGTACAGAAAAGTGTATACATTTCTTTTTTAAAGAGCATAAAATTCTGCGTCAAATGACCCCCCCCAACTTCAAAGTTTGATGAGAATTTGAGGAAGTAATCTCCGTTCGAAGTTAGGTGTTTTTCCTACCTTGGCCAAAAAACTGCAAAATTTTCGGACTGTATTCGGTTTTTTGCGTATAACACAAAAACTATGGGTAGCACAGAAAATTTTATACGTTCCTTTCTTAAAGAGCGTAAAATTCTGCGTCAAATTACCTCCCAACTTTAAATTTTGATGAGAATTTGAGGGAGTAATCCCCGTTCGAAGTTAGGGTTTTCCTATCTTGGCGAACATACCAATTTCCTCGACTTTCAGTTGCCTCTTGCACCTGAACGGCTGTTGGAGTTCAAAAACTCATTAAATGAAAGTTGTGAATAATCGAATTTCGCATTCTGAGAGCACTTCAGTTTGAACGGACAGATGGACGGGAAGGTGAGTGAGGTCAATGGGGTGGTATTACGTCAACTACTTGAAGTGTCACTACAAGCCGGAAACAACGACAACAGTTTTCGATGGCTATCCAGAAGAAGCTGAATCCAAGAGCACAAAGTACGCTGAGAGGCTTCGACGCCAGACCAAGCTCTCTGCAGCGACTGTGGTCTTTACGGAAACAATGACGTCAACGATGCCAAGGGAGAAATTTTTGTCAAATGACAAGAATAAAGCAAGACTCATTGGCATGTTGACCATAATGCTACAGTCTGAGGGCTTTACAGTAATGCAGGCTGTTGAAGATGCTGACACCCTCATTGTCAGGCAAGCCATAGAAGAGTCGAAGAAGTTTCCCAAAGTGGTCATTGTTGGAGAAGACACTGACCTCCTCATACTCCTCACAGCACTGGCACCTTCTTCTTCGAATATCCTCCTGATGAAGCCAGGAAAGGGCACCACAGATAATTGTTTCTTTTACCTGGATGACCTGAAGCGCTCAGATGTCGTCAAAGAGCACATACTCTTTCTTCATGCCATGAGTGGCTGTGACACTACCTCGGCGTTTTTTCGGCTGGGGAAGATGAAGTTTGTCAGTGCTCTTGAAAAATCTCTTAACTTGCGCGACGCTGCCAAGTTCATCAAGGCGCACAATTCCACCCACTAAGAGGTCGCTGCAGCTGGCGAACAGTTCTTGGCAGCTGTATATTCACCAAAAGATGAAGGAAGGACACTAGATGAGCTTCGATTTTCAATCTTCACGAAGACATTGACCAAGACTGCCTTCGACCTGACTGCCCTGCCCCCCACAAGCACAGCTGCGAAGCAGCATTTCTTCCGAGTGTACCACCAGGTGCAAGCATGGTACGGGAGTGAGCTTGACCCCATCACTTGGGGCTGGCGACGATCAGCCCAAGGACTCCTCCCAGTCACAACTACAAAGGACCCTGCTCCCAGCGAAGTGCTGCGTGCGATAGCATGCAAGTGCGTCCAGGGGTGCAGGGGCAAGTGCTCCTGCAGAAAGGCAGGATTGAAAGGCAGGATTCAACAATCTGCCTTAACTGCCGGGGCCAGGCTTGCAGCAATGCTCCTACCGAAGAAGAGGAGGTGGGCATCAGTGGCCCCATCAATTTGGACGACGAAGTGGAGGCGATGGAGGGCGAAAAACAGAACGAAGAAGCAGAGGACGGATCTGCCGACGAACACCAAGAAGCCTGGGGACCTGCGTCCGAGGATCCAGAAGCGGGCCCATCGTCTAAATGTACATAGTCATTCATTTTTCATTTATTTTACAGACCTTATTATTAAATTATATTATTAAATTTTAAGACACGAATTGGTTATACAAATACATTTGGTATTTGGTAATTATTTTTTTTCTTCAATCCTGATTCCCTAAAAAGCGAACATCAGCAATCGCAGCTCACAATTTGAATTAAGAGAGAAAAAAAGAGTCAGTCACTGTCCGTTCAAACTGAAGTGCTCTCAAAATGCAAAATTCGATTATTCACAACTTTCATTTAATGAGTTTTTGAACTCCCACAGCCGTTCAGGTGCAAGAGGCAACTGAAAGTCGAGGAAATTGGTATGTTCGCCAAGATAGGAAAACCCTAACTTCGAACGGGGATTACTCCCTCAAATTCTCATCAAAATTTAAAGTTGGGAGGTAATTTGACGCAGAATTTTACGCTCTTTAAGAAAGGAACGTATAAAATTTTCTGTGCTACCCATAGTTTTTGTGTTATACGCAAAAAACCGAATACAGTCCGAAAATTTTGCAGTTTTTTGGCCGCCAAAAGTTAAGCTCACCTCCTGCGATGGTGCAAACTCAGATTACATGTGTTCTACATGGAATGAAGGTATTAAAACCATTTCCAGCTTGCCGGAAATTATTGCAACCCCCATCCCTAATTTTACTGGACTAATAAGTAGACTCGACCCGGAATTTCAACTCTCTTCCGCTACTAAGTTACACCGATTTTAGAAATATTGTAGTGAAACAAAGCCCCAACTGGAGTTGTGGCTTTGTTGCACTGAAAAGAACAATTCAAATGCTCTTGATTTCTGGCTTCAAATGGGTATTCCAGAGTTGATTGGAGCGGTCCATCCATAGCTCATAAGTATTTCCCTACTCAAACCAATATAAACTAGCACGTTGAACATGAAATCAATAACACACAAGTTCCTCATCGTTGGCCACACACAAAATGAAGGTGACTTTATGTACTCGACCATCGAGAAAGAGAGAAAAGAGAGTAGTTTGAAAAACGAAATAAGCAGATGGGCGGTTTCAAAACATTCCCATACTGGTTCCAGAACACTGGGTCCGAGGTTTGGAGAATGGAGAAAAAAAGTGGTAGGTACCTAATCCATACATGAAACAAGTCGACAGATGAAGTCTTCGACTTGCAGAAATTAGCGACAGACGCAAAGCTGTAGACGCAGCGTAAATCGAACAGCTTGAGGACAAGAAATCTCTCGATATGAACAACCTACCTGCTGAACTGCTGGATAAAATGTACATAAGGAATCTTTTTGCCTCGTATGTTATACCAGGGACGTCCTGAAAGTAAGGTTACAAGACTGTGTAGGAGGAAGGGAATTATGTTTTTTCAGAGTTGTTACCACTGGTGGATAGAGAGGTTCCTAACGGTCAAAATAAATCATCAAACGCCTCAGTCCGTTACAAAATGACGTCACAGCAACCAAACAGTTCGTCCACTAATACAATACTCCTGTACTTCTGAGTCAAAAAGGCAGTCCTACAGTGGCGCCATACCCATTCACCAAACGCCTCAGTCCGTTACAAAATGTCGTCACAGTAGCCAAACAGTTCGTCCACCAATACTACACTCCTGTACTTCTGAGTCAAAAAGGCAGTCCTACAGTGGCGCCATACCCATTCACCAAACGCCTCAGTCCGTTACAAAATGTCGTCACAGTAGCCAAACAGTTCGTCCACCAATACTATACTCCTGTACTTCTGAGTCAAAAACGCAATCCTACAGTGGCGCCATACCCATTCACCATCAACCAAAAAATTCAAAGTCCAATTTTCAGAGAGGAAGATCATGGCATCTGTCGTATGGGACCGAAAAGAGATATTATTGGTCAGTTTTATGCCAAAGGAACCACCATAAATGCAGCTGCATACAGTGAGACACTCGAGAAGTTGAAAAAATCAAAGAAAAATCAAGGACAAAAGGAGATGAATGCTGACTCGTGGTGTGTCACTCCTTCATGACAACGCCAAACCTCATACCGCCCGTCTCACTCAGGACCTGCTTGTTTCAATTAGGGTGGGATATTGTGAGTCACCCAACCTACTCTCCGGACCTGGCACCATCGCATATCATCTTTTCACTAAATTGAACGAGTTTTTGGATGGACAACGATTTTCAAATGATGAGGACGCCCAGGATGTTCGAGGTCGAGGCTGTCCTATCCAGGAATTGCGGCTGGGAGGAGATGAGGTCCATAGACAGCACTCTTTCAGCACTCGCTCAGCACTCTGAGAGAAAAATGGACAACACACTGGAGTAATGTAAGAAGAGTTAGACCATTTTAAGAGTGCATTAGCCAGATGACACTCTCCATTAACAAAAAAGGTGTTGTTTGGTGCAGAGGAGATGAGGGTTGGAGATCGATAGCTAATTTTTCTTCAAATATTAAATATTTGAAGAAAAATTAGCTATCGTTTGAGTTATATAGTTTGAGTGTCAGTTTTGGTATCAGCAGTTGAGTGTCAGTTTTGGTATTTTCAGCAAATTTTGCTGAAAATGAATTGGGATTTTTAAAGTGCTATTTTTGACACTCAAACGTAGCTAGACCTGATACCAAAAACGATTTGGATTCACACTGAAAACCCCCAACACGAACCCTCATCACCTCTGCACCAAACAACACCTTTTTTTTGTTGGACAGTTATGTCAAAACTGTTCATGTCAAAACATGAAACTGAGCTGAAGTGAAACTGGCTGAGAGCTCCGACCAAGTACCCAGTGATTCACCACTTGAAACAAAAATGATTAAGTTATTCAACACTTTTAGATGACATAAGTCAATTTACCTTTGGCCTTAGATCTCTCCAAAGCTTTGGTCATGCAGTTTGAACACGACGAGCACGTCATTTCAGCGGAAAATTTGAAGACCTGGAAATGTAAATAAATAAAATTAGTATTTCATATGAGTAAACGGGAAATTTCAACTACTCGTTTGATTAAATTGCATTGAGCTTCAATCAAACATCAAATAAGTGGATTAAAGATTTTAAAGGATTATCTCAGGGCCATTTAGTCGACGGCTTCCCCATGTAAATAACCGTGCTTTGCGGAGTAACCTCTTTGAACGGAGAGAGAAAGGTTGACATGAGCGCCCAAGTCTTTCCGTCCAGTTTGTAGTGCGCTCATGTCAACCTTTCTCTCTCCGTTCTGGAGATATGATGATTTTACTGCGACAACTCACAAGAAACACGCGTTTCACTGAGAAAAACACAAAATTTGAAATAAGGTCACTATGGTTGAGAATCGGACATGGGTTCATATAGCTTTTTTTGTTGGGTTTAAGGTCTGGAAACACCTCCCCAATTTTCTGACATCTTTCACCAAACACCCTGTAGGTATATACATATAGAAAAACTACTTCATTTTTCCTATACATAATATCGACAGTCTACTAGCAAAACCTCGTAAGTCTAAAACATAAAATTTTACAGGAGAGGAAAATAACTGCATAGAAACGGTATAAGACCCTCCACGACAACGGACTGATTATTTTACACAGGAGTTGCACTGTAGTAGACAATAAATAATGAAATTTAGGTCATTACCTACCTAACTGAAGAATTGAAGCAACTTTAGGACTTACAACTTACTTAGGACTTACTTCTGGCGTGTTATTACAGGGTTATTACAACCGGCCATAGAGAAGAAATCAATCAGCTGATCGAAATGAAACTTCTCCCAAAGGTTCTAGAGCCCTAGTTTCATCGAAAAGGATCAAATCCCTATTTTCGGGAAAAAACGGACTTACGAGGTTTTGCAAGTAGACTATCGATATATATTTTTTTGTCAAAGTTACTATATTTCGCTGACTTTTCTGGTAACCCTACCCCAGCCTCGAGCCCTCCCTTAGGGCCTTAGGGGAACTGGGATCCATGCTAAACTATAATTTGACCGCCCAATAATGCTTGTAAGCAAAGGTTTTAATACAAGTATCTTACTGGAAAACCTAATGCTATCCCTTCGGGAAAGCCCTCCGCTCAAACCAACAAATGGTCAGCTCATACTACTAAACCACGTTCGGCTACCGCGTAATTGACGGTAAACTAGCGGCCCATACAGTTTAGTATATTCCAGTAAAGTAAAGAAAGGGCCTCGAAGTGGCCTGGGGAAAGCTGGTAATCGTTCTAAACCGTTGCGGTGGTCTTGAAAACGAGTATTCTGAATTTGTGGCCCTACACGGGTTGAGCTCAACTTTTGGTGTCACAAAAACGCCGAAATTGTCGGACTTTCTTCAGTTTTTCGCTTATAACTCCTAAACAACGCACCCTAGCAAAAACCTTACCCAAGAGACTAATTAGAGAGCATTAAATGCTACCTGTAAACATTCCGTTTTACAGAACGATTTTCAGGTCTAATTTTACTGGAGGAGGAAAATGTGACGGTAGACCCACATGTCGCTTCTCCCAGATTTTCGGCTCGATACGCCAGTCTTGATTCAAACGAATCGCGGAAAGTGCTGTGCGCAACATGTAAAGAAAAATGTTGGCACCCGCAATTCAGACATGATGTCGCTTTATAAGAAGATGAAGGAAATCAGAGATCTTTTATGGGGAACAGCGGAAAACGTAGATTTTGGGTACATGCTCGTACCCAATTTTACCTCAGCCGTTCGACAACGTGACATATTTTGATTGTTTGAATATTTGATCAGTAGTTTGGAATACTGACGTGGACGTTCCACCTGTTGGAACTTCAACTCCAAGAGAAGTTGTGAGAGCAACAACAACAATCACTTTTACAGACACCATTTTGGCCTTTTTTTGTAAGAGATGAAAAGCGACACAGGAGAAAGTACTAGAGTATGAGACAATAGATGAATCACTAGTGAAACGTTACCGCTCGTTGTATCTAGAGATGGCGGAGTTTCTAGTATAGCGCACGGGCTAGGGTGCGTATTCGGGCTTAGAGACATTCTAGAATTCGTAATCGACCAAGAGAGAAAGTCAAAATAATTCAAGTTGGTTATAAAGAGCGAAATCGTAATATAAAACCACCACTTCGAGTGGGTGGAGCAACAAACGGAAATACTTACGTTGGACATGATGGGTTATCCGATAAGGTACAGAGATCTGACAAAGAAACGGAATGTTACGAGGGCGACGATGATGTGAATTCAATTATTCAGAGTAGACGCGTGGATAACTGTCAAAATAAGCCGAATCTGCGCGGCACGAGAGTGTTTTGTTTTTTATTGTCTGGACGTCAGTCGAGGCGGAGTTGAGTCACGTTGTTGACGCATGGATTAGTTGTTCGTCTGTGTCGACCGTTCTCCGGTGGAGCGCTCGCAACACTAGCGGGATAACAAAACACCATTTGGGGTGAGCGACACCAACCTACACAAAATTGGACAAAAAGACTCCCCCAGAATGTCACAAATGTGGAAACCGAAACGGGACATGGAATTTTCTTTCCGTCTTGTACGGAAAAATATAAGAAGTGGATGCATGTTGATCTTTATTCTCATATACCAGGAAAGTTAATAGGCAATCACAAATGAGAACATCAGAAAATCGCCCAAAGAAACGACGCGTCATGAAACCAAAGTAAACGCTTGCATACGAGTCTGCAACACATTGAGACATTTTCATGTTGTGTGCAAACAAACTTCGTATCAAGTCATGCGCATATCATAATTCGAATTTAGAGTTCCCTCAAGAGTTTGTATACCGAGTAATATACTGGAAAGTAATATCAAACTGTAAAGTACCTACCTAATTCCAATAACGAACAACTTCACTTCTGATGGTCATAATTTTGTCAATATAAATTATTGAGAATGATCACCTGTGTGTAAACAATTATTTAAACAATCACGCTCATACCGCAGCTTGTCGGCCACGCACTCCGCAGTGGTTAACGTAATATGGTTAGGTAAATCGAGAGCTATCCAACGAGTGGTGAACGATTTTTCTACGATGATAACTGGCGAAGATAAAGTTCCGTAGCAACAAATCGGTTGTAAGCGAAAATCATCAGAAAAATCAAACTGTAAAGTACCTACCTAATTCCAATAACGAACAACTTCACTTCTGATGGTCATAATCATCATTGTGGCGACTTGGGACAAATTTCGTTAGCAAATTTCGTGACGATTTTCGTGACGATTTTTTTTTTATGTGCCATATGAAAGACATGAAAATGTCCAAAATATATTCATTTATGAGGAACTATATAAGTTTTTATCAAATTTTAATATTATCATATAGTAGTAGGTAAAGTTATAATTATTATATTACATTAAATATTATGAATTATTGTAAATATTCACCACATGTATGGCTGTACGTATACAGGTGGACAAAGAAGATAATAAACCGTTTTCAAGAACTTGCAGAGTTTTATTTTTTTATTTGTATGTAATGTCGAGAAAAAAATCTGCAAATTTTTGACACAACGCTTTATTATCTTCTTCGTCCAGATCACCATTTGGTGTAGATCGAAAGTTAAGCGTTGTGTCAAAAATTTGCAGATTTTTTTTCTCGACATTACATACAAATAACAAAAACTCTGCAAATTCTTGACACAACGGTTTATTATCTTCCTTGTGCAGATCACCCTTCTGTCTATACCATACTGTGTTGCAAATCGGTACCATACCATATTCTCACCGTACTCATACCATACCATACGAATTTCTTTCCTATCATACCATACTGTACTATACCAAATCATACATACAATAATATACCATACCATACTCATACCATGTCATACAAACCGAGTGAATATTGAAATGTCATCCATTTCTGACCTATATTTAAAATTTCAAGTATCTAGCTCATCATCAAAATTGAATTTGTTTAAACAAATAGGTATTATTTAAACAATTTTACAGACGAGAAACCGAGTGAACATTGCATTGTGATCCAGTTCTGACCAATCTTTAAAATATCAAGTCAATAGCTCATCACCAAAATTTAATTTGTATTACCTATTACAAAAAGGTATTATTTAAACAATTTTACAGATGAGAAACCGAGTAAATATTGCAATGTGGTCTATCTCCGACTCACGGTTAAAATTTCTAGACTGTAGTTTACCGGGAAGATGAAAAAAGGTAGTTTTATTCTGGGTGTCTGGGGGTTGGGTCACATAACGGCCGTTTTCGACGCGAAAGTTTAGTGTTTTTCCTAAACCTTTGCGCGCTCACTGTGAACGAACGGCTGGTCGCACAAAACTCCAATTGGTCTTAAATGATTCGTAATTTTTCAGGTCATTCAAAAGTGGACCAAAATTTACACGGTTCTGTTAAATATTTGGAGATAAGACATCGTCGAAATTTTAAATTTCGTTTTGAACCCCTTCCCCTTGACCTAGGGTTATGAAAAGTTTCGAGGATCATTGTGGGGCTGGTCCAAACCCAGAAACCAAATTTCGTAATTTTAGCTCAACGCTAACTGGGCAAAGTGGCGCGGACGGCGGACGGCGTACGGCGGACGGCGTACGGCGTACGGGTGACGGACGGATTTTTTTTTATTCGATTTTCTGAATCTACGTATCTTGAAACGTAAACCAACAAATTTTGAGGGGGGTTAAAAAAATTTTTTCTTTGGGCGATTCCAATGGTTCATTATCGAAGATAATAAACCAAAACTCTGCAAATTCTTGAAAACGGTTTATTATCTTCTTTGTCCACCTGTATACGTACAGCCATACATGACATGTGGTTAATATTTACAATCGATTATTTTAGAAACAACCTTTACGCCATTTACCAAATTTTACAGGAGAGCAAAAAAACTATTTTTTCGTCTGTTGCTTTAAATGTTTTAGAAGTTTTACATTTTTTACTTGGAACTGCACTACTTAATAATAAGCACAAAAATGGACTCACCTATTTGCGCAATTTTTTCATGAGTTTTGAATTTTTACAATTGTTGGATTTTGGTTGTTTCAAAAATCAACGATTTTTTAGTAGCAATAATTGAGTTAATGAAAAGAAAACGAAGAAATAGAAACATTATACTGTCAAGGGATTTTTTTTGACCAACTAAGTAAAAATGCATGGAGCTTTGTGTTATGTAAATAAAATAAAAAATTGTGTAATTCTGTTATCACTCTATAATTGTTTGGCTCGCTCCTTCCAGGCGGGCAAACGCCCAAAGTCTTACCTACTGCATTATTTATTTATCTGCAGGTAAATGTTTCTGGGAGCACCCCCCCCCCCCCCGGTCACCATCACCACTGTGAGTCTCATTTTCCTCTTTGGCAGCTCCTGTGCTTCTGAGCTCTGTCTCCAACAGGGGGCTGCTACTCGTCCACTCATCCCTACAGTAAGGGACATGTTGGGTATCAGCCCCCATATTCTACCACAGGCTCTTTGGGTACCTACAGATGAGTGCTAGGAAAGGTGGTTCAGCCATATACATCAAAACGTCCCTGGCTCATACTGTTACCGCCATTAAGAGAACACAATTATCAGGTAGCTAGATACCCATCCAAGGCTGAAACTAAACGAACTGAGCTTCGGCCACCTACCTGTTAGGTACTATATTGAAAGTTCAAAATTCTCCTACAGCTGTTCCTCCAAGTGTACGGATATCTACTAACCGACGTGATTGGTTCAACTACAAAGAAATACTATCAACTAATACTAACATCCAAGTACCACTCAAGTCTCCTAAGGATGTCGATGTGACCATTGGCCAACTGACCAGAATAATACAGTTTGCGGCATCAGAGGCCACGCAGCAGAGACCAAATTCCTCCTCGACCAAGAACAACGCCTCCTCATGTTGTCCAACTCCTACAAGTTAAAAAATCAGCAATTTGAGGATGATACAGCTTTCCTATGCAGCTCTCCGCGGGGATGGAACTAGAGGAGCTTACATTAAACAAATGGGCTCTTAAATGGAAAATAAAGCTGAACCCACTTAAATCATGCTCTGTAACATTCACCTACCTTCACAATTATACAGAACCTGTACTGAGCATTGGGAAAGAGGTCGTTCCCTCACAATCACCAGAGCGCTACCTGGAAGTAATCCTAGACAAAAGAATGACATCAACGCTCACGTTACATCCACACTCACAAGATGCCGACATCGCCTAAAAACTCACAAACCACTCATAGGTAACCAGTCCCCTTTGTCACTTGCCACGAAACGGCTGATGTACATCATGCTAATTCGACCAATTTGGGAGTACATCTGCCAGATATGGGACGGTGCGTCCAATTCACAGCTCAAGAGAGTACAAACTTTCCAAAACCGGCTGTTGAAGGTACTTACCGATGCACCTTGGTACGTTAGGAACTGGAATCTGCATAAAGATGTTGGAATGCCCTCAGTACAAGAAGTATTAAATGCAGTAAACTCAAGATTCCACCAGCGACTCTCAAACCACCCTAATCCCCTAGCTGACAACATCATGGAAACAGTTCCTCCACATTGCACTAGTCGCAGTTTAAAGCGAAAACGCCATACACACTTCCTTAGAACAGAGTGAAAGTGACTGTCTATTAATTATCTCTGGTGCTCTATTTTCGTTTCTTCTTCTATTTATTACTTCTACTTACATATTTATGATCACTTGAAATCTTTAATAAGAGTAAGTCAATGGTTACAGCAATAACCTCCCTCACATGTTCCTTATTTTTGTGCAATAAAGTTCTTATTAAAAAAATTAACAAATAAAAAAAATTAATGAGTGCCCTCATGCTGCCTTCAGATGTAGGTTCCAAGTGAGCTTGCTATCTAGTACAATACCTAGATACTTAGCCTCTCCCTTCAAACCCCACCCAGACATCCCCAGGGTGATACACTTCCTGGTGATGGGAACCGCCACTGTCTTTTTAGAATTGACACACAGACCTTCCTCACCACACCATGCTTCCACGATTCCCAGAGCTGCCTGTGTCACCTCCTGAATTGTACTCTGAAACCTGCCCTGAATAAGTATGACTAGATCATCCCCATACCCTTGGGAGTAATGGCCTTCCTCATTCAGTATTTGGTGTTTGTAGGAGGCTGTCAACGACCAGGTCCCACAACAGAGGTGACAGGGCTCCTGCTTGTAGGCAGCCTCTAGTCGTTGTTACCAATATGGTTCTCGCCCAGTCACATTGGATTTTGTCAACCTTGTGGCTGGTTATTGCTGTAACCATAGACCCAAACGCCCACTCTATGTCCAGGACAACTCCAAACGCTATTTCCTTGTACGACCTTCTCTCCACCCTTCCCACCAAATGGTGTAGAGCCGCCTCACAAGACTTCCCTGCTAGATAGGCATACTGCTCACAGTGGACTGGTCTATCAACCAGGTACCTACCTGGACAGAAGACAGGCCAGTCTCAGTACTTTCCCCAGCTGCATATAACTTTATAATTCACAAAACGCAAAAAAATGACAAAAAAGAAGCTTTTCAGATCCAAAAACTAGATTAATTGTCGAACAACTGGAGCACAAAATGAGCTTGGAAACGGCTGGTGATATTATCTACTTTTAGCTCTATTGAATTAATTAGATTGGTTCTGTAAATAACGTTATACCTAATTCACAAAACTCAAAAAATCGCTACAAATCTAAAACTACCCAGGAACTCAAATCCTGAAAGTCCACAACGCTTGGATAATTTTGTGGATGTGTCAGACTGGCTAAAGACAACACTGTGTGGCGGGCCTGGGGGAAAAGTATCTCCCTCTGAGCTCAGTGGAACGATTCTGGGACTCGTTAAGGCATCGTAACGACAACAAAATGTCGTTAAGATAGCGACAAGTTTCGGTGTCGCTATTTAACGACGCCATAGCGACACCAACACTTGTCACTATCTTGACGACGTTTTGTGGCCGTTATGATGCCTTAACGAATCACAGAATCATGCCACAGGCCCGGGGCATTTCCATTGGTCCCTCATCCTCGCTATTCTAACCAAAATGAATAAGAGTGGTGAAAATTAGGGCATGAAGAGTGTTAGAACAGTCGAATGGGGAAAACAGTTCAGTTCATAAGGGATTTATTATTTGATAAAGATAACTGATAATTACGGAAACATAGTTAGGTATCATCACATATCTATTAATCTTAACTTACAGGGTAATAACATTGATAATTACATGTTTGAACTGCAGTTCGAAAGTCAGAATTAGATGCATTTCATTACTTGTATGAACAGATGAGTTTTACAAAGTTTATTCAGCTTGAACATTGTTAGCTTCTATTTCGCACCGAAAGAACTGCATTAAAGAACTAGGCCTGCAAATATACGAGAGGATACTGCATAGTGTGGGGTAACCCCACATAACACATGTTGTTAGACGGTTGTGAAATATTGGCGACAAAAAGTTGAAAATAGAATTGTTACAAGAGTATTTCATTACAATATTTATTATAATACAGCACCTACCTATTTAATAAAATTCTCAGAGTTGTAGCCCTCAACTTTTTCACAATATCCTGTAATGTGCAAGATTTCTTCATCTTCTTTCGCTTCCTCACTTGCTGGGAATCACCACTATTCATAAACTTACAAGGTAAACAGAGTGTATGCAACACAAACATAGAAACTCCACCTAGATTACCTAGACTCCACCATTACAGCAGGCCTTGATAACAAACAAGCGCTGATTTGAGGAGGATGAAAAAATATTTACAGATGATACAACATTGTAATTAGGTAATATTCACACAAAACTCTTCATTAGATGAAGAATTATAAAATTAGAGGGCGATTCTGCAGATAAAAAAAAGAAGCCATTGTGATGCTCTTAATTTTGCAGGATCACAAACAGGTGATTACCGTTTCAGAAGATTTGGGAAATAATAAGTGAATGGTACGGGGGAAGAAGGGTATGATTCCGAAATTGGAAAATGTTCAGAAGAGCAAAAACGAACTTTACCATCTGTGCTAACTTTAGCATTTACAGCCCGGCCCGAACTCATGGGCTGTAGCCCTTAACTTTTTCATTATATCGCGTGATAAGCAAGATTTCTTCATCTTCTTTCGCTGCCTCACTTGCTGAGAATCACCACTATTCATAAACTTACAAGGTAAACAGAGTGTATGCAACACAAACATAGAAACTCCACCATTACAGCAGGCCTTGATAACAAACAAGCGCTGATTTGAGGAGGATAAAAAAATATTTACAGATGATACAACACTGTAATTAGGTAATATTCACACAAAACTCTTCATTAGATGAAGAATTATAAAATTATAGGGCGATTCTGCAGTTAAAAAAAGAAGCCATTGTGATATCCTTAATTTCTTTTTACATAACAATTGCAGGATCACAAACAGGTAGTTACCATTTCAGAAGATTTGGGAAATAATAGGTGTAGGTATTCAAATGGAAATTCTGGCGTTGATGAAGAACAAGTTACTGTGGGGAACGCTCAAGTCAGTGCAGGAAACCACCAGGGCTGTCAACATAACTATGAAGAAGTTGATATTGGCAATCCTGATGGGGATGTCAGGGAGTCACCTCTGCACCACTCCCCTCCCCAGATTATTATCTCTCCAATCACTGCAAAGCATCTCCCCACTGTAATTTTGTCAGATTCCCCTTCAACGTCAAGTTTTTAGTCCTGCCGCCTCTTGTCGCGCTACAAACCCTCGTCGCCTCGTCGCGCTACAACGCTTCCAGTGGACGGACAGCCTAAGTTTCCACCACGCCCACACCAAATCTTACTAGATACTTCTACATCATCTTTTGACATATTCAACAAATCGCATATATAATATTTACATAATCTACGACAATTTTAGAACTACCTCTTCTAGAGCAAAACAGTTCACTGTAGTTTTATACATGTATTCCAAGATATTTCACCTTTAGGACAACATACCATGATGTACAATCCTAAAATTATCACAATGCTGAGTAGTTGGAGAATCGCCAAGATATTATAATCGCACAGTAGCTGAAATGACACATCGCAGACGTTTCAAATGACACATAACCTTTTAGCTGGCTTCTAAAGACATACGCATTACCTACGTAAAAATAGTTACTGATAACAACCATGTGGATATGAATGAAACCTGTTGAGCTATAATAGTATAAACTAACCATTAAAAACATAAGGATTGATCACTTATAACTAAAGTGGGGTTAGCACAATCGTATCTGATCAGGAGTGTGTATACTAAATACTTTCAAAGTCTAACTAGTAACTATACACATCTCAATGAAGCGTCGATATCGACGTTATTCATGGTGTGGCCATGGTGGCCCTCATGGTTTGGACTTGGGAACTGTATGTGGTTGAATGAAACGTAATGTATGGAGTTGACGAAAAGTAATACTTGAAAATGGGATGTCCGACTAATCCATTTTCAATTTACTTTATAGTTTGTGAGTCGATGATGATTAGACGATGACGTTGCGTTCAGATAGGGACGTTGTTTTCCTCGGCTTTAGGGATCTTGTACGAGATCCATACAGGACTTGGCTTTGCTTGAACTGTAAAAAGAAAAGTACGATTGTTAGAGCTGTGTACACATACAACATGATTAAGAGGACAAAAATACCAGACTTTGGTTTGGTGGTGGGGAGGGGGGATTTACATTTACATTAATAAAAGCTATAAAAAGTAGTGAGAACCATGTTAAGTATTTACCCCCAAAACCCATTAATGACTGTTTTTGGTTACCTGTCGTTTTTCAGAGAACGGCTAGGACTACAAGTACCCTCCTGGTCTCAAATCAAAGCTAATTAAATTAACTACAACTTCATTTCTCATAATATTTGACGAGGGATGAGTATTTTAGAAGATATTCCACAAAATAAGTGACCATTTTGAGAATTTTTCACTTTTTGGGAAAACTGCCTTTTTTTATGTACCTTGGGAACGAAGAATCGTAGAAAGCTCGCCCTGGTACCAAATCGTAGCAAATTTTGTCTTCTTTTAAAATTAATGGAGTGACTATACCCGTCAGACCAATTCTTCATGAACATAATGAGCAAAAACCGAAAAAAGTGCGAAAATGTCATGGTTTTTCGGCCATAACAGCCATTTCCCTAGGTCTTAGAAAGTTGGAAATCTGGATTTTTTCCGCGTCGGATGGCATTTCAAACGTTGAAATCGGTTCAGCCGTTCAACCGCAATCGTCCCTCAAAGTTAAGCGATTTTGACCAACTTCGTTGAAAAGTTGACAACCCTCAACTTCTAACGCCTGTAGGTGGAGATGACCGCTAGAATTGAAAAATGCCATAGAATCAACTTGCATTTTTCAATCCGAGCAGTGATTCTCCACCTACAGGCGTTAGAAGTTGAGGGTTGTCAACTTTTTAGTGAAGTTGGTCAAAATCGCCTAACTTTGAGGGACGATTGCGGTTGAACGGCTGAACCGATTTCAACGTTTGAAACGCCATCCGACGCGGAATTTAATGTTCTTTGAAAAAACGAGTGACATTTTCTGTAGGATGCGTACTTCTTGAGTTATACGTGAAAACCCGAAAAACGTGCGAAAATTTAGCGGTTTTTATCCCCCCCCCCCCCCCTAGAGAGCTCAAGATCCTTGTATTCAATAACTCAGCAAACATACCCTCTACAATCCCCAAATAACCCCTCAAAGTTTCAATAACTATGGAATTTGGATATAGAACGTTTCTGAAATCACTGAATTTCTACCCAACCCCTATTTGTACTTGGCCAACAATGTTTTTTGGCAATTTTGTGTTTTGTATTGTTTTGATAAAACACTTTTTGCACGCCAAAAACGTCCATGTTCGAATTATTAAGATAAATGAACAAAAATATGTAACACAGAAATTGGTACTTTAGTGATTTATGTAAATAAAAACATTAAGGTTCCTCAAAACTCAGTAACTTACTTTTTAGATGTCTTTACTCTCCTAGAGATGTGTAAGGCCACAGGGCCTGATTTGATGTTTTTGAACAATGCTACTGCTTCAGCATGGCTCATATCATGGCACACTTGTCCGTTCACTGCAAGAACTTCATCTCCTGAAAATAATAGGATACTTTCAATTACATGGACAATTATAGGATAACAACCAGTTGTAGCTACACCACCTTTAGTGGTATTTACAAACTACATCTAATCTGTGAATCATTAATCATAGCAATGCATTGACGATGCTGTCCTTATAAATTCGGCCAACACATGGAGCACAGTTTTCGAAGAGGTGGACCATGATCTAATACTACTCTCAGATTGGTATACAGTCAACGTATTAAATTTAAACCCACTGAAAACTACTAACATGCAAATTAATTACAGTAACGGACTTGCCCCCTCAACCACTAAAACTACACACTTGCAAACCAACCCATATCAATTCTGGGCAGTGTTCATGTCCAGAATTGACTTGGGTAACACATCAAAGATACTTGGGTGTTATTTTTTGTGAAAAACTTGTTCTTCGAGTGAGGAAATTTATTTAAATTTTTTATAAAATTAGGAAAACTGTTGGTTCGGTAGTTACAAAACTTATGTACTACGCTTTGTGCCAGTCAATTCTAAAATATGACATAGTTGTGTGGGGCTTGGCTCATTTGAGTATTGAGTACTACAACCCCTCACCACTACTCAAAACTCAATTGTAAAAAAAAAGCACTAGGGAAAAAATACGATAGTCCAACGATTTATCGTACAAAGAGTTCCGAGTTATGACTGTCCGACAACTATATTTCGGTAGGTACCTACTTAAAGGATGTGAGCAAAGAAAATGCTGAAGGAAATTTGAAAATTGAATCAAGAATTTTGAAATTCAAAATTTCCATTTTTACAGTAGGTAGTATCTTGGAGTATGATTCTCAAGGTACTCTAAAAATGTGCCACAATGTCGTAAAAACAGTGGAAATCCTTGGGAATTACAGTTTCCAACTGCGGGTGGGGACGAATGTAACTGTCCAATAATTGCTCCATCAGTCGACTTCTTGCAAGTTCTTGGTTTTTCAAGCTCCTTCCATTTTTCAAGCTTCTTCCCACCTTCATCCACAAGGTCTGGCAACGCCCCTGGGAGGTTTCAACTTACAGGTTATTGCACTGGGCCACAGAGACGAAATAGAAAGAAGGCGGGAAAAACGGCTTCGCCTGAATGATCAAGGGCTTCAGAACTACCCATCCCATTCAAAACCAACAAATCGCTAAAATTCGACTTACGAGGTTTTACATTTTTACTATCGATATGAAATCTTGTCTGCTTTTTTTTAATGACAAAAATGTTTCACTGTTAACCAACTGTTGGAACACTTCATCCATGGGACTTCATCCACTCTTTGCCTTTAGTACAACCACCACCATCGTCTACTGATATCTTTTCATATCTATTCTTTTCTCTGACCATGTAGATGTGTTCATATTACGTTCAATACAATTATTAAATTTCACAGTATTATTTTTGATTCTCCTGGTATCCCAATACCAATTCATCAACTGTTTCATCAACTTATATATAATATTCAACCTGAGCCATCAGCCACCACTCAAGGTGGGTTCACATTGGAGTGGAAAGTCCGGATTGCGGATTGCTCTGAGAATGGTCAGCGTCGAAGGTTGGGAGTGTACTTCCATGGCCTTGACCAATCACAGAGCAATACGCAATCCGGACTTTCCGCTCCACGTGAAAGTCCCTGCTCCCAGCTTCAATCCCATGTCCTCAACCGACTGAACCAATTGAACTCCGCCGTTTCGGCAATTTAGGCTACGGTTACTATGCATGCGTTTTCTGACGAAAATGTATTCTGACGAGTTTTGACAAAATCCTCGTCAGATCAAGGGTGGTTCCACTGCACGCGTTTCCTGCTATTCTGATCGTCAGTACGTTTCTGCCACTCGCCAAATATGGACGAACTTGATGAGTTATATCTGCTTGAAAATCCGTTGTTAAAGTTATGACTTTTAAATAGTGAAAAGTCGGAGCCCGTGAGCCAGCTATTTGACTGTAGAGACGAGAAAGGAGAGTTCAATTTGACATTTGAAGAATTAAGGGACCAACCATTAAAGTTCTTTGAGTATTTCAGGATGACACCAAACCATTCGAATACATATTGGAGGGAGTAGAAAAAAAAATCGAAAAACACTGTTTTTCCTGCACACAAGCAATTCAGTTCTCTATATGCATGGTGAACTAGTCCTCAGTTCCAATACACGTGGAAAAACCAACTACAGGTTGCATTCGGACGAATTCTGACGAAAATTTCAAACTAGTTTGACCGCTCAAATCGTTCTGACGACGACGTGCGTATTCTGACGATGCTTCCCCTCCCATAGTAACCACTTTCATTGGATAGCAGGTGTTTGTTCAAGCGAATTCGTCAGAACTCGTCAGGACATATTTTCGTCAGAACACGCACCCATAGTAACCTTGAGCAGGCAAACATTTAAAATAAGAGCAATCAAATGGATCATTGATCAGGGTAGAACAGCTGTGGGAAGTATACTGCGTACTATTTATTTACAATAAAATACCTAACAAAAAATGGTATTTTGAAAGAAAATTGGTTTTAGTTCAATATATTTGATAAACTGGTCACTGAAACAGCAATTCATTGTCTACTCATTATCATTTAGTATGCTATGCACATTTTTAAGCTGTGTTCGAATAGACTTGACTTTATCGACTCCACACGGGCTTGTGCCTTGGAAATTCGGGTAGTTCCAATTTGAGTTTTTGTACAAATAAGAAAATTGTTCATACTTTTGAGAATAAATCAATTACAATTTTATTGAAAATTCTGTGGTTCTTAATGGTGGTTCTGTGGTTCAATTTCATTGCAAATTCTGTGGTTCTTTATGAAATGGTTTGTCATGATGTCACTAATTTTGTTACAGAGTGTTGGCAGCACTGATGTCCATGAATTAAAAATGTTCTGTTTGTTCTACTGTTAACTGCCTCGTTTCTTTTTGCTCTACCCCTATTTCTACTATTCATTTCAATTTCTACACCATAATATGGTTGTAGAGCTAAAACATCGTTAGGTGAGTAAAAAGTGGTTACCTTCTCTCAGTCGACCATCATCAGCAGCTTGTCCAGTCTCCAAAATGCTTTTGATGAATATCCCCATGGCTCCTCTCGGAGAGTCTTTGCCACCTACGATCGTGAAACCGAGGCTTTTCTTCCCTGGACCTTTTTCATACACAAATGTGTACAATGAGTACACACTAGATCGTGGCCTCCTGGGCAAAGTGCAGAATGAAGAGTCTTCACTGTTGGGGTTTTGGGAAAGTTGCCTAATGATGTTGGCGTGACTTTTTTCAGTCACTGTACTGCATTTTAGCGACTTCCCGTTGAATGCTTCCAAATTCTTTCGATACATTTTATGATTCAGTGTGTTGTGTTTCTGGTATAAATATGGAGTGCTTGGCTCTGGCCTTGTATCGCTTTCTGTTTTTATGCTCATCAAAGAGCTGTCTATCGTTTGGTGTAGCGGTCTTTTGGACAGCTGCACTGAATGCGGATAGACAAGAACGTTTTCATAATCTACCGAGCTTTCTTGCATTTTGCTGATCTTCCACTCGATAGCCCTTGCTATTAAAATATCAACTTGTATGGGTCCTTTCAGAATGGATTCCCTCGCTTTTTCCATAGTGAGTCCACGAAGCCTCCTTCCATTGACGTTGATGATTTCGTCATCAAGCCGCAACGTTCCATCCCTGCAAAAATAAAAGTGGTCATTAGGAAAATCTAAACTGGTTGACATTGTCATGGCTCTGCCTCAGTTGGACTCCCTCCACTGCAGGAATTAACAAATCCCTAGATCAGAGCATTTTGAGTTTTGGCATCCTAATATGAGAATATTTGCACCTGGTAAAGTTTTGAAACCTTTGCCAGTGGTACAAAATTTCATTTTGAAGAAGTTTGAGTGATTGCAAGAAACCCCTTAGCTTGAGGAGGTCCCTTATCACATTATATACCATATCTGCACTGGTACACGAGCAAGAGTTTAAATATGAGAGAAGCAATCCACATTCTGTCCACCTTACCACCCATACAGTGATTCCTACCCCAAGCAGTCAGCTATACAGCAGTGAAACAACATGAAAATACCTCAATCCTACAATAGAGACTATAAGATAGAATATAAGAAGCTTGCCTTCACTTGGCTTTGTTTTTAAGGTGCAGAATCCAAATTTGAAACATAGAAAGTGTGGTTGCAAGAGAAAAATTAATTGGGATTTTTGACAACCAAACTTGGCTAAAAAAAAAAAGTATATAAGCTATGTCTCAAAAACTAGACCTGATAGCGAAAAACGGGTTTCAGATTTGGATTCAGTACACAGAAGAACCCCAAGACCAACCCTCATCTCCTCTGCATCCAACACCTTTTTTATGTTGGCCCCAGTGTTATAGGTGATGTTGTGAGTTGCTGTAGTGGACGAAAAAAAGGCTTAACTTAGAAGGATGCGAATTGTTTTAGGGCATTTTCGAAGATAAGGAAGCTATTCTGCTCTGTTCATGAAAAACGCCTTAACTCCAAAATTGAAGGGTCTGCACCCACAAGAGGTTAACTCTATTTTTTCAATCAAAGCGTAAACTGTTGGATTTTGTATTTGAGCGGCAATACGTTCAAGGTAACATGCCCCCACTTAAGGACTGATCTCACCTACCAGTCATGTTATGTCCGCCAACGAGTTCTGTTGTGTGTGTGTGCCTTTTGGTTGAATAAACTAGCTTTTAGTAATGTGATGAGTGTGCTTCTTTGACTCGGAATTCCAAGTACCCAATTCTTTTATAAACTCCTGGAAATAGCTTCATGTTGCTCCAAGTAAACGAAGCAGCCAACTCCATCTAGCGGATTTCTTGATAACTATCAATGGAAGGAAACCCCTTGTTGCACCAAACGAAAGAACGATTTATTTGTCGAAGAAACTTCAGTTAGCTCATTTGGCTCAAAAATTGGAGTTAACTCGTTCTTGCTGCAAATTCCTCAATTGTCAAAAATGGGGTTTTTACGTACCCCTCCCTAATTCAACCTCACCATTCTAATGGTCGAGTCGAAATTTCAAAACTCGACCCGGAACGGGTTGAAATCTCAAATAAGCTTGATGTTGGGGAAAACGGAGCAGAGTAGAACATCTATGATTTTTCTCATAATTTTCCAAGCACATTGCAGAAAAAAAGTGGAGAGTTCGGAAATGACCTTTTTCGCGTAATGCAGATGCACATGAACGAAAATTACCAAAAATTTGGGCTTTTGGTGTGGTGGTAACGATATGTTATATAATATTGTTAGTTCCACCATCTGTAGGTATTGACACGTGCAAAATGACATGGAGGGGGACTCACCTATCGGCCAAACTTCCTGGAACAATATGTGCAATCACGTAGCCCTGATGCGCCTCCATTCCCATTTTCGCTATACAAATCCCAAGGTTCTCGTTTGGCTCGGATCTGATTAAACGAGTCAGAATGAACGTCTTCCCTCGGCTGTCTCGCTCATTTTGTGAGTACAATTTCTGATGAGGGGGCAGCGGCGGGGGCAAATCGCCTTCCAAACACTGAACTTCGTCGATTTTCGCTTTACTCGAAAGTGGCCTCGAGTCGTTGTAAAAGTATCGAAGATTGTGATAGTCGCTTTCCTGAGCGTTGTCCTGCGAAACGCTTCGCACGTGTGACACAGGAATTTTGTCATCACGGAAATTGCTTTTGTTCCCGATGCATCCAACCACTGAAGAGTTGGCCGATGTGTTCACTAGAATACCACTGTCGTTGTCTTCATCTAAATTACCCGTATGACCAGATTCATTTCGATGAGGGATGCTGAAGTACTTGTCTAGTTCTTCATCGTCGTTGTTGTAAGAGTTCTGTTGTTTCTGGAATTCTTCCATTCCGGGAAGAGCGCCATACGAGAAACTTCTGAGCTTCGCTTTAACTGGAGACTTCGACCCAATTCCTTTATGTGGGTGACTCTGATCGTTGGTCTGCGCATTATTTTTATAAAGTTTGGCAAGAAATCTGTTTGTAGAACTTTTAAAGTACTTTTCAGACATGGACTTCAGTTTATTCGTAAAGTAGGAACTCGAAACTGAATTCTCTTCAGGTTGTGGCGTTTTGTCGTAATTTGCCACTGGAGAAGGCGGTCGGAAACTTTGTTTCTCACGATCCAACAATTGAAAGTCAGGAGTTCGGCGACTCCGCTCGAGAATGTACTGATCCAGCTTATTTCTCGGGGGATACTCACACCCATCCATGAGGTTTTCAAACGACGCCGCTTTGTTTTTCGCAATTTGACAATAAGGCCGAGGGTTCCCAATGAGATATTCGCTGTCATTACAATACGAGGCAGACGGTTCGCTGAAGAGGTCGGTGAGACCGCTTGCGTTCGGTTTCGTCGACGCGAAACAAGACAGTTTGGTGTTTTTCACTTTTTCCAAAAGCGGGTTCCTCTTTTCACGCGAAAACGCCACCAAACCTTTCGAGTGCGATTCCTTCTCGAGAGGGTTCAGGGTTTCTTCGATCACCACGGTTTGGTCTTTGAGATTGTAAAACTGCATGTGGGGGTTCTCCGCCGTGCTGCAAGTCCTTCGCCATTGCATTGGTGACATATCTGAAACGAAAGGAAAACTCATGAGCGGGTGTTTGGAGAAATATAAATGTATATACAAAGTAAACGTTGATTCTTAAGCGCTACTCCCCACTGTAAGTATACAGCTTGCTTATATTCCGATAAAGTCCTAGATCTAGCATGCACGTATATGCCAAGGTATGAAACTTGACACCCTCGTATTAATAACAAGATCACAGTGATATTCATGAGACACCATCAACGTCATCATATTTTCCGAGGGTACTAATGCACCAATTCAATACTTCGTCATATGATTTCTCCACTAGTTTTAAGGCGTTTTAGGAGCGGCTGTAGGCTTCCATATTTCGCTCAAATATCAAAGATACAAGTTTTATGATATTTAGGTGAATCCTTGACAGGATTTTGACGATGAAAATGCGACAACCGATTCTTTTGGATAGTTGAGTACGTGTATGCCCAACAATCTGTGGGTGCTTATAGAGCACTACCTACTTAACAGGCCGATCTTAGAAAGTAAGGATCCTAGATCAGCCTACTGACACCCACAGCATCTTAGCTGGGGTTCCACAGGGAAGCGTGTAGGGGCCGAACCTCTACTGTATTGCTCGGAGAATACAACTCCAGTGGTGTCCCAAGTGGAAGGTTAAAATCAACCCGCAAAAGACCTCAATTGTAACTATCACGTACAAGAGACGATACATTGAACCAGATGTGTTCTACTTGGGCGTCCCAATACCAAAAGCCGAGACCGCACGATGTTTAGGAGTAATCTCAGACAAATTCCTCAATTTTTCACCACACGTGCCCCAGCTACTGTCTAGGAACAGAAATAAAGCTGAAGTTTCTTAGGGAATGATAGGGAATGACAGCGGGAAAAGTTCAAATTCGCCATTCTGCAGTTCAATCTGGTAGTTGAACAAAAAAAATTCTCGTTTGAAATTACTCGTTTTACATGTCCTGTGAAGCACCAATTTTCGATTATTGAACATCAAAGAATTATTCTCTGACACACTGGCGTTCCCTATTCATTCCTCACCAAACGTCTTGGACGACAACAAAATTTTCATCTGTAAACTGCTCATAAGGCCTATCTGGGCATACGCACTGCCCATATGGGGAATTTTCTCTAACTCCCAATTTCAGCGCATGGCACGCCATCAGAAGGTTCTGATTCCACTTCCTTCAAAAACTAGTCCTCCACACCCCGCCCTTCGTAAGGGACGAAACAATATTCACCGACTTCAACCTCGAAACCCCCGAAGAAGACCTACGAAGGTTTTCTTCGTCCTACCGCCCCTAGACTACGTCGTCCCCACACATTCTGGACAGAATTTTGGCTTTGGGCCATCTAAATGACGTGCAGTAAAGATAAGAAAGAAGCAAATTTCATTACATTACTGATTTTGCAAGAATCAGCAGTAGGCGATCTTCAGAGGGGAGATTCTTAAGGACCACAAGAGCACGCACCAGTACTCATCATATGATTTTCACGACACCTCAGTAATGGGCACTAAGACATGAATTTCTACTGGTGTGAACCGAATGGTGTCTCTCTGGCGCCAGACTGGTAGTGTCAAGATATCAAAAACTCCAGAACCTTAAAATTCAGAGAGCAGATTCTTTGGATTTCGAAAGCACTCACAAATACATTGGTATATGTTTGCTGTAACGCCTGAATTACTCAATAATATATTTTTTATTATTCAGCACTCCTAGAAGTATAATAGGTTGTTTTAAGGGCATACCTTGATGGACAATTTGGTACCAATTTGGTAAGTTGTTCAACTACCATAATACCCCAATGGAATATACTGAAGTTTCTGAAGGTTCTAACACAAGTTTCTCAAGCTTGAAATATGGTGTGACCTGGTTAAAAAAAGTTACAATGTTATATCCTGGACCCTTCTTATAAGCCTACAGCTATCTTGTCAAGTAACAATAAATACATCAATTCCAAGTCTGAGCTGTTATTTCTATCAATGTCCACACGAGTTAACCCAAAATGGCAATCTAGTTTATGGTTTATTATCTTCGTTTTATCCCCCGAATCATCAACAAACTTCCAAAATATCCAGGATCTGTACGTATTGTATGATTGTATGAACCTTATTCCGTTGTAGGTGTTCAAGATAGGTAGATAGTGGTTTGACTTTATTTTTGTGCGCTATCGGATTCTAATCGCTGCACCAGTGCACTCTACTCGACCTTTCCTTCTGCCCTCTGTCGCCTTCCCTTGTGTTGATCAGGGGATCAAATCCAGCAAACAAAATGGTAAAAGTACCGGAAATGGAAGTGGTAAGGGAACCAGAAGTCCATCTCCCTCGTCATGTGGCTCCAGTCACACGCCAATACTCAACGGCCACACTGCACTGCCGTTTTTATGCTTTCCTCGCCATAAAGGCACAAATATCATTGCTTTGGGTCGCAGCATCCCATTGCAGCATCATCATGAAAGTTTGATGCAACTTCTAAGACGTTTTCTGGTGAGTGGAGAATGTAGTATATAGTCCAAAATGTAGCTACAACTTCCCTCCTTGCAACACCACCCGCAACATCTCGAGGTAACTCACCATTACCAGATGTCAACCACTCAGTTCCTTTGTTGGTTACAGGATATCCAGAGATTATCACTGGAACAATTTCTTCGTTTCTCGACGGGCCCACCTCTTTCCACTCTCCACGTGTCTGGAACGTCGATCTCACCCAGCACCTCTATATAGTGCCCCATCGCCACTTCAAATCCAGGCCAGATCATAAAACGTTTTTAGTCTTAAATTACATTTCCTCACTATTTTGTGTCCGTTACTGTTTCCCAAGGGCCCTTTTACGTAATTTAACCTAAGAAAATTTATTTTATCGACATTTTTCTTTTTTTCTCCTTTTTAATAAACCTATCTGCAACAAATCAGTAAGAGAGTTTACTTATTCTACTCAACCCGCTCGTGCTCTCTCTAGCTCATTCAGTAGGAGTAAGTAGAAGTGGTGATTTGTTAGTGGAAGATTTGAATGGAACGTAATCCTCACCAATCCTGGATCGGTGCCTGGACGAGGTCGCTGGAGACCGACTGTCACCTGAGGAGGATCCCTCAGCATCTTGTCTGAGGGGTGAAAGGCTCAGCAGTCTTGGGGCGTCTGAATTTTTATGAAACCATCTCATCATTCACCTGAAACACGCAATGTCCGTATTATGGAATAGAACTTGATACAATTTGATACATTTTTTAATTTAAATGCAAGAGTTTGTTAATCTCATACACCGTTAATTTGCGACGGACTTTACCAACAAAATCTGCAGCTATTTTTTGGACGAAAAGAGAAACATTCATGTTTGTTTGACCGCCTCTTTTCCCAACTTTTTGACCATTTAAGACTTCTTTGACCTTGTCTCACTAAATTTACCGTCTCCCCAATACCGAATCAAAATTGTTCAGCATGATTTATGGGCGAAAAATAATCTAATAAGTGAAAATTATCGTATTTTGGACACTTTTACTATTTCAAATGCTTGTCAGACTAAGTGTGAAGAGCAAAGTACACAGCTCCACAAAAAATGAAGAAGTACGGTTTTTGTGCAATATATGTTATCCGTAGTAATTTCGCTTCCTGAACACGAATTTGCGATCAGAATTTGTCTATCACGCCACAGTTTTTTTCCAACCTCAAAAAATGAGGGAAAACCAAGGAAAGCTCACTCCTGAAAATCCACGAAAGAAATTGATTTTCATATCGGATGTCTCTTGATGGGTAAATAACGTCGAAAGTTAAGAAAATAAACCCACGAAGAAAAGGCGAACTAGCTTAGTGCCTACAGAATTTCGGGTCAAAGGCTGCTTTAGGTTCTAACGTACTGATTTGGGGTTTTGGAAATGTATCGAACTTTCTGCTTTTCTACAGGTTTAGACTATTGAAATTGTGTGAGAATAGAAGCAGAGACCACCCAACTCAATGTTTTCTACAAATGGAATCATCGGCTTTTGGAAATCAGCGACTCAGCGTGTAAGTGGTGAATACCGACTACTTGAGTCGGGTAGGTGGGTAGAGGAAAACCAACAGTTCTGGTTATACAGCAAAGAGACACAAAAATAATAAGGAGCAGTAAGCTGGCGTCGGTACCTCACGTCATAGAAGAGTCGCGAAATGTTGTTGACCCATCAACTCTCAACTCCATAAGGGAAACCAAAGGTAGTTTCTTCTGGACATCCACAGGGAGAAGACTTCAGTCTTGAGAAATCATTGCCGCCAGAGAATCCCAAGCTGTCAACATTATCCTGAAACAATCGAAATAATTTGTGAGTCACTTCAAATGCGTACTTACGCTCATCAAAGGCTTGTTAGTAATCTGATTTGGCTCTCAAGAAGAACTTCAGCATTTTTATCATCTAACTACGCTCCCCCAATATCCCAACTGCCCTGAACACGAATATGACGATGCGCTGTACTTCTTCATGCGTTGTACTTAACCCTCAAGAAACAAGGCCCCTCTCGAGGGACAATAATCACAGAGTGGGGTCACGAGTAGGGATATTCACTTAACATCGAAATATCGAATTAATTCGATGTTAGCCACATGATATATCAGATTGATTCGATGTTTTGACCAATATTTATTGCATTCGATATATTTATTTATTTAAACATCGGATGTTAATTTTTAAAATATTTTGTCGAATCTATTAAAAAACGAAATACTAATTACATATAAGAACAATAATTATTACAATAAGAACAAAAGTAAATTTTAACACTATTTGATTATTGAAATGTTAAAATAAAGATCATTAAGAAAATTCAATGTCTGATGAGTTATCGATCTATATGCGTATACCAGTGGCTAGAAGGCTCAATGAGAATCCTTCAGTGATTTGGCAAGATATAAACCTTCAATTTCCTAAGCTTTATAAAAGTGCCTTCAAATACTTGACTATTGTGGGTATTTCTGTTCCATCCAAACGTTTATTTTCAAAGGCTGCTCAAATAGTAAATCAGCAAAGAAATAGAATGAAAGGTAAAAGGTTGAGTAAACTGTTTGTAAAAGTTTATCTAAAGAGCATTGGGCTTCATGGGTGAAGTAAATATAGGTTTTTGCAGGTAGACTAAGGCTAGTACAAAATACAGCTGTTTTTCTTTTACTGATTTGAAGTTTTCTGGTACCTATGTAATTAAATATTTCTATTAATTTGTCGTTTTTGTTTCAGTTGAAAATGTACAACTCATCTCACCACGATCTTTTATTATATCGACAATTATATTCAACAGCAGTAATAGAAAAGCACTATTATTAAACTGCTTGTTTAGCTATGTTACTCTGGTCTGGTCTCTGATTCTAGATTCACATACGAAATCAAGGACCTCAAACTTTGCGCGTTTGACTGGAAAAAATTAATATGAAACTTTAGTGGACAGCATTCGATATTGAAAAAACTCTACAAATTCTTGACACAACGGTTTATTATCTTCCTTGTGCAGATCACCCTTCTGTCTATACCAGACTGTGTTGCAAATCGGCACCATACCATATTCTCACCGTACTCATACCATACCATACGAATTTCTTTCCTATCATACCATATTGTACTATACCAAATCATACATACAATAATATACCATACCATATTCATACCATGTCATACAAACCGAGTGAATATTGAAATGTCATCCATTTCTGACCTATATTTAAAATTTCAACTATCTAGCTCATCATCAAAATTTAATTTTTTTAAACAAATAGGTATTATTTAAACAATCTTACAGACAAGAAACCGAGTGAATATTGCAATGTGGTCTATCCCCGACTCACGGTTAAAATTTCTAGACTGTAGTTTACCGGGAAGATGAAAAAAGGTAGTTTTATTCTGGGCGTCTGGCGGTTGACCCACATGACGACCGTTTTCGACGCGAAAGTTTAGTGTTTTTCCTAAACCTTTGCGCGCTAACTGTGAACGAACGGCTGGTCGCACAAAAATCCAATTGGTCTTAAAAGATTCGTAATTGTTCAGGTCATTCAAAAGTGAACTAATAATTACACGGTTCAGTTGAATATTTTGAGATATGACATCGTCGAAATTTTAAATTTCGTTTTGAACCCCTTCCCCTTGACCTAGGGTTATGAAAAGTTTCGAGGATCATTGTGGGGCTGGTCCAAACCCAGAAACCAAATTTCGTAATTTTAGCTCAACGCTAACTGGGCAAAGTGCCACGGACGGCGTACGGCGGACGGCGTACGGCGGACGGACGGATTTTTGGTTTATTATCTTCGATAATGAACCATTGGAATCGCCCAAAGAAAAAACAATTTTAACCCCCCCTCAAAATTTGTTGGTTTACGTTTCAAGATACGTAGATTCAGAAAATTGAATAAAAAAAACTCTGCAAATTCTTGACACAACGGTTCATTATCTTCTTTGTACAGATCACCCTTCTGTCTAGATCACTAGGTCTAAATGTCTAGATCCTAAATGTTAGATTAATTATTATTATCAATTATCACTAATTATTAACAATTTTATCAAGTCAATTTTATCAATTTTACCTAGTGAAAATTATTATAATTTATTGTTAGGTATTAATAATTTGTATTTATTATTAATAATAATTATTATTAATTATGATTGATTAATACGATATAATTCTGGGGTTTTTAATACTACGTCGGTAATAATTTTTCTATAAAAGAAGTACCTACCAACAAACATTCGAAATTACCTTCATTTCCGTAGCACGAAACGCACCTCAGAACAACAAACTCGACATCACTTAAGCCATATGATGTTCCAAAGAGCTTGTTAGTATGAAAATGGACCTGTATTTCAACAGTTTGAGTCAAGATCGTGTTGTGAGGCACAATCTTTGAGCCGTCATTGTGAACGAACGGCTGGTCGTACAAAGCTGCGGATGGTCTTAAAAAATTCTACGGAACAAACTCTATCTAAATATGAAATAAAAAACATACCGTTCTATATAAATTTTTCGAGATATGAAATTTTCAAAATTTCAAAATTCGTTTTGAACCCCTTCCCCTTGACCTAAGGTTATGAAAAGTTTCGAGGACCATTGTGGGGTTGGTCGAAACCCATAAAAAAAATTTCGTAATTTTAACTCAACGCTAACTGGGCAAAGTGGCGCGGACGGCGTACGGCGGACGGCGTACGGCGGACGGACGGATTTTTTTTTATTCGATTTTCTGAATCTACGTATCTTGAAACGTAAACCAACAAATTTTGAGGGGGGGTTAAAATTTTTTTTTCTTTGGGCGATTCCAATGGTTCATTATCGAAGATAATAAATCAAAAATCCGTCCGTCCGCCGTACGCCGTCCGCGCCACTTTGCCCAGTTAGCGTTGAGTTAAAATTACGAAATTTTTTTTATGGGTTTCGACCAACCCCACAATGGTCCTCGAAACTTTTCATAACCCTAGGTCAAGGGGAAGGGGTTCAAAACGAATTTTGAAATTTTGAAAATTTCATATCTCGAAAAATTCATATAGAACGGTATGTTTTTTATTTCATATTTAGATAGAGTTTGTTCCGTAGAATTTTTTAAGACCATCCGCAGCTTTGTACGACCAGCCGTTCGTTCACAATGACGGTTCAAAGATTGTGCCTCACTACAGGATCGTGAATCAAACTGTTGAAATACAGGTCTATTTTCATACTAACAAGCTCTTTGGAACATCATATGGGTTAAGTGATGTCGAGTTTGTTGTTCTGAGGTGCGTTTCGTGCTACGGAAATGAAGGTAATTTCGAATGTTTGTTGGTAGGTAATTCTTTTATAGAAACTTTATTACCGACGTAGTATTAAAAACCCCAGAATTATATAGTGTTAATTAATCATAATTAATAATAATTATTATTAATAATAAATACAAATTATTAATACCTAACAATAAATTATAATAATTTTCACTAGGTACTTGATAAAATTGTTAATAATTAGTGATAATTGATAATAATAATTAATCTAACATTTAGGATCTAGACATTTAGACCTAGTGATCTAGACAGAAGGGTGATCTGTACAAAGAAGATAATGAACCGTTGTGTCAAGAATTTGCAGAGTTTTTTTAATTCGATTTTCTGAATCTACGTATCTTGAAACGTAAACCAACAAATTTTGAGGGGGGGTTAAAAAAATTTTTTCTTTGGGCGATTCCAATGGTTCATTATCGAAGATAATAAACCAAAATCGAACAATCCTTTCGAACAATCGAACAATATTTAATATCGATATATTGTTCAAATGGACACCCAAGTGCACACTTCCACAAGCACAACTGAGCATGCGGTCGGCAACCTCTGTTCATTTCATTTCAAGTACGAACTGGCTTGTATGGGCAAATTATATGAGCGAGTGGACGTAGCGAGTAGAGGTTTAGACCTGACGTCGATCTATTCATCAGATTTGACATTGGGAAAAACGACGTATTCGTGAAAGCTTTCCAAAAAGTTTTTTTTTTTCAAAAAGGTTGTTGACATGTATTTTAAAAATTAAATTAAAATTCAAAACTCGAACCTTGCCGTTCTTCAAATTTAAAATTGACTGAGAATTTTGTAAGGTTAATTGGGATGCGATCTGTTGAAAACGATACATCTGCTCTTGATCTTTTCAGTGGTGTTGGATCGAAATGATGGCAAAGAGTACTTGAAACTAGTATTTGCTGTTCTGGTTGATGGCTGTTGTTCAGGTGATGTTAATTATGGATCGAAACGAACTTCCTCCTTCCGTACCGTTACTAGTCCGAACTTTATTAGCTAAGCGTTTTAATCTGAAGAGGGCAAGCTTAATAAGGCCGTGTTTTCTTCATTAATTTTTTTGTTGAGATGCGTAGTGTCAGCACCGATAAGACTAACCGAGTGAGGAGCTTACTCGATAACAACAGGTTGGCAGTGGGTGGCCTCCTTGAGAGGGAAGACCCTCAAGTCCACGGACGATGTTACCGTCCAGTGGAAAAACCTTCTCTCTGCCTTCTCCATCTGCCGACGTTGACGTTTTCAAAAGCCCTACGAAGCCAACTTCCGCCGAGATCTCGAACTATACGTCAAATAGGAGACCTACGTCTAATATGAGCATCTCCCGCTTTATGTTCCTTTCTCAATATTGGACCCATCGAAATATTTCGAACACTTCCAATCACTACTTTCTGGGGACTTCTTGGTCCTGAAATGTGACTGTTATTGGAATTGCATATAAGTTATAAGTTCCGCTCAACCCCTGGAGTGGTACTGTTTTAGTGATTTATAAAAAAACTAGCTGTGTACCCGCGCTTAGCAACGGTAGAACAGACACCCCCTTTATTCACTTTTCTGCTTCCAATTACCCCCTTTTCACTCCAATTCGTCAAGTAGTTTTTGGATTGCCGGTAGACCCCACCCCCCACACAACCTGTAGGTACCCCCCCTCCTAAATTGGTCAGAAACCTTCCCCAATGTTCACTCAACATATTCCCGAAGTTTCATTCAGATCGGTCAAGTAGTTTTGAAATCCCGGTAATAAATTTCATGAACCGGCTAATTTAAAAATAAATCCTAGTCCTCGATCATTTTTATTCTAAACTAAAACAACAACAAAATTCCTTCTCAGCCATCGAAAACTTTGGAGGAATAAAAGAGATGAAAAATAGTAATAGAGAAAAAATTGATATACATTTTTCACAGCAGTCATACAGTTGACGACCGCTGTCTTCCAAAATCTATTTTTAAGCCCGCCTTAGCCGGTCTCAAGCCTGGGTTGCGAAAGGGCGAGGGAAAATAAATCAGATGGCCTTAAAAAGATACTTGGGCGCAGTTTTCTAGTTGCAAGAAGATGAAGACTCGAGCATAGTTTACCGTAGCCCGAGTCGTCAGTTTACTATCATCGCTGGCTAAATTAAATTTGGTTCAAGGTCGATTTGATAGCGAGGAGGAAGAGCTTCTGATCGCAGGGTGGATCATTTACAGGGTGAAAAGCGAGACAGGGATGTCGTGTCACGTGCCGGCAAATGGGAGGATTTTACGGGGCTGCACAAGTCGATGAAGTTACTTAGCGATATTGAGCGTGAAGATGGAAGTGATGGACGATGGTGGGACGAGTCGTGATCCATTTGGTGAGGCATCAACTCCGAGTACGTGTACGTGACGACGAACGGGCGATCCGAGACTCGTGATCGACACTTCATTTCGTCTCGATGGCTCGTCGTTTCCCTCGAGATGTTGAGGCTTTGCGTTTGAGGCGGCGGACACTTTGAGATTTTCGCTCATAAAAGCGGAAAGTTGAGCTGGTCAGGGTCGCTCTTTCGAAATATTGCTCAATAAATTCCGAGTTCGGAACGGGTGGACATTGATGGACTGCGAGCGGCTCGACTCGTGTTGAAATTGAAGACGCTCAAGAGAAAAGTGTTCCATCATCAGCCGAGGACGAGGCATTTTCTGTCCTTCCCCACAACGCATATTGGATTAGGTGATCCAGCACCCGACTACCTTTAAAACTTGAGCTAAAATTAAACGATGTTTTCCCGAAAAATTACTGTTCAAATACGATGCTTCTATTGAGTTGGGCTTTTAACTGTGGAATAAAAAGACTCTTCTCGAGGGACAATAACCACAATCCCTCATCTTCGATAAGAAGAAAACAAAATTACTCCCCTCAAAATTAGCTGGTTTGCGTTTCAAGATAAGTAGATTCCAAAAACTGAACTAAAAAAGAAAAACAATCACTTCACCATCCGCACCACTTTGCTCAGTTAGGGTTGTACTAAAATTACGAAATTCGGTTTACGGGTTCGGACCAACCCCACAATGATCCTTGAAACTTTTCATAGCCCTAGGTCAAGGGGAAGGGGTTCAGAACAAAATTTTGAAAAATTCCAAGCACAAGTAATTCAAGTTGAACTTTTCACATTTGAAAAGTGTTCAATTTTTAACATTTTTTTAAAACCATCTGGAGGAGATCGAAAGTCGTCAACTTGAGGTCGAATCATGGGGCAGTCAGCCGGGTCAATGTCCATACTGGCCCAGCTGATGCGAACAGCACAGGATTTTCAGATATCGAGTTGATTAATCATAATTAGTCATAATAATTGATAATCAGTACCTATTAATAATTATTAATAACTAGGAATAATTTATATTACTCATTAATAATTCCTTGATAATTACTCATTAATTATAATAATTAATGAATTATAATTCATGATAATTCATTATACTAATTATTTAATCATTTAGAGGTCTAGATAGAAGGGTGATCTGCACAAAAAAGATAATAAACAGTGATGTTGAGGGATGTCAAGGGTCGGTCATTTGAACCGTCAAACTAAATACACACTCATAATAAACAGTCCGACAGGTAACTCCTCATTTTAAAGGTTGTTTTAATGCTGGACACAATGGTGAAATCAGCATTACGATATCCTATTCCGATGTCAATCTCGAGCACTTTGAATTTGAAGAAACGTGGTTGATACTTGAGATGTTCTTCAATGAAGACATTTTTCATAAAATTAATTCTTCGAAAATTCACACTTATAGCCATGCTGCATGGCTGTGGATTTTTCTAATATCGAGCTATTGGAATAGATCCGAACAATGGTTGTTCAAACTCTCCGCGAAATGGCTGGGTTTATCCTGGGTTTATTGCCTCAAGATCCTTATAATCCGAAAATATAATTAAAACATCCGTCCGTCCGCCATACAATGTATAATGTAGACTTATGAATTATTATAGAATCAGTCCGGAATTGAGTTTGAAAGTTGACGAGGCCATCACTGAGCTAATCCTCCACTTCACTGGTACAGCTCGAACCAGTACAAAATATTTTCACTCCAACTCCACGTTGGTTCTTGCACTCATTCTCTCGTTTGTGATTACTCAGTAGATCTGGCCTGGAAGGACCTAATAAACCTAGGACCTATATAGCAAGTGTCGACCTAATAAATACCATTTATTGTAATGTTTTACGGCGTGTGAACCATAGATGCCCATATTCGAATTTTTGGTCCACCAGAATTTTTTGGTTGTTGATAACGATTTGGTGCACTTGACCCTCCTTTCGTCAGACAAATAGTAGGCCTTCGAACCGTTCTATTATTTATTTAGTTATTTTTATTTATTGTGAAATTCGTGGTTTTTATTATAGCTATAGGGAAAATATCGTGCGGAAGCACAACATGATATATATATATATTGTACTTCCGGACGATCTAAAACTAGGGATAGATTAAGAATGTCCTAAACTGCTTTTGAACGTACTATTTAAATTTAATAAATCAAGTACCTACTAGGAATGATAGGCTCAGTGGAAAATATGCACTGAGAGGCGATTTCATCACCCTCGGAAATATCTGCGCGTTGACTGAACGGCCATGAAGATTTATAAAGAAACTCGTGGAAAATAAGGAAAATGGAGCTGGAATTGGGAAAAAAGAAAATGAGGGGCACGAGGCAGCGATAGAAGGGCTCTGAGTGTTTGACGATTGGAGGGTTCTCAGACGGGTCGCGTGGGGCCCGTGTCATTCAGATCAGACCAAGGCCGGGAAAACATATGTAGTAAAAAAGCATTCAGTCACAAGTGGAAGGAAACGTTGGGGCATTACACCGCTGATTGACCGCCAAATGATCCGTCAAACTCCCGCGACAAATCAACAAAAGCCCACCGGTGGTGACGGAGGCGTGAAATTCAACTATTGAGCAACGGTTGCGGTAAAAACGGTTCGAGCCATGCAGCATGCATAAATGTGCGAATTATCCAAGTAACTGTATTTACTCAGTCTGCCCTTCAATTTTTGAAGTTTCCTCCAATTCGCCGAATTTCGACATTTGCGTAGAAACGGAGTTGAAGGGAGTAATAGCATACAATCAACCGATTTTCGCTTCATTCAGCGCTAAACCCTAGGATTTCATTCTCGGGCCAACAGGATTTACGGTTTGTTATTATCGCTTATCGCAGTTTTTTCAGCTTCACTGCATCAGGAAATTACATTTTCCGCATAACATCGGGGAAAAACCCTCATATCGAACTTGATCCGCAACAGTGAATGGCGACCATCAAGTCCTTTTCAAGAGAACACTATTTTCCCACAGGAAAACTTTTAGACCTGCTAATTATCACTTGGAAATGATGAAAGGCAACATAAACCAGGCAACATCTACGAAATTTTTTAATAAAAGCCGAACTGGCCAATTGAGACATTTCTGAGTTAAGTTTTGTGACAATTTCTCTGTGTTGTTGTTGACATTTTTTTAAAATTATTTATTTATTTGGCATTAATGTATTACATTACATTATACAGCCATATTGTATATTAGGTAATTTAAATATTAAATAAATGAATTGTATACTAATATTGCTGGCGTAAAAATAATTATATACAACTTCTACAAGGAGTAATTCGTTGTACAATTGTCGTACAATTGAATGGTAATGAAATTTAATTGCTTCTTATAATCGAATTCAATAAAGATTCTCTGTCGGTTTAATATAAAGGACATCAACAAAAGCTCCAAGACCCGCTGAACACTTCACAGTATCTGCATTGCTGGACTCGTCGCAAACTCCAAGGCCCGTTCGTAAACGGATGATGGTTTTGCACAAGGAGTTGTGAGTGGAGGTCAAAATAAACCACGGGCGCCTGGGAACGCAGGGCTGCACACCTTTATACATCTTTTCGCTGACTGGATTCCTGAAATCATCCTCCCATTTGAATCGATGATTCGCAGTCATCGTTGGGTAGAATTCAGACACCAGTCCGGTATTGAGAGGTGTCTCTTTTCTTGCTAGTGAGTCCGCTCTTTCTTTTCCCCTTTACCCACAGGAAATAGATCCTGTTACTTCGTAAGTCACTATGAAATACATTGTACAATATTTCTGCAGTTAGTCGGTTGTCTGCTCTCTTCAACAATGAAGTCCCAATGGCTTGTATAAAGCTTTTGGAGTCTCAGCGTACTATCCATACTTCCCCAATATCCTTTATGTACTTATGCCTCCTGTAGCATAAATGTATCTGATAGCTTATCAGATACGTTTATTTGCTATTTATTTTGCTATTTTTGGTTTATTATCTTCGATAATGAACCATTGGAATCGCCCAAAGAAAAAAAAATTTTAACCCCCCCTCAAAATTTGTTGGTTTACGTTTCAAGATACGTAGATTCAGAAAATCGAATAAAAAAAAATCCGTCCGTCCGCCGTACGCCGTCCGCCGTCCGCCGTCCGCCGTCCGCCGTCCGCGCCACTTTGCCCAGTTAGCGTTGAGTTAAAATTACGAAATTTTTTTTATGGGTTTCGACCAACCCCACAATGGTCCTCGAAACTTTTCATAACCCTAGGTCAAGGGGAAGGGGTTCAAAACGAATTTTGAAAATTTGAAAATCTCATATCTCGAAAAATTCATATAGAACGGTATGTTTTTTATTTCATATTTAGATAGAGTTTGTTCCGTAGAATTTTTTAAGACCATCCGCAGCTTTGTACGACCAGCCGTTCGTTCACAATGAGGGCTCAAAGATTGTGCCTCACAACACGATCGTGTATCAAACTGTTGAAATACAGGTCCATTTTCATACTAACAAGCTCTTTGGAACATCATATGGCTTAAGTGATGTCGAGTTTGTTGTTCTGAGGTGCGTTTCGTGCTACGGAAATGAAGGTAATTTCGAATGTTTGTTGGTAGGTAGGTACTTCTTTTATAGAAAAATTATTACCGACGTAGTATTAAAAACCCCAGAATTATAACGTATTAATTAATCATAATTAATAATAATTATTATTAATAATAAATACGAATTATTAATACCTAACAATAAATTATAATAATTTTCACTAGGTACTTGATAAAATTGTTAATAATTAGCGATAATTGATAATAATAATTAATCTAACATTTAGGATCTAGACATTTAGACCTAGTGATCTAGACAGAAGGGTGATCTGTACAAAGAAGATAATGAACCGTTGTGTCAAGAATTTGCAGAGTTTTTGCTATTTCAGCGGTATAATTGGATGCTATAACCGGATATTTAAAGTACGCTTCTTAAGCTACGAGGGACGTCCAGAAAGTAAGGTTACAACATGTGTTAAAATGTGAAAAATAAAAATATTTAAATGAAATTTACAACATGAGTGTCAAACCATGCCATTATTACTCTACATAACCGCCATTGAGGTCAATACATTTTTGAAGCCTAGCTACCAGTTTTTGTATACCCTCGTCGTATACCTCCCGCTCCTCCTACCAAAGCCGTTTTTCGACAGCATTTTCCTGGACTCTCTCGTGATTTGAGAATCGTCGTCCTCCCAAAAACTCCTTCAATTTATTGAAAAGACGATAATCCGGTGGTGCCAGGTCCGGGGAGTAGGTGCTCGAGTCACAATATCCCACCCTAATGAAATAAGCAGGTCCTGAGAGAGAGGCGGTATGAGTTCAAGCGTTTTATGAAGGAGTGACACACCACGAGTCAGCATTCCTCTCCTTTTGACCTTGATCTTTTTTCAACTACTCGAGTGTCTCACAGTATGCAGCTGTATTTATGGTGGTTCCTTTAGGCATAAAATCAACCAATAATCTCCCTTCCCAGTCCCTAAAGACCGATGCCATAATGGCATGTTGATGTTGAATGGTTATGGCGCCACTGTAGAGACTGCCTTTTTGACTCATGAGTATAGTGACACACCCATGTTCCGTCAGTAGTCACAATCGAGTCAAGAAATGTTTCACCATCGCTTTCATACCGTTCCAGAAATTCGCTTGAAGCCAAAAGACGTGTGACGACATTTCGTAACAGACTGAGGTGTTTGATGATTTGTTTTGACCGTTGGGATGATTTGACCGTTGATGATTTGTTTTGACTCTACCTATCAGTGGTGTCAACTCTGAAAAAAAATTCCGTTCGTCCAACACAGTCCTTGTAACTTTACTTTCTGGACGTCTCTCGTATATGAGGTAGGTATACAAACTCCTTCGGACCATCCGGTTTTTGTGAACTCATTAAATTGTTCGTTAATACTGCACTACGAAACTGAGTCTTAACCCAGCTGGTGAGTATAGGATAGTCCTAGTTAACTCTTGACGGCTGCCGGTTCCACGTGTATGTTGTATGTTCTCTTAGCATTTGGAGAATGCCCCGAAATGTACGATTTTTTCGATATCTAATTCATATTCTGAAAGTTATGAAGCGATTACAATAGCGCATATTCTTCTAAAATTCGCCTAAAATGATTATTTAATTCAATAGTTGCGACAGGAGTGAAGTGGGGTCGATTTGAATCCTAACCACGTATGAGGCACCGACGGAGAGTCCGTTAAGGGCATCTCTCACGAGGACGGATGCGAGTTAAAAAATCAAAGGTGAGTGACAAAAGTAACGGTGTCGGAGGAGCTCCCACACCTAATTGTGGATTCTACCGACTTAGAAAATCTATTCATGAAAAATGCAAATTGGGTCGAAAACTGATTAGTACGCGAGGTGGAAGGTCGACGCGTTGGTATGCATGTTTAGTGGAGGCGAAGATCGCCGGCGATGGACAACGCCGTCATCGCCTCCCGATGCACCGTAAACCAGATTTTCCAACGGCTACCGATAATGCACGACGTTTGTTTTGTGATGAGAAAGGCCTGTGTATAGTGAGACCGAATACGGGTTTTTGGTCCAAATTTCACGTCGAGAAATGATTTTCAGTGTCATTGCCAGGTGATAGCGGTGAAGCCTTTTGGGCCGATTGTCAGGAACCTGAAAATAACAAACTCCTAACTAACATCACCTGGTACTGAATCGCAAGGATGTGAATACACAAAGAAAGAGCGATGTGGAAATGGTACCTAGTGGGTGGATAAATACATTTCTCTACCCGCTGAAGTGACAAATCTTGTAAGTCCAATTTAAAATATTGATATGTAATGTATTTTCCAAATGGGTTCTAATGGGTTCTAACGTTCATTAATAACCAATTGAGCAGATGAACTGTATAACTCACTAATGGTGGTGTATACAGGGTGTCTGTTAAGTGGTGGATCTCATTTCCTTATTTAGCTACGTAAAAAACGAGACCAACGCCATTTTTCACATAAAATTAATGTGAATGATAAAATGAATCTACAATCATGCAGCATGGCTGTAAGAGCGAATTTTCGAAAAACCAACAGATTTTATGTATAATGTTCCATTTTACTGGTTTTATATCAAATTTTGTCACAATTTTTTGCCGAGTAACACCCCCCCCCCCCCCCCCCAGCTTATAACTTTTTCGACGCTGAACACGATGGTGAAGTTAGAATAATTGCATTTGTTGCAAAATCTCATTCCGTTATCAGATTAGAGCAGATGAACCGTGAAGAACATCTCAAGTAACAACTACGTTTCTTCATCTTCAAAGTGCTCTACTTTGAGAACGGAATAAGATATCGCAATTCTGACTCGATCGTCGTGTTCAGCGTAAAAAAAAAACTTTAAAATGAGTTAACAACTCGTCAGACTGTTTCATTTTTGGAATTTATGGATGCTTCTCCCCCCCCCCTAAAACTCCCCAAAATCCCCCCTTAGAGTGGCTCGATTCTGCCCATCCACGAACTTGATGGATGATGAATGTCATGACAAACAATACTATACTATGACAAACAATTTTCTTGATAAACTCGTATTATCAAGAAAATTGTTTGTCATATTGCACACTCGAAGGGTTTTTGATGTTAGAAACACGATCGTGAAAAGCCGTGGTATTGTGATTGTGGTATAATCTACCATTGGGAACTAAAATCGTAGCCTCCATTCGAATGAAACAAGCATCTTTAAGATGAGGCGTCACTTGTCAGACTGTTTCATCTATGGAATTTGTGGGTAATTTGGCCCCCTTTAAATTCCCCTAAGCCCCCCTTGGTGTGGCCCAATTCTGCCCATCTACGAACTTAGCCTTTCGATTGCGAACATTGATTTTTATCGATGTAATACTAGGCCAGTCATTACACATAACAAGTCTACAGTCACGCAGCATGGTTGTAATAGCGAATTTTCGAAGAAATAACAGGTTTTATGTAAAATTTCTCCATTTTACTGGTTTTTAACAAATTTTGTCTCCATTTTTTACCGAGTAACCCCCCCTTCCACCCTTAAAACTCCCCAAAACCTCCCTTTTGTTTCCATTGGCCAGTTCCCTGGCCCAATTGTTTCCATTGGATTTTTTGTGCAAATTTGGACTTTTTATCTCAATTCTATCGACAGATATCGTCTGGAATGACACATACATAAATGTATGAATACAATCAATGTATGCAATCAATTTATACAGTTATATACCTATATGAGTTTTGGTGTCTTTTGGCAGTGAATCCTGGATGGTCTGGAAAGGATTTTGAAAATCTTTCGGAAATTCGAGTTTTAACAATTTTGGACTGAGAACAATAGGTTCTTCCTCTTCAAAAATTCGCTGAAAAGCAAAGTGATATCCTCGTATGACAGAAAGTACTTTTTTGCTTGGTCGATTCCAAAAGTTCGTTGAAAATAATCAATGAACAACGCATCAATATAGTGAAAACAATTCCAGGACGGTATACATGAGAGTATGATGGCGATAAAGACTGCAAAGAGGAGCAACGAATGTTACTGCACTTGTGCTCTTGTTGAGCAAGTCTAATGTCTCTTCTACTGCTCGAATGAGTGATAGGAATTTTTCCAATAACTGCGTTGTCGCGACACCAGCTCGTGCATTCACATGGTTGTTACGCCATCCATTACTTCTAGCGAACGATTAAGTTAAAAACCAAGCCCCCGATTCAATCAAGACTCCTGGATCGCTTATGATTGCAGACCTTCGGGGATCGGTTATGTGTTGCCGACATTTTGCTGCCCTGCTGCGGTCGTGTGGTCGACTAGTTTGATTGGAACTACTCAGCTTGTTTCTGTTAACATGTTCATTTCACTAGACTTCCGAGAAAGTTATGGTCTGACATTTCGATCAACATTGCATGTCGCTTGTCGCCACTCACAACGTTGCGGGCGTTTTGGGGGCAGTCAGATGACGACGTGATTGCGGTTTGAGGATCCTGAATTCCAATTTATTGGAATCTAATCGTTCTTTTCAGTCCATAATTTTCCAGTCCCGTTTACTGTACAAATCTCCCAAACCTCGCGTATCTTTCGCTCTCAAAAACACATCAGGAAGAAAAAGCGTTATACTCGATGCGAGGTTGATTAGGACTCACATGGATTCTTAAAGAGGTTCAACTTCAATTGAAAATCATTTCAACCAGATTTTTTTTTACCTTGGATGAGCGAAAAGAAAATTGCTCAATGTTACTTCGGGGGCGGAGGGAAACATCGATGCGATCAAAGGTTGGTAAGACATTCTTAATAGTCCTGGAGCCGAGGCCGAAAATGGGTGTTCATTTTAGGAGAAGGTTTGATATAAAATTATGAAAATCTAGTCAATTCTGAGTAAGAAAATCCAAGTCTGCCATTTCAAAGCGGTTGCTTTCAAAAATGGCAGCCATTTAAAAAGTGACGAAAACGCACAAACATGACCTGTCTTTAGGATGGATGGAACTTTTATAGATGATAGATTATGTCCAAACATAGATGTTTTCACCAGTCTGCCACTTTCAACCGGTTGAAAATGCGTGGCAGACTCAATTTCAAAAATTGCATTTTTCGGGTGTAAAATTTACAGTATTTGGGACGCCTCAAATTTTCACACATGATTATATATGCGCAAATAAGGAGTTTGAGACTTGTCTGCCAATCTAAAGCAGTTGAAAAGTAATGGCAGACTTGAATTGAAATATTGCCAAATTTGGTGATAAATTTCATCAGTTTTAGGAAGATTCAAATTTCAATACGTTAAAGTACCTGTGGTATGAGAGCAATAGACCATGGTCTGCCTTGCCTAGCCAGTTGCTTTCTACCGACAGACTGAAATGCAAAAATTGCCAAATTACTGATCAAAATTTTGTGATTTTAGGATGCTTCAAATTTCGGCTCAACATTGTTCTCCTGCAATAAGACTGAAAAAGAGTAGTCTGCCTTCAGTAACCCGTTGTTTAAGTTAGGCAGACTGAAATTGAAAAATTGCAATTTTCAAGGTCAAAATGAATGTATTTTGGGAAAGTTGTAATTTTGGCATGTGATACTAGCATGTTAGTGTAAACTTTTTGACGCAGTCTGCCATCAATATTCCGCTGCCTTCTGGCGGCAGACTGAACTCAAACGTGGGAAAACAGAAATAATTTCAATTATTGACCATTTTTATGGTAAAAATGCATCTTCTTTAGGACGATTCAAATTTTGGCACATGATACTACATTGTAAGAAGAAACTTTGTGACATGGTCTGCCATCAATATCCAACTGATTTTTTCGGCAGACCAACAATATTAGGTATCTTACATAATATGTTACAATTTGCCATCCCTCAACACCTTTATTAGCTGCAAGTAATTTTTTCTACATCCATTTTCCTTCATGTCCGACTGTAGAAAATATCTTTAATTTATAAATGAAACAAGGGAGAAGCAGAAAACAGAATGGGAAAACACTAAACTTCGCGTCGAAAACGGCCGTTAGGTGGGTCCCGGGTAGCCGCCCAGAATAAAACTGCATTTTTTTCATCTTCCAGGTAAACTACAGTCTAGAAATTTTAACCGTCAGTCGGGGATAGACCACATTGCAATATTCACTCGGTTTCTCATCTGTAAAATTGTTTAAATAATACCTTTTTGTAATAATACAAATTAAATTTTGATGCTGAGCTATTGACTTGAAATTTTAAAAATAGGTCAGAACTGGATCACAATGCAATATTCACTCGGTTTTTTGTCTGTAAAATTGTTTAAATAATACCTATTTGTTTAAACAAATGAAATTTTGATGATGAGCTACATACTTGAAATTTTAAATATAGGTCAGAAATGGATGACATTTCAATATTCACTCGGTTTGTATGACATGGTATGAGTATGGTATGGTATATTATTGTATGTATGATTTGGTATAGTACAGTATGGTATGATAGGAAAGAAATTCGTATGGTATGGTATGAGTACGGTGAGAATATGGTATGGTGCCGATTTGCAACACAGTCTGGTATAGACAGAAGGGAGTTTATTTTTCTATGGCCATAGATTTAGGCAAGTTTAGTTATTTTCCATTGTAAATTGGTAACATCAACCGAATCCAGAAATAACATTATTTTGTTTACTTTTCCAACAATTTTGATTATTTATTTATCGCCACATTGCATCCGACATTTGGACATTTCACCGCTGAACACGACGGCGAAGTCAGAATTGCAATCTCGCATTACGTCCTAAAATGGACGAAGCGATTAGGAAGAAGTTGAACGAAACGAAACCTATCCATATAAACTTCACGAATCTGAAGACATACGTAATCCCATTAAAATTTAATAAGTTAATATTAACTCACAAACAGTACCTTGAGCGGACGAGGCGAAATACATTGGCATGACTCTCGACTGCAAGCTGAGGTGGAAAGCCCATGTAAAGAAAAAGAAATAAAAAACATACCGTTCTATATGAATTTTTCGAGATATGAGATTTTCAAATTTTCAAAATTCGTTTTGAACCCCTTCCCCTTGACCTAGGGTTATGAAAAGTTTCGAGGACCATTGTGGGGTTGGTCGAAACCCATAAAAAAAATTTCGTAATTTTAACTCAACGCTAACTGGGCAAAGTGCCGCGGACGGCGTACGGCGGACGGACGGATTTTTTTTTATTCGATCTTGAAACGTAAACCAACAAATTTTGAGGGGGGGTTAAAATTTTTTTTTCTTTGGGCGATTCCAATGGTTCATTATCGAAGATAATAAACCAAAATGAAGTACGAGGTACGCGGTGTGGGTGTGACAGGGGGCGCAGAGACATAAAAGGTCTCGTCGTATGACGCACTAGTTGGCTCCTGCCAGCCGTATTACGTCATACGCTCGTGCGTCATAGGCTCTGACGTACTTGTTGGCCTCCTGCTAGCCGTCTTACGTCATACGCTCGTGCGTCATAGGCTATGACGCACTTGTTGGTCTCCTGCCAGCCGTCTTACGTCATACGCTCGTGCGTCATAGGCTCTGACGTGCTTGTTGGCCACCTGCCACCCGTCTTACGTCATACGCTTGTGCGTCATTGGCTCTGACGCACTAGTTATCCTGCCAGCCGTCTTACGTCATCCGCTCGTGCGTCATAGGCTCTGACGTACTTGTTGGCCTCCTGCTAGCCGTCTTACGTCATACGCTCGTGCGTCATAGGCTATGACGCACTTGTTGGTCTCCTGCCAGCCGTCTTACGTCATACGCTCGTGCGTCATAGGCTCTGACGTACTTGTTGGCCACCTGCCAGCCGTCTTACGTCATACGCTTGTGCGTCATTGGCTCTGACGCACTAGTTATCCTGCCAGCCGACTTACGTCATACGCTCGTGCGTCATAGGCTCTGACGTACTAGTTGGCCTCCTGCCAGCCGTCTTACGTCATACGCTCGTGCGTCATAGGATCTGACGTAATTTCCCGCCGGTCGCTTGTGTTCTGACGTGATCTGAGGGAAAGGGTGAATCAAGGGAACAAATTTTTCCCGTTTCAGTTTATGTGCCAAAGCAAAGACATGAAAATGTCAAAAAAATGTGTAAATAGGTACCTAAGCCCAACTGTAATGTCAATTTTCTGACAATGAGTTTTCGACTATAGTTTTCATACCTTTTTACTTAAGTACTTATTGAAATTTGAGACTGATAATGAGCTGTTTGCAAATAAAAAGTCTGATAACTTCATTAGGTACATCTTATTAATCTATTTTCAAGTTCCGATTCACAGTTGAATGTGTTTTATTTAGATGTCGTAAAATTCGAAAACGATGGAATGACGAAAAACCTGTCGACTACTGACTCAAGTGATACTGTCGACTTCTAACACATGTAGGTCGACTACTAGTGCAAAACCATGTCGACTACTGAAGAAAATGTTGGTCACTGGTATCGACTACTACCTAGAGCATTGGGATTTTTTACAAAACTTCTTTTTCCCTTTTCAAACCATGTTGAATAATATTTCCCGCTGCCAGGTCTTTTAGGAAAGGATCTTGGGTACACAATGAACAGGTTTGCAATGAGAAAAAAACCGAGTGAATATTGAAATGTCATCCATTTCTGACCTATATTTAAAATTTCAAGTATGTAGCTCATCATCAAAATTTCATTTGTTTAAACAAATAGGTATTATTTAAACAATTTTACAGACAAAAAACCGAGTGAATATTGCATTGTGATCCAGTTCTGACCTATTTTTAAAATTTCAAGTCAATAGCTCAGCATCAAAATTTAATTTGTATTATTACAAAAAGGTATTATTTAAACAATTTTACAGATGAGAAACCGAGTGAATATTGCAATGTGGTCTATCCCCGACTGACGGTTAAAATTTCTAGACTGTAGTTTACCTGGAAGATGAAAAAAATGCAGTTTTATTCTGGGCGGCTACCCGGGACCCACCTAACGGCCGTTTTCGACGCGAAGTTTAGTGTTTTCCCATTCTGTTTTCTGCTTCTCCCTTGTTTCATTTATAAATTAAAGATATTTTCTACAGTCGGACATGAAGGAAAATGGATGTAGAAAAAATTACTTGCAGCTAATAAAGGTGTTGAGGGATGGCAAATTGTAACATATTATGTAAGATACCTAATATTGTTGGTCTGCCGAAAAAATCAGTTGGATATTGATGGCAGACCATGTCACAAAGTTTCTTCTTACAATGTAGTATCATGTGCCAAAATTTGAATCGTCCTAAAGAAGATGCATTTTTACCATAAAAATGGTCAATAATTGAAATTATTTCTGTTTTCCCACGTTTGAGTTCAGTCTGCCGCCAGAAGGCAGCGGAATATTGATGGCAGACTGCGTCAAAAAGTTTACACTAACATGCTAGTATCACATGCCAAAATTACAACTTTCCCAAAATACATTCATTTTGACCTTGAAAATTGCAATTTTTCAATTTCAGTCTGCCTAACTTAAACAACGGGTTACTGAAGGCAGACTACTCTTTTTCAGTCTTATTGCAGGAGAACAATGTTGAGCCGAAATTTGAAGCATCCTAAAATCACAAAATTTTGATCAGTAATTTGGCAATTTTTGCATTTCAGTCTGTCGGTAGAAAGCAACTGGCTAGGCAAGGCAGACCATGGTCTATTGCTCTCATACCACAGGTACTTTAACGTATTGAAATTTGAATCTTCCTAAAACTGATGAAATTTATCACCAAATTTGGCAATATTTCAATTCAAGTCTGCCATTACTTTTCAACTGCTTTAGATTGGCAGACAAGTCTCAAACTCCTTATTTGGGCATATATAATCATGTGTGAAAATTTGAGGCGTCCCAAATACTGTAAATTTTACACCCGAAAAATGCAATTTTTGAAATTGAGTCTGCCACGCATTTTCAACCGGTTGAAAGTGGCAGACTGGTGAAAACATCTATGTTTGGACATAATCTATCATCTATAAAAGTTCCATCCATCCTAAAGACAGGTCATGTTTGTGCGTTTTCGTCACTTTTTAAATGGCTGCCATTTTTGAAAGCAACCGCTTTGAAATGGCAGACTTGGATTTTCTTACTCAGAATTGACTAGATTTTCATAATTTTATATCAAACCTTCTCCTAAAATGAACACCCATTTTCGGCCTCGGCTCCAGGACTATAAGGAATGTCGGTGGAGGCTCTCGATACCTACATAGAGTAGGAAAACAGTGGAGGTGAGTGGTGATGGTAAGGGGGGGGGGGGGAAGATTGCGTGCAAGTTCTCTGCCCTCAAAATACCTATCACTTTACATTGTTGTGTTCGCGTCGGAGGAAACTGGTCAAGCAAGACTACGCCCTTCTCCGAGGCATCTCGTTCCGAACATCTTCCTCGTTTGCATCAAGAGATGCCGGAATGGGAAGAATGCCCTTCGCATTTCACGAGACGTCCGAAACTTTGTTGGAATTCGAGAGAGCAGGCGATGAGAGACGGGAAGCACTCCTTGACGGGGAAGTAAAACTGATTCCTTGGACTTTGTGATCTTCAATGGGACGTGGATGTGAATTGATGACACGGCATCCAACCGTTCGTCGGCTCTTTGATCGGGAAAAAAAACTTGATTACCACAGTCGATTTCCTGCAGCATGGCATTAAGAGCGACATTTCGAAGTATAGCCCAGTCATTGTAGCCACAAAAAGCGGCAAGCTTTGCATATGCGCATGTATGTACGATTTCTTTTATGTTGTTAGGCCCCTACGGGTAGTATGTACCCAAATTTGCAACCCTGAAAACGGTTATACTTTTATTTTTTTAAAGTATATAAAATTCCCTACAAGTTCAGTGGTAGTAGAACTGCGTAGAATAAGCAGAACCCGAGATAGAGCTCTGCGAAAAAATTGACCAAACCATTAACGTTAGTAATGTTTAGCTTGGCCTACACAAATTCACCAAACAAATCAACAGAAATTGAGACAATTTTCGAAAAGTAAATTAGACAAGATATTGGACTGCTTATTCGAAGTCTTGTGTCATCATTTGACTCAGCGAAACAAATTACGTCAAGGTTGCTGCCTAACTCATTTTATGGTGTGATGAATGGTTTGCTGAGTTACCCTGTTATCCGGGGAGGTTAGGCAATTACGCCCACCCAGAGGGGTGTTCTGGTCTGCATTCACAGAGTCGGCCACCCTCTCAGCGATGGAATCAAAAAAAGGGAAGGAAACAACTTAGCGACCCATTACAATGGTAAAAACCAAATAACGCCAAATTTTGGGGTTACAGTAGGGCAGATTCAGTTATGCTTTCAAACGTTTAAAAAAACTGTACATTTCCGAGATTTTACTATACAGCCTAATTATTCAACATTTGAATCTTCTTTGAAAACCTAATTCATTTAGCACTAGGGAGATAGGGTATTTTACGCTCTTTTCAGCGGTATAATCACATTTGAAGTGACCATTTTAGTGACTTGAGGTTGAAAACACGAGAAAAAAATCTTAAAAGTGAAAAAAGTCGGATTTTAACCGGTAAGTATTTTGAAAAAATTTATAGGACACTTTTCATCAGAAATTAGTTGTAGAATCGATCCCTGGCCGGTGGTACTACCTTAACCCTGACACCCTGTATGTTTATACTTCGGAAAAACGATTCCGAACACCTTATCCTCTTCTTTTACTGGAACATGTGTATCCTCCACTACACGCAACTCGACTTATTTTATAATTGTTTAAGGTCTGAAATCGATTGCTCTGTTCCCTGGCACCGCCGAAAATCCAAAAGCTATACAGGAAATTTTGAGAGTCCCCAAAATCCTCAAAATGCCTCTCTAGACCCGTTCGGCTGGGCGTTCTCAGTGAAATTACCCCAAAAATCTTCTAATTGGGTTATTTTTTGAAATGAAGAAATCCAAATTCGACCCACTCTTTCTCTAAAATCGAACACCTTCGAACTCGACTTGTATATACTAAATTTAAAGATTCTGGCCAAAATCAGCAATGTAGCTACGGAAACCTCATCTAACATGCGTGTTCTACATATGTTTTTTCTTCGCTATTTCAACCATGCATCATGTGATGAGGGTGATCATTGATTCAAGGTGTAGAGTATAGCAGTATTATTGTGAAAACTTACGATCTAGTGAGTTGAAACTGCCCCCGTTCCGACAAACTTCACATAATGACTCATCGAGAGAGTTTTCCGACCCACTACACCACTGAACACTGACGGATTGAGCACGGGTTTGATGCGTACCTCGACTAAGTGCATTCACCTGCGCGAGATAGGTTAACAGAGTACACGACATTATTCGAAAGTCACTTAAAAGGTAAATCTGCGATATTGAACCCTTTCCATCTCTTAAGGAATGGGACTGGACAATTACCCTGGTACCTGGTAGTCGTGTCATTAGGGGAAAACCTGGTCAATGTCCCCATGAACGGAACTGTATAGCGAATATGAACATAAAAATACTCCATTCGACAACAGATGTCTCAACTCATTCATTCCAACGTCGGCGTGCCAACTTTTAGGTACCCACCAACTAAGCCCCGAACACTAAAAGTACAATTTGCTCAACAATTTTGTATTCACGCATTGTCATTCAATACGTTGTTGCCCAGGAACAGTTTTAAAATTGTATGTAACCAGTGTGAACTGCAAATAGACTGCCGTGTCGTCAATCTCTCTGACATCAACTTGATGATAAACGGTGTGATCAAATTGGTGAAAGACGATAACAACTAAGAGTTAAGGCCCGATTTACTAGAACCGGATGAACCCAAACGTTTGCTCGCTGACTTAATCTGGTGATCGCTCTAAAATAGATTTTTATCAGCAAATTTTTGGAAGAACTCTATGTCGACGGTGAAGAATTGAGACCTCGTATCTCACATTTTGCATACTTTACAGGAGAGCGAAAAACGTCCTTATTTCTTTATTATTCTGTCCATTTCAAATTCCATTCGCCAATATTCGTTATTTTGACATAGGTTTTGGTTTTTGTACTCGATTTGATCCTAGAAAGAAGAAAAAAAGTATTCAACAAAAAACTTGAAATTTTTGTCAAGTTAAAACATTGAGCTTTGGATGGTAACCAAATTGGTCAGTTAATGACCATTAGTATCACACGAATTTGTCCTAAATATCACGCAAATTAGAAGGTTACCTATACTGAAATTTTTCTAAACTTAGCAGTCACAGCCTTCTATAGGAGTCGTGAGATCTGCTTTGCACACCTGTTGTCGTAGGCCAAAGTAAATTAATGAGGTAGTTGCTGATAATGGCTGTGGCAGTCTCTAGGAATCACTGGCAATAGTCGTTTCATTTCCTTTATTAGCGAATTCTTTTTATTTTAAGCTTGAAACTCACATAAATACTTGTCACTCAACTTAGTACTCGAATTGAAGGTCTCAGATGCTTCAAACATAAACGAACTCAAGAGTCGATCAAAGCACAAGTCAAAATGAACATGTGAACCATAATATCTAACGATTTCTGTGAACCACTGGAAAATCTGGTCAGTCAGTGGATCACACAGTTGCTGCTTCTTGGATCATCCTGGCACATCGGTCGCTATAAACTTTGATCTTTCCACAATAAATCAGGCCCCTCCATCTTGAAATACAGCCTCAAATGGAAAATATTTACTTTAATGAATTGAATTTGTGAAAATATGTGAAGGGTACAGGGAAAAAACCATCTTTGTCACAATTCGTTGATTCCAAGAAAAACGGCTGTTAAAGTTCAAAACCAAATAAAACATTTTAAACTATGGCAAATTACCAACTATGTGATGATAAAATTACCAACTATGTGATGATAAAATGTTAATTGAGATGTAAGGAGTTTTTAATTAAATTTTTACTGGCACAAAATTGAGTTTACATCAGGAATTTCGGCCGGGACAGTGAAAAAACCATCAATGTCATCTGAAACCGACAAGAACCATCGCTAACTACTACTCACTAAGTAGCATGAATTTTTGTTTAGAATCTTTTAACCATATTTATTTACTTACAAGAATTTATTATTCGTGCGGTAGTTTTCTGAAAAACGCAACTGTCTTTGGTCCGCAGAACTTGAGAAGGCTCATTATGTCTTTTATTTGGTCTTGGAGATTGGGAGTAAGTAAACCCGTTAAAGCATTCAAGAAACCATTTTTGACTATAACATACTAAAATAAGAAGGTAGATATTTGAGGAATTTAAGCAAGTTCGAAATAATTACCTGCGTAAGAAAAGCAGGGTAGATGGAATTCCCCTGGTCTCAAATTCGGATCGGTCGGTAATGGTTTTCCAATAACGCTGCTGACAACTTGGCCATTGTAAGTAGATGCGCTCTCAATAGATTTTACTTGCATTTCTTTCAGTTCTTGTATCTAGAAAGTTCCTTTTCAACATTTCCAACATCGAAAGGAGATGGCTTAGTCCTAGAGTTAGCCACCATTTCTCGAAATTCTGTAGGTGTCCGAGAGTTTTTAGGTTCCACAAATCGAAAGGGTTAGAAACGCAATCGCGAAATGTAACAGAGATAAATTTGATTTGATTGAATGATTGATCGTTTTATTTAAACGACCAGGATGGGGTTAGGCCATCTCTTCCCCCCCCCCACCCCTGGCAAACAACAGTTCATACACCATCGATACAATCGATCTTATAAAATGAGAAAAATAATAATTGACACTTCCAAATAATGTTCGTGTAACTAAATAAATCAAAATCAAAATAAATAAATCTCATTCTGTTCCTAACATCAGTCATTATACAGTTCCAACAATTTTTTTTATACTTATTCTTAAATTCTTTCACTGAGCATTCTAGTCTAAAACATTCTTTTTCCTCATTCGCCACTCGTATCCTTGCACTATAAATGATTTATTAAACATTGTTGTTCGATGTTTTGGCACTTGAATTAATGTTTCGGCATTCCTCGTATCCCTACCATGTACATTAGTCATGTAGTTAATTTTTTCATATAGATGGGATGGCTTTTTGAATTTAAGAATCTTGAACATCATGACCGCCATCGCCAGTTTCTTCTTCTCAGCAAACTTGAGGATTCCTAACTTCCTGTAGTATGGAGTGATGTGTTCTTCCGGCCGCACTCTAAAGATGAGTCTTACAGCTGCATTTAAGCTACCTGTACTCTCTCTGTCAGCTCTCCATTCATGGTAACAGAAAGCCAAAATCGAGTAATCGATTATTGGAAGCAGAAGCGATTGCACCAGCTATCTGCGAACGTGCTGCGGGAAATCTACTGCCATTCTTCTCAGCTGGTATAGCCCTCTGAACATCTTGTTACTCATTGCAGTTACTTGAGACTCCCACGTTAGCGTATTCTGAATCAGAATTCCCAAGTTCTTGACTTCCCTCTTGTACGTAGTTGGTACCGAGTCAATCTCTACATTTGGTATCTGCTGATTCAGCTTAGCCAGGAGCTTACTGTACCCTAGGACCATTGCTTTACTTTTGGCAGAGATAATGAGTGACAGCACTGCCACCTGTCGCATAAATCGATGACAAAAATGGTTCTTTCGCTGTACCTACCGCGTGACATAGATGGCTTTTTCCTTGCACGCTGAAACTTGCACATGGCTTTACTCTCTGGCAAAGGTGGTTTTTCGCTTGTTTCGATCTTCCATTACGAAGATCTGCTCGTTCTGAATCCAATGATATAAATAACTCATTTTCGAAAAAGAAAAAGATGGGTTTTTCTCTGTAGGTATTTATGTGATTACGGGCGAAATATAAATATAAATTTATCATAAATTTATGAATACCTATGTAAACTAAAAGTGGGCTCAAAATGTCTAAAAAGGGTCAAAACGAGCCGCTCTTGTTGAAAAACATCAAGATGTTGCTTGGAAATGAGTAGGTAATTACATACGAATCCGGCCTCCGATGATCACATTACTTTCCTGTGGTAGTGAGGAGGCCGGAGTTTGGTCGCCGTCACAGTATAAAGTGAAATACATGAACCTACAACTGCTGCTCGAGGGCAGACTTGAAACCAATCAAATTCACTATCCACTGCGATAGACGTCAAACACAAATAGGAAACGTAGAGCTACGGCGGAATGGCGAGTTCTTGCCGCGTGCCGTCTCTGGCGTTTCTCTCTCTAAATAAAGGCGTACGGGAAGCCTTCAACTTCTTCATGCGGATAAATAGAAATCACGATCGCCGATAGTACGACCAGCTCTGCTCACTCTGCCTCCCCAAACGGCCGCGAGGTCAACGAGTCTCATCGCCAACCTCAGGATTTCCCTCTACTCCTGGTTTCTATGGAGTATACGATAAGCATCTGCAAGGCCACGGGCGCATTCGGAGTTTTTCTTCATTTTTGTAGTTGTTTGTTTTTAGGGGTTGAATATAACTGACAGATGCATGGATATTTGAATAATCTGTACGCCAAATAAATCCAACACCAACTCTACCTAAGAAATGTACCTACACCTGTACGCCTTCCGGCGCCCGCAAATTGGACCGCGTTATGCAAATACCTCCTGAACAACAGCAGAGCTTTTTTTGGGAAATCGCGAAAAAAAAGATTTAGACCGACTGTTACGTCTAGAGAGCGTTGTTTTCGGCCGATTTTGACGTAACTTCATAGTAACGGAAACTTTGGTGTGCTAATAGTGTCGAAACAAATAAAATCCAAAAAACAGCCCATTTATCAGTTTTGTCGCTTAATAGCTCTTTTACAACCAAAAAATCCACAGTCATGCAGCATAGCTATAAGAGCAAATTTTCGACAAAACAACTGGTTGTATGTAAAATGTCTCTATTGAAGGACCAGTTTGAGAACGGAATGGAATATCGCAATTTTCACTATCGTGTTCAGCGTTAAAAAAAAACCTTTAAAATGAGGTATAAACTTGTCAGACTGTTTCATTTTGGGAATTTATGTGTAATCCCCTCCCCCCTCCCCCATCTCCACAAACCCACCTCAGCTTATAGATTTTTCAATGCTAAAGTCAGAATTTCGATATCTCATTCCGTTATCAGATTAGAGCAGATGAACCGCGAAAAACATCTGAAGTAACAACCACGTTTCTTCACCTTCAAAGTGCTCCAGTTTGAGAACGGAATAAGATATCGCAATTCTGATTTCATCATCGTGTTCAGCATGAAGGAACCTCTAAAATGAGGGGTCACTTGTCAGAATTTTTGAATTTATGAGTAATCCCCTAACCCCCCCCCCCCCCTTTATATCTCAATCCTATCAAGAGTTATCGTCCAGAGTGACACATACATACATATATAAAGATTTTTGGTGTCTTTTGACAGTGAATTCAGGATGGTCTGATGCTCGGCATTAAAAATTTTGGACCGAGAACAATAGCTTCCTTTTCTTCGAAAATTCGCTAAAAGTACTAAAAGCTAGTAATGCAAAAGCCAAACAACCACCAATTTGTAGCTTATTAGGTTATTGCATGTCTATGTTCAGCTGAATAATAAAAAACCAAGACGACTAAGCCCTTCTCATAATTTAACACCAAAAGTAGGAAAAACAGGGAAAATATAAAAACTTGAGAATATCATATAGGTACTTATTTCCCATTTTAGGTAAATAAATAATTTATTGTAATACAAACACTTATTATAATAAAATATGAACACTGAAGAATCTTAAAAAGGAATAAATCGTGTATCAAATTTGTCAGGATATGGTTAATGAACATATCCAAAGACTATGGTCAATAACGTTTCATGACTCTTCCTCTATTTCAAAATCCAGCCACCCATTGAGTCCATCTATAGCATTTCCAAGTCAAATTCAAAATTTTCCAAACCAAATTCCAGATTTTCTAACCAAATTCAAGATTTTCCAAACCACACTCAAGATTTTTTTTTTTGCCAACCAATTATGAGCCATAATGTTTGTACCATAATTTGAGATGAGAAATGAATCATATAGATTTAGTAGAAAAGAATAATTGAGATGCTCTCCCTAGTGGATAAGAAACAGAAGTTGTTAGGCCCCAACAATCTAATCAATTAATACAACAATCTTTTACTTATCAGAACAACACTGCTTACCAAAAATGTTAATGGAAGTCATTTCTAGCTAAAGCGTCAGGAAGCTTCAGGAATAAGTAGGTAATTGCGAAATTCAAAATGCCTTTTTTAGAGAATGTTGCTTAGTACCTATATTAGGAAATGGTTTATTTTATAACTAAAAGTTGGCACTAATATCCAAAGAAATCGATTCTACTCGACGAGACGAATCCAACGATACCAAAAACTCGATTTTGGAAATTTTGTATAACGCCGTCCAATTAAGAGAGGAAGAAACAGCTGATGGTGGTTCCTGTGTTTTCATCTTTTTAGCTGAACAATATGTCAAGCTTACTACACTGGTGGATACTACACGATAATGTCAGAAAAGTTCTTAATTTAGTAATTATTTGCATATCAGGTCCAGTGGCGGCTCGTCCATAAGGCCACCTTGGCCCTCGCCCCACCCAAAAATTTGCAAAGGAAAACAGAAAAAACATAGAACAAGGAGAAAAAAATCTTGCCTACTACTACCCACCATGGAAGAAGGGAGATCTCCCTTCTTCCATGACTACCCACTTCCACTGAGCTCTTGCAGGCGGGCGGCTATTTCGTCTGACTTCGATAGAAGTCGTGTCCTCAACGCATTTTGTTTCGATTTATCGATTAAAAAAGTCGATTATCGGATCGACCAGAAGTGCCCCAGTCTCAATGTTGAAGGTATAGGCGCTTCCTGGGGTGGGGGAAGGCACCCTGTGTTCCGAGATAGGAGCCATTCCGGGCGGTGGCCAAAATATCGAATCAAGTTGAACGCCGAAAACAATCGATCGTTGAATCGTTCCTTGTCAAGGAAGAAGGGAGTTTCATTCCTCCATGCTTTCTTCCATGTTCGATAAGAATGATATCAAAACGTTGCCTTTTACTCATCATAGTAAAAGTGAATTATTGTCTCCATAATATTAATCAACTAAACATTGAAATTTAATATCTCACGTGCAACGCGTGAACGCTTTGCTAGTCGTCAAGACTGAAGTGGATCACTATTCGCCCAAGGGAATCTCATTTGTTGATTTCTACATTCTGTAAGTTAATAACAGTTAATAACCGTTAATAACAGTAATATACATAATATTATTATGTAGCTCAGCCAACCGTTGAGAATACTGTTTTATTTGTTATCCCTGAAACTGATGGTGACTTCGTTGACTCGAGCTTTGTTTGAGCTAACCAACGAACTCTAAAAGCTAGTTGAAATCAATCTTGCTGTTCTGTGATCGTTCAAAATGTTTTGATACGATTGGATAAGAAAACGTATGTGCAATCTGGGCATAAGAGGACATTTTTAGAGGGGGTTTTCAAGGTACCACTCAGCTAGGAAGCAGATGGTCGCGATTGCTAATTTTTAAAAACCCCAGTAATAGAAACTCCAATAATATAATTTTTTGACTACCTTTATAATGTACTCTTTGAATAGTACTCGTACAGTCACAATTTCTCTTTTATTCTTCCTATCATTTTGAAGATAATTATTTGGGTGGGTAGGTGGGATTGCCTTGCAGCCACCTCCTCGTCGGTAATCCTGGATACTGGTCAGTAACCTTCCCTCTCCTCAAGAGAACTCTTTGGAGAACGATGTTTCCTGACTTGCTAAGAGCTGCATACCACTAATTATGAAGCAGTTTAGCTGTAAGGGTAGTTTGAGTTTAGTTCCTATAGTGAGTACCTAATAGGTAGGTATGCACCTAAATATTGCCCTGGTGCCCCACCAGTTTCTGAGCCCACGAGCCGCCCCTGATCAGGTCATGGTCAAGTTATCAGCTATTTAAAATGGGTTTAAGATTGAATACCAAACCTGTGTAAATATGGTTACACTATTGAACACAGTATCTAAACTACTTGGAGATTTTCTTTCATTGAAAGTCCAACATCAACTGTTCTCAACTGGTCTGTGGAAGACGAAAGTTAACGACCATTCGGCCCAAATCGCTAATTCTCGAGTAAAACCTTATCCGCCCGCCCAAAGACCTGTTCAATCCGTACACCTGTTTGGTTCTTGGGGACTTGAGAGAGAACAGCCCATTTATATGCTAACCAAGATCGGGTGGTGTAATCTGTCTGAACTGCTGTTTGAATGACATCAACAGACCGCTTTTAAAAAAATTAGTCGCAAAGGACAGAGTCTGTACCGGTTATCTGAACAGGATTGCCCGGGACCAGGGGTTGAATTTGACGAGTAATTTTCATCTCTTATTGCACATGTTTCGCTCAATATACCTCTTAAAATGGTCTTAACCCTTCAGTGCTCGCGTGGGGTCCCTGATGGCCCGGTCAACTTTCAAGTTTGAATTTTAACGTCTTCCTATCGTGTTTTGCCCCCACCCCTCCTGGAAATGATAAGTTCTTCTGGAAGTAGCTTCTGGAAATGATAAGTTTTGTAGCCTTCCGAATATTGAACACGGTAGATGTCACTCACAATCAACAATCAGACCCGACGCGACTACTAACGTTAGTGTTTCTTACCTGGTGCTGATCCGACGCGACTACAACCGTTCCTGACTTGTATGCTCTTATGACGCCACGCGATGTAATTTATTTTTCGTTTCATTTTGTCACGGAGAAAATCCAATAGGTGGTCCTTCTTTCACCTTGTGAATTTTTCAGGCATAAATAATTTATTATTCGTATTATTCGAATTATTGGTATCTTATTTATAAAACAAATAATAATATCAGCATGAGTTGAGCCTCATTCCTGAAAGAGTTGGGCGACCAACTCGTCCGAACTCATGTTGTTGAACGCTCCAAGAATAAGCATATACCTACTGAACTCCCTGAGACAAAAGATTAGACTATACATCGCTGATTCACAAGTCCATGTAATAGGCGCTCGAGAACCACCAGGATTGCACCCACACAGCCAAAAAAGAAAAAGTGCCATTTGAGCCCCGGGAGATGTTTGCTCCAATTGTCGGAAGAATACCTGCAAATCCCATTCAATCGTGACGATAAAATGTGAGGATTGTACGAAGACTGAAGAAATAAACGTTGTACGAAGACTGGACGAAGATTGTTCGATTGTACTGAAGACTGAAGAAATACAATGACTGAGGGTAAGAAGACTGAGGATATGCAGACTGATGATGTATCTAAACGATGTGCCCGATCTCGTCAAAGCTATTTTTGCACCGATACTACCAACGTGGGCTCTCAAGTAGTGTTTTCTTTCTATATTTTTATCTTTTCTAAAGGAAGCACGATTTTATTTCAAGGAGTTTTCGATAGCTATTAATTTTATATTTTCTGGTCAACTTCTAGTGCATTTGTTCCGTAATTATATTAAGTATCCTATTATTAATAATTTATTGAAACATTACATTTGGAAATGGATATAAGTCTCGACATTATTATTTACTCAAACGCCATGTGCTTTATAGTTCCCAACTGGCTGTTAAATTTATCTTATATTAAAAAAAAAAAAAAAACGTGAAAACTGGTTTATTTTATCGGCTTGTTTTACTATTATAAATTATTTTATTTTCCATGTTGGAGGATTTCTTTTGTAAACTAGATGTTGGTCTTCGATATTTTAATCGATCCATCCTCCGGCGACCTTCCGGTGGTTCTCTGCATTAACTTGAAAATGGGTAAATTTGGAGAACTGGCTAAATCGAGGGACTTTTTCAAATCAAAGAAAAAATAGTGATTGAATTACTTACGTGAAGTTTCGTTTTTTTTTAATTTTTTTTAATTTAATTTATTTATTTATTTTTTTTTTAATCAAAGATTATCGGTTCCTGTTGCTTGAAATTGGTTTGCTTCATTATTTTACTCCTTTATTAATTTATTATTCAACAGTTTTCATTATGGGTCACCAAGGACCCAACGCGAGCACTGAAGGGTTAAATTACTAAGCCACATTCGATTCAATAACTAAAATAATAGAAAGTTTGATCATTTATGCGAAAATAGACCTAAAAGTTTTACCTAATTTATTATTTGGAAGACATTTTATAATTGTTTAAATTAATGAACGCTCATTCGCTATGGACCAAATTGAAATAAAATCGAAGGATAATCTGCTTTCAATGCCGATCTTAATAAAGTCGTGCATTTTCACTTTAATAAAGTCGTGCATAAGCAGCAATTTCAATTTCCCATTTCGGATGCCATCAGTCAGAGGGGACTGCTCCATCTGTGCGATGTCCGAGTGAGTGGCAGATCTGAGTCGAAGGGTTTCGAGAAACGGGTTTCCGCGTGTTTGTTTCAGAGGTAGAATTGTGCGAACTCCCGTACATATTGGCGTTCCCAGTAGTGAAAGGTGGAATGGGGGGTATGAACCGTACAATAAACCGCGTGAATTGGCCGTATGAAACGAAAGCCAAGTGACACTATGGCGGTGGATCGGCTTTGCAGACGTGGGAGTTTGGAAATTGAAAATGGAGATTGGATCAACACTTCTATTGTTCCTGCTTTTGCATGAGCACAATACGCTCTGTATCGTTGGGGCACAGGGCAGTGCGGACGCACATACATCGTGTCGTCTGTACCGTTAAAACACCGTCTGAACGATATAGGGGTGATTTACTACTTCCTATTTTGCAGATTGTAGGAGGTGAAATTTCATATGTGCGTGGATGTAAGTGAATCGGTGAATATTAAATAGTCCACAAAAAAAAACTGTCCTGTTCCAAAAATATTGACAAATTGTTTAATTGGACCTTACCCATTTGTTGAACCATGAAACGATGCGGCTGCCCATACAGAACCCGAAAATGCAAAAAAAAACTAATATGGACAAAACATGAACAACTGCCCTTTTAACATTCACCGTTTCAAGTGGAAATCCTAAGATAATCTGGAGACGAGGGAGTTCTTGATTTTAAATAGAGACTTCAAGAAAGTGTGCGCAAGAACATATTTGGCAAAATGTTGACCAAAAAACGCCATTGCCCAACATCAATCGCAGCTCGAAATGTTGGAAACACGAAATAGTGGAATTTTTAGGAATTTCATTAAACATAAAAGTTGTGGTGAACCCACTAGAGCATCAGGGATTTCATGTTACTGGAAGTTGCAATTTGGATTCAGAATAACCGTTATTATACACATTTTCAAGCAGTTTACCAATTTTCTTACAGATAGATTCCCAGTAATTCACGATTTGGCCTATAATAGGTCACTATGACCTGTCCGGGCCTTTTCTATCAGTTTTTCCGTCTACATGATAAGCCGAACATTTCGGTGCCAGTCCTGCTCGTTTCTTACATACGTTATTCTAACAATAATCAGAAGGTTTCAACACTTAGTGTTTTTACAAAAGTGAGCGCAATCTCGAGTTAATTCCTAGATCACTTGCCTAGATTAACTTAGTTAATTTTTTTGAAAATCAGTAGCGTTTTCCCTGTTCTAATTGCATATGGTAGCTGTTCAAATAGTGTCGGAGCCTGCCAGGATAGTTGCCTTGCGAAGAAGTCATTGGACGGCCGCGGTTTTTCTAGAATAGCTGATTGGTTGGCTCTCGTAGGCCTTGTAAAGGAATCAATTCTACAGCTAACTTGCAACAAAAAGTGCCACCTACTCAACTGAAAAACCGACCTTTTTCACTTTTAAGATTTTTTTCGTGTTTTCGACCTTGTCTCGGTAAAACGGCTCTAAGCCCCTTAAATTGATATGTAAAATAAAAGTTGAGGACACCGTTAGAAAGAGTGTTAAATTTTCTACCTCCGCAATATTTATTTATTTATTTATTTGGCACATTAAATAACAACCTTATGAAAAGAAAAAGAATACGAAAATCATCAAAGCATCTGCCTCAAAATAATCTTACATCTACAGTAGGTACATTGATACGTGCCCACGGAAAGCTAAGTTCTCGATGAACTTGTGTTTATCCGTGGAGTCTCTTTACTGAACAAAAAGCAATCAATCTAGTCGGCAATGCAAGTACATTTAAGTATAATGATAGGTACTAGAAAACTATTTATGTGCGTTCATTAATATGCTTGTGACGTGTCTTTTTAATGCCAATACACCTTTAAAATCACTTAAATTAATCTTATTTTCGTAGAAAAAATTTAGAGCAACAACATAAGCGCTTCTCCTGAACAATTCGATGTTTATCTTGGGCTTTCTTATGTTAGACCTCTCTACATTTCTCGTGACATATATGCCTGCACAGGCATCCTCCACGCCCACTCCCGTCTTATATACAAAAGTACAGGCCTCTCGCACAAATAAATCAGAAATGCACAGTGTGCCGAACTCTTCATATAAATAACTTGTGTGGTATCTGGAGGGCCTCCGTAATATAATTTTAAGAATAATATTCTGGACTGTCCGAAGGACACCCAACCGCGTCTTCGTAGCCCCTCCCCAAGCAATAATACCATAATTCAGGAATGAGGAAACAAGGCCGTGATAGACCATTTTTAAATAATAAATGCTCAGAAAACCACCCAAGGATTTAAAAACGTAAAACAGTTTACGCAGCCTTTTGGCTGATGAGTTTATGTGCAGTTCAAAGGTCAACTTAGAATCGAAAACGACACCAAGGTATTTACAAGACCGAGAAAAAGGAATGGGTGGACACCCACAGAAATCACTCCCACAGCAGCTATAAGAATGAAGTTTAACTACTTCATCCAATGAGAATTCCCTTCGTGAGTTCCCTGTAAATCTGATAATCGAAGTTTTCCCTATATTACGGCACAAATATAATTATAATCCATCCAAGTAATTATAATCCAATATAAAATCCGACAGTCCTAAAAATGGCCCTAAAAATTTGAAGATAATTTAGGTACGGGGTTTGTTCGGCGTGCACTCTTCGGGGAAAACTTGCCCAGAATCTCAGCTTTCCATCGGTACAAAAAAAAAAAAAAAATTTCACAATAGAATTTGGTGGATAAAATAACGTTCGAGTCCTGAAAAACGTGGGGTTTTAGGTGAAAATCCACGTTTTCCACCAAAAGTCAACTTTCTTCATGGAGGTGAGTTTGGTATCGACTTTTAGGCATTTTTGACGCTGAAACGAATGGTGACACTTCCATGCCTCCCTGATAAGGAAGAACTTAAACACATTAAAGACTAATTAAAAAAAAAGGATTAAGTCATTTTGTTAAAGTATCAACAATTTATTAAAAATGAGATGCCAAAAAACGAGTTTCTTGCTATTTGTAAAACCGTATTGGTCGCTACGTTCATGGAAGTTCATGGCATACGCGCCACCCACCCCATACTTTTATACCATGTATAGGACACTGTATACATACGCATAGTATACCTACCATTTTAAGATTATCACGGGCCATCCACTTTCTTAGGACAATAAACAAATGAAAAGATTTCCTTATTCTCTTCACGAGGTCATGTATGTGTTCCTTCCATTCTAAATGTTGATCCACCGTAAGTCCAAGATATTTGATAGTGTCGACTTTTCCAAAATTACACAAGATTGCAACATACATTTTGTTCATTGAGTTTAGAACATTAAAAGCTAAAACCTCATATACAGCGATTTTTGAACTGTGTTTTGATGAGGGTCCTTACATTTGGGGGCACAGCTCAACCGGTTTGAATCGAGTAAGATCATGCCCCGAACTAGACCAACCGCACGCGGTGATGCAAACGCCGCTGCTACAACAGAGTATTCATCGGCCCGCGGAAATGGACGAGGAAATAAATGATATGACGTGAACTACGCGCGGTACCCCTAATATAATAATAAATATTTTTGACGTCACTCCCTCATCTTTATTTATTTATTTATTTTATTTTTTTGCAAACCTCGACGGAATTTGCAGTCTGAAAATTGTCTTACGGGCCGAAAATTTGACTCCTTTTGGCTTTTATGAATTATCTCGTTCTAATTTTGGAAATAATCAATATCATTCGTGTCAGATCGGGAGTGAAAACGTGAGATCACAGGTGTCGTTCAATTACATGACTGGTTGCATATGAAGGCTTCCATTTCACCTTCTGAATGTTCTAAATTGATGGTGTAACCAGAGAGTGGGGCCATATCGTAGCACTAGGATGCAATGTAACTGTCCCTCTCAAAATTCCTCGAATAACAAAATACTTAGTTGTTGTAGGGATATTCGCTTATCATCGGTATATTGCCACACGATATAGCAGATTGATTCGATATTCTGACAAATATTTATTGTATTCAATGTATCGATATATGTATTTATTTATAGAAACAACGAATGTTGTTTTTTTTTACAATTTTTTTCGTCAAATCTATTGAAAAAACGAAAAATTAAAAAAAAAAGGAAATTATAACACTATTTGATGATTTCAATTAAATAAAGGTCATTAAGTTTGTAGGTCGATAATTTTTTATGAATCCAGTTGCAGGAAGGCTCAATGAGAATCCTTTAGAGATTTGGCAAGATCTAAAAATTCCTCAAGTACGGATAAATTCGACCCAACGCAAATTCGCTGGAATTCTTTAAGGATTGGGCAGACAGTGGCTGATTACCAAATAGATAATAGAATGCGACAGTAGCAATAAAGTGCACAAACCTTGTTGGTCTTATTTGTTGAATAGGTTCGCCTCGCAGTGAAAATCCGCTTATTCAATCGTCTCACCCCTGCGCGCTCGCCGTGGATCTCAAAAACCTGGAAGAATTATAGAGTTTTTTAGTGTTCAATGGAACGTCCTCATAGAGAAAAAAATACGAACATCCAAGTTGTACAGGACAATATTGGCTACAGAAAACTTACAAGTAAGATGAAACGCAAACCGTAATTGAGAATCAGATTTCCGACCACACAATGTGTGTTTTTGGCGTCTTTCCATGTTAAGTTTTGAATAGTGAATCGATGTTTGAGTTCGTGAGCTCAGGTGAGTAGTCAGTAGTATTGCCACCAAAAGCGGTAGAAAACGAATAAGTGTTTGGTTTCATTGTCCATCTTCGGTTGAGTATACATTTCAAAGTAATAGACGTTCGGTACCTATTGGCCCCCAGAAGATGGGAGGCTCGTGAGAATCGTATCGACCACAAGAATGTCGATGTCTCGGGTACGAAGTGTTGCGGTTTTGCCGTTGAAAACTGAAATCCTTAGTTCGAATAGACGGCGGGGTCAGGTTCGTGCGGCCGGCGTCGTGACCGTCAACTACGAGTTATCTTAATGAACGAGAGACAGTTTTTTTGGGAGGATGAAATGGTAACCAGTAGGTGACGTATGACACTCACTGATTCGGTTAAATGTGTGTTTGACAACTGAAATGTCACCTAAAAAAACATTTTTCACAACGGTTTATTCTTTTCTGACTAGATCTCTGTTCTGTACATAGTATTCTCGGGGGTCCCATCACTGAGCGAAATAATAATAGTAATGAGCGGACATATTAGTATTCGTTCGAGAAAGTGATCATATTCAGTGGCTTTACTTAGTAAAATTCCAGGGGGGGGGGGGGGACCTCAATTTTCCAAACTGCTTAACATAGATTTTCCAACTATTTTATTTTAAGAAATCAATTTCTCTACTGTTTAAAAAATCTACTAATTATTATACTACGCTGCACTCACACTCAATTCAGTAGTCGTTAACTTGTATTAACAAAACATAGTTAGTTTTTCATATATACAAAATTATTCAATTCAAAAAACGTCTAAAAGTTTTAACAATTCATCGTGAAATTGTATTACTCCAAAAAAACTTGAATAAGAAATGTTTTAAATCTAATAAACTTTACAAACCATTGTGGCAGACGTAGCAGTGTAAAATTTTAGGGATATAAAATTGTACAAATTAATATGGGAAAAAAATATTTTATTACAAAATAAGGATACTAAAATACTTTGGACATTGATATTAAAATCAACTTTTTAACTTTCATAAAACGTAGATCTGTTTCAGAGTGATTAGTTGATTCATTTGTGTAAATCCTTAATTAGGAATAATACATTTTTTTGTACGTTTTAAAAAAATATATATTCAGAGAATTCAAATTTCATTCAAGTTATTAATATGTGAGTTTTAAAGGTAATACCGGTAATGGTAATGTTATTTTAATCTACAAGTTGGTACTCCTGTCAGTTAGCCAGCTCCAACTGCTACAAAAGAAAGGTATGAAATATAGTGACTATATATATATATGTGACTCACGTGTGAAATATTCTTGAATTTCTTTAAAAAACAACATAATTCAATTGAAGAGCCACATCGCTTGCACTTTCAAACTCGCAGTCTCGCTCTCGCAGACGAATCATCAACACAGGACAGGCTCAGGGTAGCCAACAAACGTCCAATAAGGAACAAAATTTCTCCCATCAAAATTCCAACCATACCGCTAATTGATTTCTTAAAATAAGGTGTGTTTAGCTTGAGACGTTTAATCAAAGTTAAATGTAAGTTTAAGAAACATGAAGTTTATTTGTCCATGGCAAAAAAAATTTCAATCTTTGATGGATTTTCGCAAATAATTGTATTTCATTTAAAAATATTTTTTTCTTGTATCACTGATTACCAACTGATCACCAACTGTTGTAACTCGTGGCAAGGAAATTCCCAACTTCTCTCATTCCCAGATTCTGTGGGGAGGGGGGGGGAGGGGCTGACTATATTATCATCTCCGATTGAAGAAGGGAGTTGGTAACTAGCTCAGTGTTGGTCTCTTCACTTATACAACTAAATTCCGGGCTGACCTAATAATAACTCACGAGAACTAAGAATTGGTGCCGAGTAACAAACAATGTGTGAGTCGATTAGGGCGTTTTGCTGTTGCAAATTCAATCTCTTGAGGCCTGATTCTTCAAATTGGCTCATATTTGTGTGTAACAACAACTCATGCGTGTAATGAAAAACCTTTTGGGATAAAGATTTTATTGAACACAAAATCCTATACCTACGAGTGAAGATAACGTCATGTGTACATGGTCAATTTCAATTAGTTCTGCTGGAGAAAAATCACCGCGTTCTTCCAGGGAGCGGACTGAACAAAATCAGACAGTTCCAAGGGTCTCAGATGAATTCTCATCGAGTGGGTCATTCGAGAAATGTCCCTTCTTAGAGCAGGATATGCACATTCCTTCTTTTGCTGGGCATTGGCTTCTAAACCGATGTGTGGTTTACCGCAGAAGATGCATTTTTCCCCAGCAAATACAGCTCCCCCCCCTTGTTTCCCCGCTAGACGCTGCATTCAATGTAGGAAATGAAGGATTTGAAGCAAAAGTAGCACACTGTTTCTGAGCGGATTCTAGAGCGTGCATGTCAATAGCTTGTCGCAGTGCAAGATTGATATTCTCTAATAGCCTAATAATTGAGGAGCTGAGGGCTCTGATTAATATATGATTGTCAGCAGTAACTGCTTTGAACTCGCGTTCCCTGCAAGAGATTCAGTTGCTGCACGTATTGTTTAACCGTTTTATCAGGCTGCAGTTTTTCTCGCGACCAGTTGATGCCAAGCAAATATCGTCACTCAAGTTCTAGTGCCACCCAATCCAAATTTTTGCCAAAATGAGTTTATCAAATTTTCTGATTCACATTTAAGCGCCGGAGTGAACAAATTCAGTTCAATTTAGGATTTAATTGGCTAGAACCAAGCGAAATCCTGAAACTAACCTGTTTTGGAAGATACAAGTGATAGTTATGGAAATTAACAGTTTTTTATGTCACCTGAAAAATGAGGACATGTGGATTAGGCTGTATTAGAACTTAAGTGACGATATAACATTCTTAGGTTTTATATATATTTCTGTAAGAATATATTTCTTTAAGAAGGCCTCGTGTAAAGTTTAGCAATATGCGGTTTATTGATTTGCAGCTAATCAGTTGAAGCTGAGTTCCAATTTACATGTTTACATATCTTACAATTTTCCCTCTATATTTCCTCTCTGAACCATCCAACTTCATGCGTTCTGGGGTGCTGAATCTAAATCTGGAACCTGTTCTGGATGATCTTGCTTTGTTGAGACGCAAAGCGTGTTTCAATCATTAGAAAATGAAAAAAAAAAAAATATAAGAAACAGTTTTTTTGGTTCAGCACCCCAGATAACCCAAAGTTTGGACCTCACAAAGCTCTAATCGGCTCTCCAATTATTTTGTATTGGTAGTTATTGGGCCCATTAGGAATTTGTATACAGAAGGGCGATCCAGACACAAAATAATACACCCTAGTGGAAAAATGTACAGGGTTTTTTTCTTCAGGTGACAGTAAAGTTGTCAAACGCTATTTTGCTCGTGTGCATTAATTATTTCATTGTACAGGAGGATAATTAAGTCGTATCGAGTTGTGGTTGATATTGAAATTCATTAAGTTAGTACATAAAGAGGAAGTTGAACTCATTAACCGAACGCCTTATGAGCTGCTCCCTATAACCGTTCAAACGAATACCCCGTCCACCTCAGATTCCTCCGTATCACCCTCCAAAATCATTTTATTTGGCGGAAGTCCCAAAACCGCCTTTTATAATCGACCTTTTCTGTCGATTTTTTTTCTTTCTCAAAGCCATCCGGCCAAGTGGTAATTTCCTATGCATCTTGATGAGGACACTAAGTGGCACGCAAAGGTGAAAATCATCCAATCCTTCGAACATTCCGTGTAAACCGCGAATGGAAACAGTTGTTTTTTAGACTCGGCCCCTCATAAGCGGCTCAGAGCCTTCGGCGTTCGATTCGCACATTTCCAATATTTTGGGCAATAAATCACGTACTCCCTTCTTAACTCCTATCGATCCTAACTCGTCGATGTACATTTTTCCACTTGCGCAAATTCTTGAATCGATTTTTGCAACTACTCGAAATGAACTAGAACTTGGAGGTTGGTGTTCAGGGTGTTGGAGGCCAAATATTCCCATACATTTATACCAAAAAGAAATAAATATTTTTTCGTTTTCCAGCCTGTCAAATTTTAAAAAACTATTGAATAGCTGTTTATAATTCTGCTTTGTTAAGTCTTCGTAATGTTTTCTTGTTTATAAATTAATTATTTAATTTTCGTATTGTTTTGTTCTTTACATTGTTACTATGATACATTTTTGTTGTTGTTAATTAACGTTTATGTCTATGGTTATTGCATCACCAGTGTGCTGCCGTTATAATAATGTAACATGAACTCCTCCGAAGAGCACAAGTTCTCTTGAACTTATTCTTCGGTGGGCAATAAGTTGTTAAAATAATACCGATTGAATTTATGCCTACTGAATTCGGTGCAGTGTTTTTGGTATTTACGACTTTTTGATTTATATACCTATTTTGCCAATAAAGAAATACAATACAATACATTTCATCAAATGTAATACAACATAAATATAAGTGGAGTATAGTTTAGGGATGATCTCACGAAATACATGGATCAGAATCAAGAATGATCCTTGATCCTTGAACAATGTTTTCAAGGATGACCGTGAATTTATACGATTTTTTTTTCCACTCAATGCCCGTGCCGATCGTATGTATAACTCCACGTTATTGTATTCATGTTCAGAAAAAGCGCGTGATGACGTCCGAACCGCTGCAGCATCTGATTGGACAGGGCACCATTAAATCAATGGTACCACCGCGCTGACACAAACAAGGGTAGCCACCCTTCCTGAAATTGCGAGATGAAGGGGGGGGGGGGGGGGACGGTGGGTGACGTCACAACCGCGCGCCATTTTACGTCCAAGTTTCAAATCAATCAGATTTTTCAATTGTGATTACAATCAATAAATAATCAATAATCGATGAATCGATCTCTTCGAAGTTTTTTTTTGTCATGGAAACTGCATTGGCAACTCTAATAAGATAACGAATAGGTTTTTTTTCAATTTTCATTTCTCATGCGTTTACTCCATTCATCCTAAACCGACATTGGTGCCGTGGTTTGTTGGTAAAACATCCTATAAAGGTCTTATAGTTGCCATGTGCGGGTTGCGAACTACGGATTATGTGCGATGCATAAACACAACTATTTGGATCCGGAGTGCTCTCCGGAATGTGAAGCCTGTGAGGGTGCTGAGGGTACTCTGGGCCATATGTTGATGCTGTGCCTCCCATTAGTCATCAAACCTAAATCGTTAAGGTACGTCTGTGAAAATCATTGAAAATCATAGAAAATCGGCTTTTCGCTCTCCTGAAAAGTTGAGAAACTGATGATATGTGGTGTTGCTCTGAAGACGGCGAAATAATAAAGGGTTGTTTGTGGGTAGCCATCTTACTCGTATTATTGTAGGGTTGAGGGTTGAAGCATTTTTGGTTCACTCCTAGATGTAGTTGTTGTTTATTTTTCCGACATGTTTCGCAACAACGTGTTGCCTCTTCAGGGATCTGTAGTTTGAGGTTGGTGCTCTTAGTACTAAGGTTAGTTAGGGTCGATGTGAAGTTCTGCTCCTGTGATTGGGTAGTTGTGGTGGGGCGGGTTCCCTCCTTGTCCCTGCAACCCTCATTGCAGGTGTAGAATTGTTTGTGGGTGAGGACAGCTACATCTAGAAGTGAGCCAAAAATGCTTCAACCCTCAACCCTACAATAAATTAAGGGTTTTGAACGACCGATCCAACTTCGCTATTTTGGCCATTAGTTCTTAACTTTCTTTTCAATTCGGATGAGTTAAACATATTGACACGGACATTTTGGGGACGTCTAGAGTGTATGCATTGTATTTCCCATAGAAATAAGTAGTTTCACGTAGATTTTACACGTTCTGTCGATGATAACTTGTTCACTCGAACCATCAGTGAATTAATTTCACGGAGGACGGGACACAGATGAGTTACCGGGACGAACATAATATCAGCCGTACAATTGGCCGAAGGTGTGCGATAGATGGCATCACCTTCCGCAGGCCGTCATGAAAGGCGAAAAGGTCGCGGTTCCTCCCGCGGAGCTCGAGTCGGAGTCAAGCGCTCATCCCGGTCCAGGGTTTCCGGGTTGATATGAGCTCATACTCCCGATGGAAGTTTACCTTCGCATTACCATACAGACCCCGTCCCCGTCTGGGGAACCAGAGCCGACCGGTAGAACGTCTTTCGTCCCAAGGTGGGCTGGATTACTGCTGGATCTTACCCGTCTGTGTATTTACGACTGCAATATAACAGGACGAACGTGAAAAGAGAGTAAAGATTCCTCGTTTCAGGTGGTCGAGGGGTGGAGACGGTAAACCCAAAAGTACCAGCCAAACAGCATGAACTGAAAGTGAATTTTGGAGTCTTAATGTAACGCGTTTACTCCTTCGACCCTTCAATTAACAACATAATCAAACATGTTCAATAACTAATTGCATAATGAACATTCTTGTATAATATGACCACCTTCCCCTATTCATATTAATTCTACGGAATCGATTAACATTTGAGCAATTTTGGTTTTGTTATTTTCAGTAATGAACTGTAGGAATAGACCGAAAAACAATTTGTGCATTGTGTGGGAGTGTTGTTCAAAAATTCGTTTAATAACACATGCTAAACGGTTGGAACTAATTACTATAGTTCAAGTAACTGCTGGGTTACATGATTTAGCGAGTTCCTTACAAATATTTGTACATAGTCATATTGTAACTCCTTACATTCACTATAACTGCGTTAATATCTAGGAACGTGGTAGCGTTCCGCCCCATCAAGCAAACAAGTTGAGAAGAACTAACGGTACCAAGTGTACTCGTATGTTTACCGGACGTCACGAAACGCGTTTTCTAGGCATCCATATCTTGGTTCTTATTTGACCGATCAACTTTAAATTTGGTGTGGATTTCTTGGTCGGGATGATAGAAAGCCCTGAAATTTTCAATCCGCTAGGTCTAAAGGGAGCCGAGTTATATGACTTACATAACAAACACCCGGTTTTTCGCCCTTACCTTGTTCTTTTCCTTCTTCTTATTCTTATTCATACAGGCAAGGCTGCAGACTCTCCACCTTCACCGACTGATTTGAACTTTGGCATAGAGCTTCGTTTCCGCTTGAGACAGCCGGACAGCCGTTTAACACCTTCAACGCCGGTGGAGCCATATGGCTCCAAGCTAGACAACCGCGCTGACGGGTGGTGCCATATGGATTCATGACTTGTCTGGTGGCGAATTGAAATTTATTTCTCCGCCAGGCAGTGACGGTGACACCTCATTTTAAAGGTTTTTACACTCTGAATAAGATGATGAAGTGAGAATTGCGGTATCCTAATTCGGCTCAAACTTGAGCACTTCGGAGATGAAGAAACGTGATTGATACAGGAGATGTTCTTCATGGACATCATGTTCTTTAATGGAGACATTTTACATAAAACCAATTTTTTTTGTGCTTGAGATAATGGGTTAAATCTTTCAAATGGCACTGGGTCATGTTATAAAGAACCTCTGTGCAAATTTTCAAGTCAATTGGTCGTGTTACCTAGGCTGTAGACTCGTCAACGTGGCCAAAATGAGCTTGAAATTTAAGTTTTTTGTTCCTAAATTTTGTTTGGGTTGAGATAACGGTCTGTCAAGTGACACCTCATTTTAAAGGTTTTTACACGCTGAATAAGATGGTTCCTCATAAATTCCCAAAACGAATCATTCTGACCAGTGACACCTCATTTTAAAGGTTATTTTATGCTGAACACGATGGTGAAATTAGAATTGCTATATCTCATTCCGCTCTCAAACTGGAGCACTTTGAAGATGAAGAAACGTGGTTGATATTTGAGATGTTCTTCATGGACATCATGTTCTTTAATGGAGACATTTTACCGATTATTTCTTCGAAAATTCGCTCTTATATGTTGCATAGATGTGGATTTTTTCTTATTATTCAGAAGGTCAAGGCTACAGCCTGTCCACCTTCACCGATTGACTTCAAATGTTGCACAAAGCTTCATTTAAACTTTAGCCAGTGCCTTTTAGAAGATTCAAGTCGCTAGGTCCAAAGGTCTATGTCCATAATACATAGATGTGTAGTAATATTTTTCCGGATTTTACACGGAGGTTTTATTTGCGGGTTTATCTATAATGAATGGATTACAGTGTTGATCCCGAGTAGGATTGGAAAATTCATTACACACTGTGGTTTCTGAATTATTGTTGTTGTTATTGCTTATTCGTGTTGTGATGTGAATATTATACAAGCAGGTTGAACACAGAGCCAACGAAGCGACGGTATGAGCGAAGGGCTGAGAATGACTGACCCGCCCAACACAGCATCCTGCGATATCGTCTCCGTGAAATCTCCCGTGTTCTTCTACTCATGTTCTTCCCTCCGGTCTCACTACTGAACTGAAAAGAGATTACGGTACCGCCCGCCGACAGGAATTGTGAGCCGTACGGGTTTCGGCAGACTTGATTATCCGCTGGTTTGTCTCGTTGTCAACACGCTGCACCAGCGTGGGGCATTGCGGAGGGTTTACGGTACCAGGTATTGGTATCAACTTGCATTCAAGTCGCTCGTCACGTATTTCCTTCATTTCTTCGTGAGTTGAAGCAACGGAAAGTTCGAACGACGGTCGTCAGATGAACTTATGACGAGGCAGACCTTCTCAAGCCGCCCGGACACCCGCAACTCCTATCAAAAGTTCTGGGTAATCAATCAAACTTGTCGACTTCAATCAAACAAGAGCAACATTCGATTTTGTCAAATAATACTCGTATCATCCAAGACTCTTCCATTTGGCCCCCTTGAACTTTACTAGGTTGATCTCGTAACATGAATTTAAGGGCGCGAGCTCGTTCGTTAACTTAATTGAAAGAGAAGGTGTAATATCCGGATTCAAATTCCCTATTAAAGATGAAAAAATAACTGAAATATCAAATAGCGGGTATGTACGAGTAGGTAGGTATGTCTTCCAAGTGTCCACTTGCGTTATGGGATTTTACTCCTAGTTTCCTGAACATATTTTGTCTCGTGTTCGTTTGCTTCCATATCCTTGTCTCGAGGATAACTCAGAAATCATGTGAATTAAAAAACCCAAGTATTTGTTTGGAGCATTTACTAGCAAGCATAAGATGTCAAGCAACTGATCTCGGCCCTAGCAAATACTTAATTTAGAGTTATAACCTTTAGCTTTTTCCGACAAGTAAGTCCGAAATAATAGTATTTCTTAAGAGTATCCATGTATTACACAGTCGATGATTGTTGATAGTTTCCTAGTTACGCTCAACCTGTAGCGCCCCCCTTTTCCCCTACCTCCGAATTGCTTTTGTTATTAAAATTACACCCCGGGATCGATTTCAGCTTTGACACCCAATTTTCGATATTGCAGCCAATTTTGCTCTGAAAGGGGTTTCCACCGTTTGTCATTGGAAATCTCACCCACCTCTAGCGTGTTATTCGAACTATGAGAATAACTCCAGTGACCAACGTTCAGTGTATTCCAACCTGGAAACCACGATTCCTTGAAACTGGATTTTACAACATTTTATCATTAGGATTTCACGTTTCTTAGGGGTTGCCCTCTTCTTTCCGTAGACCTTTCCCCGATAGACTAAGCAGGTGCTTGAAGTTGTCCCTGTAATTGGAACGCCGATTTTGGTACGATTTTATCCGACGAGATGAATCGAATTCAGCCATAACTGACCAGTTGGCCAGAAAGGCGCCCAGAAACTAGACAAACGAAAGTGAAAACCTCCTCTTGGTTCTTTTCTTACGTGACTTACCCAAAATGAATAAAATAAATGGTCCTTTTGCTGAATTCCCCAAAGCAGTTGCTTGTACAGGAGAGCATAAGCTTATCAACTGATTTATAGAATTTGTTTGGACAAATAATCCACAGTTCTGCAGCATGGCTAAAAGAGCGAATTTTTGAAGAAAGAACTGGGTTTATGTCAAATGTCTCCATTTTTCTGGTTTTACAATAAAGGTTGTCTCGATTTTTAGCCGTGTAACACCTCAGTTTATAGATTTTTCAACGCTGGACACGATGGTGTAGTCAGAATTGCGATATCTCATTCCGTCATCAGATTAGAGCAGATGAACCGCGAAGAACATCTCAAGTACAACAATCACGTTCATTCATCTTCAACGTGCTCCAGTTTGAGAACGGAATAAAGTAGCGCAATTTTGACTTCACCATCTGTTCAGTATAATTTGTTTTGGGTAGTTCTCCCCCCCCCTAACCATCCAATTCTGCCTATCTACGAACTTTCGATTGCCAAGACAGATTTTTAGTGCAAATTCGAACTTTTTATCTTAATTCTATCGAGTGTTATCGTCTGGAATGACACATACATATGTAAATATATAATATATGTTTTTAAAAATTTGGAACTAGAGCAATAGCTTCCTTTTCTTCAAAAGTTAGCTAAAAGGCAAGTACAAGCTTTCGCTGAGTTTTATTCGCATGACCCATCTGACCGATTTCCCTGGGATTATTGGGGATTGTGGGGGTCGGGGTCTAGTTGGGTTGACGGATGCCATCATTGGAACATTAGTAACATCAGCGTGTACAGCCTCATCTTCGGTACTTCCTGAGGGATAAGCGTGAAACGAGAATATTTGAAAAGTACAAATAATACGTTCTGACGACGTCATGCCAAACGTGTACGGACAACATCTACCGGGATGGAAGAGGAAGTAGCTATGAATTACAAGTTGATTTCAGGTCATTCGAAACGAATTGCGGGATGAGATCGTCACTGCGAACTGTAAGCATCAGAGCGAACTCAGGGACGTGATGGACTGGTTTGCGGACGGGAAAAAGCCGCATTCACCGGAGATGAATGCCCTCAAAGATTCACTTCTTCCTCGAGCTGAGACTGAGAGTTCCGTCGCCCTCACAGGTCGGGTGAGAGTTTGACCTTCACGATCACCTTTTACGTAATCAACGTTAAGTGCAAGACTAGTTACAATCCGAGCGCAACCACCTAAACACGACAGACCAGCGGGTACAAACTGAAGTTGGTTAATGCTAAGTGCTGGCGTTGCGAAACTATTTCCAATCAGACCCGAATAAGTACGAGGCCGAGATAGTGTTCGTTGTAGATCTGATATCAGGACAACAGTCCAATTCCACAGATCGATGCTACGATGTTGTCGAATGAAATTCAACGACACCAACGACCGATTTCCTTCGACAAGACATTGATTAAAGTGAAAAATTGACCTAGTAAAAAAGCTCTCTTCTCCGATTTACGAGCCTGTGATTACAGTTTGTTTCATGCTACTTACTATGATAGATTTATTTACAATGGTGGCCAAAAGATGCCTGCGGAAGAACATAGATTAGTCACCCGAACATTCAAGTGGCACCTAATAATGCCGGGAATATTACCGTTAAATCACCGGGAAGTTCCGGTTTGGGGAAGTTCCTCAACCCTTCTCTCTCGTATTGCAGACACACTAATTAAGTCGATTTCCATAAGCTATCAATTTTATTTTATTTAAAAAATTCATGTTGGTGCACCGTTTCGACTCAGATCAGCCACATCTTCAAGTCTGACGGGGTTTCACGTGTCAAAACCAATTAAAAACCACAACAATAGGAAAATAAAGAATATGGTTTCGAAACCCATGTTGAAAGCCCATTAGAGTTTTTTGTTGTTGTTGTTCGTTTATCATAAACATTCCTCATTGAATTTTATAGTATGTATGCGGTAATTCTCACAATTTAATTCAATCGTACACCACATCGCGGAGATGTAGCAATCAATATCATTAAATGATAATTAATATACATTTTAAATAATAATATAAATTTTATATTTTATACTTATATTTTATTTTTTTAATTTTTTATTCACTCTGGTGACACTGGTTCACAATGTCCCTGATGTGTCGCGGCCTCGATAATCTTCGAATTTCTTGTGGATTGAATCCTGCAGCGGCCAATGCGTTATGATGGTCATGGTTATTTTGGACAAATCTTTGAGAGTGGTTCAGTAGCATTTCCGAGGGCGTTTCAATTTTGAAATCTCTGTCTAGTGTCGCCCCCCATTTCGAGCACCATCTTCCTGATATCTCAAGGTGTTGTTGTAAATGCCTGGTTATCTCCAAAGGATCTGTATGACAAGTGGCATATACCAAACCGCCATCATAGTGGCCGGAGAAGTCATCGGCGTCATTGTTGATCGGTAGATATGAACCCAGCACACTGCTCTGAGCAACTCAAGCTTTCATTAAAATATTTAGCAGTCAATTAGCATGTTAGAATCTTCATTAGCCTGTGTCGGGTTCCAAAACCCATTTCGTTATTATACTGGATATCGTTTTTTCCCGCATTTTTATGTTTTTTGCGTTAGTTTTGCAATAGTAGACCCTTAAATTAGCATGTTACCCGACTGACACTTGATAACAAACTACCCATAGGAGTAAATAGTGATTTTCATTCACTTGAAAATAGGTGATGATGTGGGGTGTTGTCGTGAGACCCACGATTTTTATCTCCAATTCCGAAAACAAGTTCAGTCATTTAGTCAGAACCTTCGAAGATTTACTTCTGATTGGTTTTCAGCATCTTAGGTACCTAGTGGTCACATTTGCCTTATCTATGTAACTAGTACCAAGATTGTGGAATAGTAATTGTAAAATAAAACTGAATTATCAAGAACCTTTACATTCTTTTAACATTAAGTGCTCTCAAGGCACCACGTACAAAAACGTACCTACTTACTTTTGAAAACCTGAAAAATTGATTTTTTTTTCATCATGAGTTAGCCAATTTCGAACGATTAAAACAAAAACAAAATGAAGAAGAACAACAATTTTTGGTCTCATTAGGGCACTTGGCTCATAACTCGTGAAGTTCTGGGACTTGGGTTCGATTCCCGGAGGACGTTACACGTTTGCGCGGGGTGAAGCAAAGTTGGAAGTTTTGAATTTAAATTGCCAATAAATGAGCATTTACACTCACGTACCTACTCAAAGTTTAAAAGATTTTAAAATGTTTGAATGAGGGAGATCAGCTTCAAAAATATATTCAATTGAACCGAGGAGGTTTGGAATTTGTTGAAGTAATACAAATTTGGGTAATACAACTACATATTATGGGCCATTGAAACGACGGTTTGATTGACGGCGAGTGGAGCGAGGTTACGGCTGCTTATTGCTCAGGTGTCTTTAGATATAAATTCAACTCACAACTACACACTTGCAACTCACGGGTCATTCGGCCCGTTTGTGTTACGGTCTTTAGGGACCTACTCTGAGGGATCAGCCTTGGAACCTGCGTAGTTCGGTGAGTGAAGACTGCGATGGATCGCAGCATCCATCATCGGGCTGATGAGATGGTGTTGGTCACGGCTGTGACGTCACTGATGGCTCGGTGAATCACGGGTTAGCGGTAAGTAATAGGACGTGTGGTAATAACAACACCTGCCCCCTCGAACCTCACCCATTCGAGCGTTAGCTTCAAGGTTTCCAAAAGAATCGCATTCTGCCACCGGCTCCGCCACAAGGTCATTTTTTCCCTTCTGAACAAGGAAGGACGGTCCACATTTTCCATTCAAACAGGTTCACAACTATCTTCAAACGCTATAAAACATGTCGAGCTGGTTATAGCGCCAACCACTAGCGCCACTCGTGCAGGTGATGACAGCAGCAGGCAAATACGTATGTAGTATCGCTCTTCGTCATTTCGTAATTTCGTTGATCAATCGTTTATTAAATACATTAAATTACCTTCAAAATTGATCGAAATACAATCCTATGAATGAATTCGGTAGAACCAACAAAAATTACATGTACAGAGATTATGGCTAACATGGCCCTTCGAAGTTTCTGTACCCATATAACGAGAGAGGCTAATCCTAGCGGAATGTTTCGAAGACGTTTTCTTGACAAGCGTTCTGTATGTTTTCTGAAAATGGGAGAAAAATATCGGGGGGAAAAATGGACGTCATGGAGTGCAGTATGACCCGGCGTTGAGAGCCGTCAAGGTGGGTGGGGCCCGGAACCGTTCGAATATCGGCCTGAATTACTTCATTCTTGTTTTCAAGTTCGGAGAAAGTTGATATCATATCTTTTTCCGGCCGCTGCAGAATTATATTTGCGAGGATTTTTACACAGAGTGATTTTTGGGGGGATATCACATCTTTTAGTTCTTGAAGTTGAAAAGACCTGTAGATGCAATATGCAAGAATAAAAGTAATTTATTAAATTAATAAATCAAGAAAAATAAATATATGAATTGATTATTTATCAATAAGTTAGCTGATCAGTTAGTTCGCCAAAATTTCATTTTTTGTTCTTAAAATTTACTTTGGTTGAGATAATGGGTTATATAATATATATTTAAAATATTATTTTAAAAGGCACTGGCTACAATTGAAACGAAGCTTGTGCATAGTTTCAAGTCTATCGGTGAAGATGGACAGGCTGCAGCCTTGTCTAACTGAATAAGAAGAAAAACATGGTAAGGGGTTTTGAAGTTATATAACTTCGAACCCTTTAGACCTATAAGTCGCTATAGCGACTTGAAACTTTCAGGGCTTTTTTTTATCATCCACACCAAGAAGATTTACACCTAATTTCAAGTTGATCGGCTGAGGACCCGTTTATATGCCCAAAATTAGCCTAAATTTCCGTTTTTTGTTCCTAACATTTTCTTGGGTTGAGATAATGGGTTAAATCATGTTATTGTTGTGGAAACCTATGACATTGGGTTGCTAAACGCACAAAAACCTGGTTGTCCTGTTTTTGAATTAGTTGAATTCTGAATTGAATACAAGAGAGTTTTTCAGTACCATTTTTTACGGCTAATATCCTAACAACTGGTGTCAGAAGTGGGATATTAGCCGTAAAAAATGGAACTGAAAAACTCTCTTGTATTCAATTCAGAACTCAACTAACTCAAAAACAGGACAACCAAGTTTTTGTGCGTTTAGCAACCCAATGTTGCCAAACATTATAAAGAAGGTCTGAGCAAAATTTCAAGTCGATTGGTCCTGTTGCCTAGGCTATAGCCTTATATAGCTATATCTATAGACTTGTAATAATGGACAATATTAACCTAAAATTTTGGTTCTTTTGTTTCTAAAATTTTTTTGCGTTGAGATATTGGGTTAAATCTTTTAAAAGGCACGGTCAGAAGCTGGAACAAAGCTCTGTGCAAAACTTACAAGTGAATCGGTGAACGAGAAGACGCTGTAGCCTTGACCGTCTGAATAAAAAGGAGGAGAAGGAGAAGAACATTATCCACAACAAGGAGATTTTATGTTGATCGATCGAAATCGAAGCCGAGATATGGATACGCGAAAAACGCGTTTTGTGACGTCCGGTAAACACAAACCGCTTACCGTTCCTAGTTATTAAATATTATAATTTCCATAATTTCTAATTTAATGAGTGAATTCCTCAAACTCGGTTCGGAAATAAGCTTGGTTTGCGTGGGTAAGCGCATAAATCGGTATGCAAAAAGTGTAAAATAGGCGGAATATAGCACCGATCGCAAAATTTAATACCTCTTGCAGCGTTTCGGATGAATTTGAAACTCGGATTTCTGCTCTTCTCACGCTCCTTATGACGCTCGCGTGACTAGTTGACGCGTAATCATATCATTTTCTTTCGAGCTGATAATTCGTGTGATTAAGGGATTTTTTGTGGGGTGCAAACCGGTTTCGTTTTGAATTTTAACGAACTTCCCGGTGGGAAAAAAGCGAATCGCAGTGGCAGCGTATGAATGACGCCCTTATCAGGGAGGGTAGGGCTAATTTAATTGTGCTATGAGACCAATCAAAGCCGCTTTTTGTCTTCCGATGTTGAGGGCCACATCGACCTGGAGGGCCCGACCCGAAAAATGGGGTTGAAGAGGATCGGTAACACCTGCCGTCGCTACCCGAAGTTTATTCCTACAGACCTCCAGGAGGAAAAAAATCTCGTCGACACACCTGAATCGGATCCACTCTCATCCTGAAGGAATAGAATCGAGTTGGCCGTGAGCGTCTTCACACAAATATTTGTACACAGCTCCACAACTATTCAGCAGGCAGCAGTGCACTGTAACTACCCAAGGTCCAACAGCAATGTCATTGGCATCAAAACCTATCTTGATTTACATATCAATTGCATGCAAATCGGACTGATTATCATTTAATTCTACGATGATAAATGCCAAAAACTTAACAATAGTAAACGTCAAACGCTTAGTCGTTGGGAGGAAAGATTCCACTCTTTGCTGGCGAGAAGGGGACTCTTTGGACAGAAGGGACTCGTTGGGCTAGATGTAACTCCCACTGATTACCTAGCACGTATGTGAAGATTTAGATGCATTTTTCATCAGCTGGGGTTTGATGTAAATTCCAACGATGTAGGATGTTAGATGGATCCCACCGGTTGGGGTTAGACGTAAATTTCACCGACTACCTAACAGGTATGCAGTGGGTTAAATGTAAATCCCACTGGTTGGGGTTAGTATATTGCCTTGATTACCTAATTGCCTGATTGCGTATGTAGGCGTCCTTATCCTACAGGTGCGCCCATGGCTCGACAGGAAGCACGGGGAAGTGGACTTCTACACTTCAATTTTACTGTCGGGCCATGGATACTTCCAGCATACACCGCAAAGTGCTGGTAGTGCAATGCACCAAACGACGAAGCTTAGCACACGTTTTTCCACTGCGCCAGATGGACGCCAGGGTGGATTAGGCCAAGAGGATATTAGTGGGTATTTAGTATGTGAAACCTCACAATCCGCTACGGAGTACCGTTTCAGCAGGTATGTAGAGGGTAAGATGTACCTATATCCCACTGGTTAGGAAGTAAATTCCACCTATCAGGTATGTGGAAGATTAGACGTACATCCCACTGGCTTATATGGCATCTTTATATTTACCAAAAAAAGAGAAAATGAAGTAAAATGTTCGATAAGTAGGTACTGCAAAAACACCTATTCAATATTTGTTTAATAATATACGAAAATGTTTGTGATTTTTGTATAATATCAGGGGTTTCCTCCGTTCACTTGTCACATTACCTACCTCACTAACGTTTTCAAGGATTTAAGAACTGAACTGATAGGGCTTATTTGAAACTATAAGGCGATAGAAATATCTTGTTGACATTTGCACGAGTTGAGAGCAATCGGAGTATACACCAGTTCGACCAGGTATGAGGCGGATTGTTTATCACCCTGTTCGGAACAAGTGGTCAGGTAGATCCTACCCACTTTATATGGTTAATTATTTTTCAATAATATTAAAATCTGTGACTATTATTGCCTAATATACTACCTATTATTATTTAGACACAATGAATGTTTTCGTGCATGTCTAAAAACACGTCCTTGTTAAAATGGTTGAAATGACGAGGTTGAAGTAAGCAAGAATTACGAGTTTGAACAAATTAATACCTTTCTCTTATTGTGTCCGTTGAAGTTGCGTTGTAGAAAAATGAATTTACATTTTGCATGAGTCGAATAGTGCTGTGGAGGAAACGAACAAGGGATAACAAAAAGTAAAACATAAGAAACCGTGGAAGGTTGTACATAGTTGTGTTGATAGTAGTAATAATCGTAGTATGTGTTGATGTAATAGTTTTGATGATGCGAATAACATTGATGAGATTTACAGAAAATTACAGTGATTGGATACTAGGAATTGTAGGAATAAACCACAAGATGGTAATAGGTACAGGGATTAATTCAATAATATCTTAAGGTTAATATATCAGGAACATGAATAATGATCGATCTCGTTTGTCGCTTTTGCTCCGCACATTGCTCCATTCTGAAAAATCTAAACCTCCATCCCTAGTGTTCACCGTTAGTTTGTGCATGGAGCCAAGTTGAATGTCCAAACTGAAATCATTGTCATGCTCCTGTTCAACAAGTAATAATAATTTTGTAGAAGCCTCAAATTGGGCAATACAAATATCAGCAATACTGAACTTGACGTTTGAGGGATGTACATTGAACAATGTTCGGTGACTAGTGGTGGCACACAAGCGCCAGCGGTACTACACTTGTCAGTGGCGCCACACTGGTGCCACCAGTGGGATGGTTTAAATAAGGTTTGGTCCATTGAGAATTTTGGAATGCTGATTCATATTCTGCGTGTAAAATAATTTATCACCAGATTGGGGTTGTGTGCAAAAAGTAGTGTGAAATAGAAGATAAGAAACCGCACGTTTCAATGGAAAATACTTAACTCGGAAAGGCGGAAACGCTTGTTCTTGCAACTGGATAACGTGTCAAACAAATGATAAAACAAGCAGTGAGGATCTGATACGACTTTTGCGACCCATCATCATGTTCTCAGGGTCGTTAACCCTCCAACGTACGCGCCCGGGCCCAACATGTTGTGTGTGGGGAACATGTTGTTGGCTGTTCGCTCGCCTTAGCTGAGATGTGAATGCCCCAGCAATATGCCTTTCCAAACTACCCTCCCACAAGATTATTGAGATCGTGGCCTTGAGATGTCACCAGTCAATCTGCCACAAGCATTTTGATTCGATTATTAAATTTGTTTTTCGATTATTCAAATTTTGATTCGATTATTCAAATTTTGATTCGATTATTCCGTTATCCGGTACCATGTCTCCACCATGTAAACGCGTTCAACCACACGAATATGCCCGAATTTTGCAAAAATTGGAGGAATAATCAAACAAAGAATTGGTCATGGATTTTTCTGATGAAAGTGAATGAAAATTCAATATCCGTTTCTTTTAGAACTAGAAATGGTGTGGTGTTTTTGGCATAATCGTTTTTTCGAAATCATGTTCTCATAATCTGTTCACATGTTGTTTTGGTTTATTTTACATAAGGAAGCGTACAAAATTGCACAACACTATTATTATAATATTCAATATTATAATATTTATGAAAAATTATCTTTCGTTCTCGCCATGGGATTTATATAAAATGTTGATTTTTCCGGTCATTGCAAATCTTACATCATTTTCAAGTTTAGATAGTTATTCGTTATTTTTCTGACTTGTTCCTTGCCAAACAGACCTATGAAAGAAATAAAGAGGAATATAATAAAAATCACAGTCATGTAGCATGGCTATAAGTACGAATTTTCGAAGAAATAACTGGTTTTATGAAAAATACTACTGGTTTAATGGTGAGGTCAGAATTGCGATATCTCATTCCGTTATCAGATTAGAACAGTTAAAGAGTGAAGAACATTCCAAGTAACAACCTTTCTTCATCTTCAAAAAGCCCCAGTTTGCGAACTGAATAAGATATCGCAGTTCTCACTGCAACTGTCAAACCAAATTACAAGACGTCGACTCGTAGGATGACCTTAAGAGGTTTTGGATTCAAATTCAAACCGATTTTGCGATCAGGATCGCACGCGGATGGAGAACGTAAATAACCAGGACCAACACAGAGCGACGCGAGGTTTGGCCAAATGGTACAACACGTGCGAGCAGAATCCAACTTCTCGAGTTTCGCTCTGTCACATGTTGAATGAGGCCGTTCTGTGTCGATGATCGTGAATTTTGGAATGTTGATGCTTATTGAATTGGTCAGTTGAAAAGGTACACATTCCATAAAAATGACAAAAAGAGCTTAATATCTTAATATCTAAGGTAATAATCTAATGCGTTCTTATTTTAAACACAATACAACTCTAAAGCACAAAATGGCTATCTCAACTCTTTTTGTCATTTTTATGGAATGTGTACCTTTTTCAACTGACCATTTCAGTTTTGGACACTCGTCGAAGTTGTCAGTCGACTAGTAAGAAACACCTATTTGGTAGACGCCGATAGAGAAACAAAAATATGTCTAGTATCGTTGCTTACAGTATTTGTCTTGAATTGCTCGAACAAACCAAACCACTAAACAACACACACAGTAACATGCTACGTAAAGGCAGTGGAGGTTACATACAATATTCGTTCATTGGGTCATGCTGCACGGCTGGACTTTTAACTTGGAAGTGTAAGTTTTACTCTCACGCATCACAGTGCAACCAGGAACTGTCGCGTATGTTTCGCAGAAAAATCAATTCCACGCGCCACAGTCCAACTATTTCTTTCGTTCACGCAGTTTTCTCCTCAAAGCGACGGCTCAGACGGTAAAACTATCGCACGAACGCTCCGTTAAATTGAAAACCGCAGCTGCGTAAATTTTTAATGCCTTTGCAACCCAGTACGAAAATCTTTAGGGCTCAGGAAGGTCAGGATTTCATACCGTCGGGGAGGTCAGCTTAGGACTCCCGTGCCGCTCTCCCGCCGAGCCGGATTCACAAAAGGCCAGTGCTAACGACCAATTTGAACCGTCAGTCTATGAGAATTATGACGTCACGAAATAGGCCGACCGATATGAGTGAATGCAACCAAACAGGCGGTCCTCCGGCCCCTACCGAAATTTTTCGAAACTCCACCGTTTCAACATGCGGGTGCGCCCATGTTCAGCGATTGACTCTAAAAATCGTTTCCTACATGTCGTCGAGTCAGTGGTAAAAGTGATCAAGTGCAGTTTTTTTTCACAAAATGGAGTTTTTGCTTATCAAGACACTACAGTATAGGCACCATCGCTGGTCCGGATGAATTACCTCAGAATTCTCCCTAGTTTTACTGGAGCCTCAAACGCAGGTGCTGCAGAAACCGCTAGGAAGCCCTACCGTCATTTTGCCCAAGTCAAGCAAGACGGGCACATCTCAGTATAAGACAGTGCCTTCTGGTGAAAGTCGATTCAAGACTGTTCCAACTCCAAATTATACTGCTGATTGATTCCGGCGTGGAAGCTGCATCAGTGAAAAAGCGTCACAACTCAAAATGCAAAGCAATTTATGAATTTCCATTATGCAAGACTTTCTTAAATAAAGGAGTCTTATTAACTTAGTTTTATTTCGATTTATTGTACATTGAAGAGTTAACAAAAAAATAATTCAGATGTTATAGTGGAATTAGCCTCATTATTTCAGAGGACCTGATTCCAAAAATCGCTATATGAGTCAAAGCAAGAGTGTCCCAAGTCGAAAAATGTTTAAAAACTATTATTTGGCAGAGTATCGCTAATTAAACACGGATTCGGTGATAACCCACTCAAAGACGATAGTTCTAGGGCAGATTTAAAAAAAAAAGAAATACACGTAGTTAATGGTTATTTTAACTTTTGAACTTAGTAGAAATTTCAAAACGCTCTCCTGAGAAACGTCACATTTTGAGTTGTGACAGCGATATCATGTATAGCTGGAAATGAATTAAAATTATTTATTAAAGTTTTTCCAATGAAATTCCATCCACTTTGTGATATTCATTTTTCATTCTGAATAAGTTGGTGATAAGAATATGATCAATGTTTCAGCGGAGATTGTGAAACTATCCATGTTTATGTGACGGTTACTTGGGGAGCACCATAAAATGGTTTATACTTACCTAAAAATTATTATTTATTGGCTCTAATTTAGTAAAAAAAAAAGGAAAAAAAAAGAGTTTATACATAATGAACATGTTCGAATCATCGTTACATTTAGGTAGAAGTAGCCAAATTACCATCTTCATTAAAAACCTCAAAATATCAGTTACGAGGCATTTTATCCACTGAATCCTCCACGTTTTATTAAGGTATGGTATTTCAGAGTTCAATACATGACAAAAATTTGGGTTTGAACAAATATTAGGATAGCACTTTCCCACTATTAAAGCTGATCGACAACTTTGGCAGGCTCTCCTATCAAATTTCCAAAAATGCACTTGATCACTTTTACATCCAACCCGACATCTCTTTTGTACATCTCGTTGATTATCATCTAGAAAAACGAAAATTCAGTAAATTTCGCTCAGCAAGCAAATTAATAATTGAACGTTTTGAATCTCCCGCCTTCTTCCATTTTTCATATCGTCACATTACACGGAGTTACGACTTCTTTCAACGTCCCCTCTATAATCACAGTCCGGCGGTGAATCACGAAGGCCGTTAACTCGATGGAAGAAGATTTTCGACTTAACATCTCCAACAAAACACACCACCTCGAGTACGACCGAACCGCTTACCGCCCGGAGTTGTAAATTTGAGTGTTTCCCTCATAATATTTCTCATGACATGTTTTACGATGCCCTCAGTGCATATTTATTCGTTTCACAACACTTTTAACGCCGTGGCCCATCTGTGTGGGAATTGAAAAGAAACTTGTTTGGATTGCACAAACTCTTCAAGACATTCAAGACTTGAATGGAACCAACATTTTGAAATATTCAATTTTGTTAGCTTAGTGATTTAATCTGGTTGGAGTAATGGAACACTTTTATGAAACCTCAAGTTTTTGCTATAATTTTTCATTTATTACGAGTTAAATACGGTGGTTCGAATGTAAACTCGTTCTGACGAGGAGGATGTTGTAAGAAGGAATACCGGTTCGAGTCTCTGATGGTCTTTTACTCGTCGTTTGATAGATTGCATTTCCTACATCGGCAGTAATTTATAACAACATTTAGCAGCGAACAAATACTCGTATTCGAGATTAACTTCTTCCCATAGATAAAAGAACCTCGTATCACAAAACAGTGCGTTGTTTTTGATATTTTGATTCAGCTGTTCTTCAGGATGAAAATCGGCCTAAAGTTCGTCCGTTTAATTCACATTCATGTTGATGATTTTTCTCGATTCCAATGGTTCGTTATTGACAATGATAAACCAAACACAAAAGAGGAACATTGTATTCTCTCCATCACCTTGAACCCAGTGCTAACACAAGGTATACGTAAGTTCAAGGTGATAATTTTTTTAAACGTTTGATGAAAAAAGTCGATTTGCATTAAATATAATACAAGTGGAAAAACTGTTCAAATGTGATTTTGTACTTTTCCGTTTTGATTTTCTTACAGCTCCCTGAATAAATTCGTGTCCGTCTGTTAGTCTATTGGTTGTAAAATCCTTGTTACAACCATAACCCAGTAACTATCAGATTGATTCAGTATGTCGGATTGTCCGTGATAGGCTCTGAATGACCATCTATGAATTCCATCGCGGTTGGAATGATAGAACAGTCTCTGTGCACAAGAATATAACGTCGTAAACAGCTGTTGTTTCTGTTCTACTGATCGGATTGCGCTCGAGCTTTGTTTCCGATCGTTCTTAAGGGGTTTCGTTATGGCCTCACTTGCCCATCTGAACTTGAAAACGGCCAACAAATATTGTGAAACCTCGTGACAAACGTTTGATTCGACGCAAAAAATTAAGTTATGTGTAATTGGTACCTGCTCACTTTCAAATTCAGTTGAAAATATGTAGTGCGATCCAGGAGAAGCTCAAAAGCATCGATCTGAAAGAATAAAATAAAAAGTTCAATTAAAATCCAGCAATGAGTCTATTGATACATTTCAATAACACACTCCTCACCGTGTGAGTTACTTGTGAATTTGAAACAATTTGAGGACAAATAAAAAGTAGGTTGGGAGGGGTTTGATGGCGGTAAATCGAAAATTGGCTCATCACGTATATTACAGACAAACCAAACTTGTTCGAACAAACCACTCGTATGTGAACATCGGGAAACAAGAACAGAAAGAGCAGAAATGCGAGGTGATGTATGTGAGGTTATGGAAAGTATGAGCGATATTGAGTTTTATATGAGCGGTCTACGTGTTCCATAATGAAACTTTCATTGAACCATTTTCAGGTCAAATTTTATACAGCATTACGGCGTGACTGTGAGAGGAGAGCAATTCAAAAGACGCTTTAAATCCTCAAGTACCTCCTTGAAAAGAAAAGAAGAAGCCCCGAGGCGAAGGACGTCAGAAGGACCAACAGGGAGGGACCACTCCGCCCACCTGAAATGAAGGGTCAAAAGAAATCATAACTGCTACAGTCAGGGTAACTTTGAAGCCCCATCTAGAAAGTGAGGAAGCTGGAATTAGAGCCGGGCGGCCTTTGTCTAAGGTGTTTTTGTCGCTGGGACCGAAGCTAAGGGGTTGTTCATAAATACATATTTACATAATCATCAAACCATTTACTTGAAGACAGACAACAGACCGTGACGTCAGCTGGTTTACATGCGTACGCGCGAGAGGGCGATAGGAACCATATCGATGGTCTCAAATGATACCTAGTTATTACACCGTTCCACAGCGTGTCGTTTCACGAATCTAGCTGGAAAAAATTATTTTTCGTCCATTTTACATCTGCATCGACCAATTACAACATGTAATTATAAAATAAAACAATTTTATTAATTAAAAATTTAATCGAAGAGGAAAACTTGAAAAAAATATCTATTCTTCTGAATAAAATTTATTCATTCATATAAATTGTATTCAGAAAATCTCTATTGTGTTTACACATTAATCTAATTTTTGATTGTTAGATTAATGTGTAACACGATAATGAATTTACAGGAGTTTCTGACTAAAATTTATTCATTCATATACATTTTATTCAGAAAATCTCGTATATTCACAATCATGTTACAGATCAATCTAATTTTTTATTCGGTAACACGATAGTGAATTTACAGGAGTTTCTGAATGAAATTTATTCATTCATATAAATCTCGTTAGTTGCTTTGATTTTCCCGCAGCAACCCATTTATCACAAATTTTGGAGGCATAGTTAGCCAAATTCATTTTGATTTTCCTTTCAGAGTCACCGGTAAGGTTTTCAAATTAAATTTAGACGGAAGGAACTTAGAGGGAAAAGAGTTTTTATCTTCTTTTGGGTGCTTCAACCATTCTTCAAAAAATACCCTTCTCGAAAAAATCAGCTCTTAACACCATCAATAATATTCATCTTCAACTGATTGATTCATATACAATTAGGAACACTTCGATTTGTGTGTTAGAAATGATGTCTGGAATTCAATTTCAATTTCGATACCTTTGGACCTTATTACTCACGAGGTGGACTGTTTCAGACGTAATCAAAGGCAATGTTTTGGAGTACATATTGTTTACATCATTCCAATACCAAATTTTCGAATTCTGAACATGACTTCTGTCCACCTAGCTTGTACAATCAAAACACTGTGCGTTCCTTGGAAACGATGTCCTCGTACCTGCAGAAAAGACGTCTTCGTGTCTCAACTTCACGCCTACTATGTGGGGTCCAAGCGGACCCCAGGCGTGCTGGTTTGTTTCTGCGCATGCGCCAACTCGGAGCTAGAGCTTGTATTCTTGAGTACTTCTTTTCCTCTTGTTCTCCAGCAGTTGGCAAGAGAACATCTGTCTATGAGGTACGTACTCAAATTTTTTGAAAAGCATGTTGGAGGTCCATCAAGCGCCCACCTGTTGGTTTATGTTGTAACAAAATTGCAAAGAACAAAATTGATATTTTCCATTATATGAGCTTTGTAGATGTGTTACATGAATTTTCACATTATTTTATAAAATACAAAATATTCAACTTCGTATAAATATACGAACTTCATATACATACGAAGTCTTGATGGACCCCCAACATGCTTTTAAAAAAAAACTCGTAAAAAAGGAAGAGCTTCCTACCTCATAGCTAGACGCTCTCTTGCCAACTGCTGTATGTAGAACAACTGGAAAAGAAAGTATACCCAAGATACCCACCAGGTACCCAAGATAACAAGCTTAAGCTCCGAGATGGCGCATGCGCAGAAAGAATACAGTACGCCTGGGGTCCGCCTGGACCCCAAATAATGGACGGAGATTGTAGATTTCAAAGTTTGATTTCATTTCATTCACTGAAAAATTCTAAATTATTATGAGTTTTATAAAATTTATTATTAAAGTTTTATTAAACTCGTGAGTTTTTTTTAAAGTTATATCCCCGTATTTGTGTTACGACATGAACATGACGGGGTCTGGAGTTTCCCAAATCCCCACCTGGTGGGCGGAGTGTTAAGATGAATCAACATCACTTTGAAGTACAATATTCTGAGCCCACAGTTGGGAGTAAAGTATTATGAAAAACTTCACTCTTACGTTATTTAGAGAAAATACAAGGTAATCATTTCTCAAAAAACCCCAAGGATTTGCCATATGCAAGGTTTTCATTTTAATATTATTAGAGGATGAAATTTTATTAGAAACCGAATTGTAAATAAATCTAGTCGCCGTGTAACAGAAGCGACATGAAACCAATAAACTACACTAGGTTGAACAATTGAATGAAAAACTTTCTTGAAGAAAAAAAAGTTTGTCGTAAAATTAGATATTTATAATAATTATGTTTATAGTTGATTGATTGCCAATTGAAAAAAAAACCAAAATCTCACTGTAAAGTGAAGGATCTCAAATTAAACAAGGAATCTCAAAGATAACGAAAAGATCTTTAAAGGAAAAAACATTCACCGCTCATAGTTGGTTACCATAACTAGGTTTAGGTAGTAGATGATCTTGAGGCCTAACCATCTGAGGATCTTCAGAAATGATCTTCAGAAATTCATATTTCGTCTTCTTTATTGGTGGTGACTCACCACTGGTGAGCGTAGCGGATGCATTTGAGACCTGTGACGATAGCGATGACCGCATCGAATTCAATTTGCTGAATCCCAAGAAATAAGAAATATCGACATTTAAGAAAAATAATGTAATCTAGTCCGGAAATTGGCAGTTCATAAAATCATGTGGCAAAGGTCAAATATCTTCTGTGAGGGCTCATTATCCATTCACTAATACTTACATAAATATCGTACATATACATGTTTAAACACTTGGGATTGGATTCAGAATGATCAAAAACCTTTGGAAAAATATATATACCTACCTAGATTAAAAATAAAGTTTTTTTTATTATTATTTAATTATTTACGTTACAGCTGTATTACAACATCTAGCAAAGTTTTTCTATTACATTATAGCGTTTTTGTGGTATATAGATCACTACCTATATCCACTCCACACTAGTGAGTCATGACAAGGTCCATTGGTTTGGTCCTCTTCAGTCTCCGTATGGCTCCGCTGTTGTCCAGTAGATAGATAGATAGATAGTTTTTATTTGTGAAAATACAACACGGTACATCACAATAGTCATAACATTGTTGATTCCTTGTCTAGTTCCTTGATTTCTTATCGGCCAAAATAAACTCGTCAAAAGAGAAAAAGGCATTTATCAACAAAAATCTCTTTATTCTTTAAGGTAGATGGAGATAGTGACTGCAATTCCACAGGTAGCGCGTTATAAAATTTGGGGCCCCAATAATTTGAAGAATTGCGGGACTTTTCAAGCCTCAGAAACCTTATATCGAGTTCATTTTTATTTCTCAGCTCATACTTGTGAGCGTGGGCTCGGTTGACATAATTTACTTTATTACTATGCACATGACAGATACATTGTAGGATATATAAACATGGCAAGGTCATAATATTCAGATTCACAAATGCACCACGACACTCCGCCCGGTACTTTAGACCGGCTATAACACGAACAGCCCTGCGCTGTAAACCAAAAACACTAGATGCTGCTGCTGCATGGCCCCAAAGCACTATGCCATACGACATGACACTTTGGAAACAGCCATGAAAAGCCATCTTTAGCCCAGCATTACTCAGCTTATGTGATAGTTGTCTCAGCAAAAACACAACCGAACTCAATTTATTAGACAGAAGGCCACAGTGCACCTGCCAATCAAGCTTAGCGTCAATATGAATTCCCAAGAATCTCACTTGGCTGGGCATAGACAAATGTGCAGGAATATCTCTCAAACCTAAAAACATCGTTTCAGTCTTTCTTTCATTTACTAGATGTTCATTTTGTGAAAACCATTGAGAGACATTTTTCAAAGAAATATTGCGTAGGTTCAATACTTCAGCGTTTGGATGTTTGTGAAGCCGGTTCTCGTGAAAAATAAAGTGGTAACCTTTTTGATGACGTTACAATGACGTACTCTCTTCGAACATTTGCGAAAATGGTGATTTCCTAAGGGATTTGGTAGTTGCCTACTTTCTCGGTAGGTGAGTAGTAGTAGTAGTAGTAGTAGACCATGAGGTCGGCCCCAAAAGATCGAAGTGATCTGATTATCAACTTCGGAATACTGGTTGATTGTCGAAGGGGACCTGGACGCCACAGCGACGATTGAAATCGTGTATGAGGGCGAGCCAATTGTGTGGACGGGATTTTTGAACGCTATTTGGGATACTGCGCGGGGAAAGGATAGCGCAATTAGAGAGGGCCATTCCTACTTTTTAGGCTTTTTTCGTACGTGTCCGTAATTTTAGTTTGAAAACGCGGCAGAGGGTAATTATAGGTCTATTCTGGGCGAAAGGGGGGGGGGGGGATAAAAGAAACGGAACGAAGGTTGCATGTCTCGAGGGAAGGCGAAGCGGCGCGAGTGCGGACCCTCGACGCACGCCCGGAGATTTTTCAAGGTATTGTGAACCGAAGACATGGTGCAGTTTTGAATTATTAAACGCGGGGAGGGCGACGCGACGGCCGTTTAGTCTTCGGTTCCGTTTCTGCTCGAAACCCTCCTCTTCCCTCTGAAGCAGCCTCACGGAAACGGTCAAGTGAACAAACTTGAAGTGAAACCAACGAATCTATTGTCCGACAAACGGGATCCTATGAGCACGAAAAGAAGAAATATAAAACTCATGGATTCGTGAAGAATCGCTGGGCAAAGACCTCAACGCTACCAAGTTGAAAGAAACAAAAACAGTCACGCACCTAATGAGCGAAATTTCGAGATAGCCTACCTTCTTAATACATCCACCCAATCGTCATCATAACAAATAAGAGCCCTAGTTACATCAATTACAGGTAGGAGTTGATCAGTAACGCGTATGAACATATCATTTGGACATAAGGACTTACAACAACAATTGAAGTAGAAGTCAACGAGAAGATGTCTAATTTTACGAGAGAGGTCAGAACGGACGAGAAGATGACCGACCATCGCTTAAGGCTCAATAGCCCTTGTATAGTTCTAAAATCAGCCACCACGTAGCAGCACCAAAATGAAGGAAATTTAGATAGGGGATAATTCGAGTTCTATTGAACCGATTTTAGATCTGAAAACGGCTATGGACGTAAAAAGAGCGTGGAATTTTCGGAAATTAGTCGAAATGAGTCATAATCAAAAATTGAGAAAGTTGCGATCGTTTTTTTACATTTCCAAGCCATTTTTTGAAAAACTGAGGTAGCTCTGCAATGCACTGCATCGTCCTGAGTCCAAAACAATTTTCAGATATCAAATCGGTTAATTAGAACCGACCGAAACGCGATTTTACGGTGTAGGAGAGGCAAGGGGTGGAGGTGATGAAGGAGAAGCGGCAAGGGGCTGTTCTCTTCGTCGAAAACGATATGGAAAATGGTACAAACACGGTGCGTAATAGCGTGGAGTTTGGACTACGTCCTAACTAAAAGTACCTAGAAGGCAACAAGGCGATGATTTGGGGAACCAGTGAGTGGGGGAAGCCTCACACATCGTCGGGTCCCACTAGGCCCCTCTAGTATATTGAGATTGGTCCCTATCCGCAGCGTTTCTGACCCTCGAAAACATCGAAGTATGCCAATAAGAGAGCCGTCTACATTGAACCAACCATGATACATTATGTTGCTACAATCTGTATACTAAAATCTTCATTTACTGGTATATAAAAGAAGTACCTACTCATCTTCCTGTATATTTTGAAATGTATACTGTCTTCACCCTATCACCAAAGCTTGAAAAAGATAGGTAGTATTGCAATCGGCTTGAAAACCAAATTTCGAAATGACTTCCGAAAAATTCCTTTATCAACATATAAACCCGTTTCAGAACATTCTAAACAAATTTCTGTGTGTGTGTATGTGATTATGTATGGAAGTCGTCACGATTGCGGCCGGTAGGAAGAATACATTTTTATAATGTAGGTAGTTTCTTCATAATATTTTAATTATGGTTTATAAAATAGTTTTATCGTAATATTGAGATATACTCAATATGATACAATACACCACATTACTAAACAAGTAAACTTGTACAATAATATACAAGTATACTGTACAATATTATATGGTAATAAACAACGCCATTCTTTTGCCCGCTGTTCGAATCAACTTGCAAAGGGAAGTGGTTCCCCAACCTCATTGGGATCATCTAATGTGTTGACGTTTCCAAGGAAACGAATGATGACCTTGGTTTACGTGCTTTGATGCCTACCGGCGCGACGCCCGCCCGTTTGTTGCCCCCTTCTCCCTTGCCGCGATTCCTTCATCACCTCCACCCCTTGCCTCTCCTACATCGTAGAATCGCGTTTCGGTCGGTTCTAATTAACCGATTTGAAATCTGAAAATTGTTTTGGACTCAGGACGATGCAGTGCATTGCAGAGCTACCTCAGTTTTTCAAAAAATGGCTTGGAAATGTAAAAAAACGATCGCAACTTTCTCAATTTTTGATTATGACTCATTTCGACTAATTTCCGAAAATTCTACGCTCTTTTTACGTCCATAGCCGTTTTCAGATCTAAAATCGGTTCAATAGAACTCGAATTATCACCTATCTAAATTTAGGGTCGATGGTGCAGCCATCTATTGAATTTTCTTACAAGTTTTTTTTGGGCTATTGAGCCTTAAATAGATACTTCCTTATAACAGCTGTACCAACCGCTAACCCTGACAGCTCGTGTAGAGCATAACTTCCGTCGTTATATAATTCAGCGTACTTTAGAACAATGCAGTGCACTAAATCAAATTGAAAATTCAAGATTTTTTTATTTTTATTTGGCTTAAGTCAAAGACCCATGTGCCATAGAAATCAATGGAATACATTAGTTAAAAATACAACGTCAAGAGAGTAAGTAAACGGTCGCTGTAGATACAGGTAAGTAAAATCGACTGAATAGAGAATTTAGAGAAAATACTAATAAATAAACTACAGAGTATTTCACATGTTCAAAGTGTCAGATGTATAGAACTCAGGAAACGTATGATTTGTCCATAATCACTTCTGTGATTTCACTGTTTAATATCTGCGTTAGTGAACGCTCTCCGATGAGGTCTCCTAATATTAATGCTCTTTCCTCTTCGTACCGGGCACATTCCATGGTCACGTGTTCCATATCCTCCAGTACGCCACATTCGGTGCAATACTGGTCGTCGGCGTGGTCGTAGAGGTACAGAGTTCGTCGAATATTTCCATGTCCAGTTCTTAAGCGCAAAAGTTGGGATAACTGCCTCCGTGATAAGTTCCAGGTTGAAAACCATGTTTTGCGACTTACTCGTGGCTGTACACAACTATGGAAATGACCTTTTTCTAACGATAAGGTGTCATATCTACTTTGCCAGTTGTGCAGCTGTCGTCTCTTTAGGCGAGTTAGTACATCAGGGAGAGGAGTTGCATGGGCAGTAGCTGATGCGCAGGGAGGGTGACTGCTCTTGTAGCTGCTAAGTCGGCCTTCTCGTTGCCAATTATCCCACAATGGGCAGGGATCCATTGGACACTTATTTGGTTGTTTACCGATTGCAACAATTGAGCTACTTGAAGGAGTAGAATTCAAGATTTGTATAGATCGTTCAAGTCACCTGAACTAGATATTAAAACTAGGACATGTCATGCCTTCAGTCAGTTGCAGGTAGAATAATATCGTCGCTGAAACTGGTAGGGAAATAAACGAATTCGTAGATGAGGTAGAACCACTATCACCTAGTGGTTCTTCGACGGATGAAGTACTTCGCAGAGACTTGGAGGCCTTCGGAGTTGAGATGGCGTGAGCAGGTAGCCCTGACTCGAGAGATAATGTAGAGGTGCGCCACTACATTGGGAACAAAATTAACATTGAGCGACGGCCCCCTCATAATATTGGCCGTCTACTTCGAAATAGCTGCGTGAAATATTTGTGCTCGTTTCTACGCGAAAAGCTGCAACAGATATGACCCTTCAGTCGAAAAGAACACAGTGAAGGTCCGATTTCGTTCAAGCAATGAACAACATGATATTGGGAAATGTGGTCAAATCAGCGGATCTTGTGAACAGCACCTACAGCTATGACATGAGCACAACTGTTGTAAAGTAACGCAATGAATGAACAAATTTGTTCATGTTTACTTAAAAACCCAAATCGTTACACATCGACAGTAAATACAAAAAACCTTGTTACGTCCATTTAGGTCCAAAATGACTTTGAGTTATTTGGGTCCTAACTCCTAAACATTACCTATTGAAAACGCCTCTGAAAACGTGAAAACCTGTAAGCTGAAAAATGTCTCTGTTGATATTAGTCCAGTCAATCTAGACTTCGGTGCCCACAATAGGTCAGATGTTATGTTTCTAAATTTTGATTGGTGTCTTGGCACCCCAATAGTGAGAAACTAAGCGAATCCAACGACATTTTCATTGGGAGAACTTATGGGGGCCTTAAAATCTTTGCATCGTCAACATTTTCGGACTTTTTTATATCTTTAGGTTATAACTCGTTAAAAAACCCCCTACAGAAAACATTATTCTTTTCTAAATTAAAGTGCATTAAATTTTGCATCGAATGATTTATCTGAACATCAAAATGGGTTCAGTCGTCTAGGTGCAATCGCTCGTCGAAAAACGACTATTTTTCCAACTTTTTCGAAAAATCCATTTCCGGCACTTTGTAGAGCTGTAACTCCAAAACGGTCACTCCAATCGGAAAAGGTCATGAAGTTAAATTTGTAGAGCATGAAATTGTGCGTATTTATATTCAGGTACCGACCATTTTCCTTCAAAAACGTCAATAGGCTAATATCAAGTATTTCAACAGAACGATTCTACGCTCTTACTCAACTGTTTAACACCCTTTCTAGGTTCAACTAAAACTGTAAGAATGAGGTGGGAATGAGGTGTTCACTAACAATAAAAGATGTTTAAGATTGTCCATATTTGAATGAGATGCTCCAAACATCACGTTTCATTTAAACCAGTTATTTCTTCAACAATTCTGCATGACTGTGGATTTTTCTATTGACTTCTACAGAATACCCGGAACTCCCTTCCCTTCTTTGTCGCTTGGATTTCTTGGACCTGCGATTCTTGAAAATGGCAAAGGGGCGAGAATGTTCCGGCAAAGCAAAGCCTCCTCGTCCTCAAAGCCTGCTTCAAAGGAAACTTATGACGTCGCAGGGAGATCGTCCAATCGGAATGAGGTCTTCGAGAAGCGACGAGGGCTCCCATCGTCAGGCCTTCTCAAGTACTAACGTGTTTTCCGGGAAACCCATTCCTATTGTACAGTTCTCATTTCTCCTCCTCAAACCCACCAGCACGGTCTTCGCCGTCAGTATTTAGTGACGTTCGGATACTCCTTTCGATCCGATATTTGGTATCAAATCAATATTGAAAGCACGGTATCGATACTCAGATATTATCGAAAGAAAATATCGATATTGAAACTATCATTTGATATCGATAATTCTAACATTGTTTTTGCAATAGGTACTTATTTTGTCCTCAAATTCTGTTACTCCATTCAAAAAATAAATCGTGTTCAAGCCTAGAATGATCCACCAATCTCAGTGTTATGATCAGTTTCGGTACATACTATATGAGTGGAAATAATAAACCCTTGGGTAGGTCTTGAAGTTGTTATTATTACGTATATCAAAAAGTATCAAGAGTGGAAAACATATTATTCAAGCGAATGTTGAAAAAAAAAGAAGTTGAACCCCAATCTTTGGAATTAAAGTACACAGAGTGGAAAATATATAAAATTTGACCAAATTTTGGTTGCTGGAGGAGTCATTATTTATAAAAGAGAACGACGAATAAGATAATCACTACCCACAGAAGACGGAACGTCCTCCTTCTATTCTTTTCTCTTTAGGTGCCACGGCTGTTGCTACGTTGGACAAAAGTAACCTCCTTCGATGTTGTCTGGATTCGATATTTTGATACTGTAAAACATGATTCGATATGCCGATATTATCGAATTCTTAATATCGATACAAATATCGGAAATATCGAGAAAAAAACTGTATCGATATTACTAATATTGGAACGTCACTATCAGGATCTTTGGTAGATTCGGTCAGGTGCGACCTACCGGTTTACTTACTTAAATTTGGTATTAAAAATTATTTTCATGTTCGTAAGTATTTAAAAATGTATGTGCAGCCGAAAATTAAACTAATATACCTACTACTATTATACTAACACTACTTTTCCTACTCTTGGAAAATCAATAGTGATCAGAATGAATATGGAGAAAGGTGTTTAAAAAATGTTTAAAAATGTTGAAAAATGTTTGAAAAAGATTTTTAAAATGTTCATTTTTGCCTCAACCGTTCAGAAGGCCCTAGCTCTTCTTGTTCTGGTGGAATGAGGGGAGGACGATGGTTTCATCCTCGTCATCAGATTCGAGAAGCTCTAGGAGGTGGTCGTCGAGATATCACACAGGACATAGAATAGAACCAACGGAACTTTAGTCGAAAATAAATTGGTTATAGAATAGAACCCTAGAACATTAGTCGAAACTAAATTAAAGGAGTGTGATTCAGGAGAATGACAAAAGCCAGTAGATGACAATAATGTATTGCAGAGAAAACAGCGGTTATCGGCTTCAGCCGCCTGTACGCCGGCGCATTATTAGGTTGTTGAGATAGTGAACATATTAGAAGCGTCGTTCGATTTAAACGCGCTTGTGGAATGCTGTAGTACGCACACAACGCACGTTGGACACAAAGCATCTTGCATTCTAATGAAACCAGCCACATCTCGAAGCGGCATCTTTTTCCCCGCGGATACCGAGCCAAGAGTTATCGACCCTACGCCCAGGCATCCCCGGCTATTTACTCGTGACATCCTCAAGTATTTTTGCCGATCATTTGCGGAGTGAGTCGTGTGATACTAAGGGCGGAATTCATAGTCCTCACTAAGTTGAAAGGAAATGCTTAAGTGACGATGTGAGGAGAAACGGCGACTTGAGCTAATTCATAGTCAGTCACTAAGGAAATGCTTTAGCAAATGCTTAAGCATTTCCTTTGGCCGTATTCATAGACCGAAAGTCAAGTCGTTACTTTACTTTCAGCCCCATTTTCGCACCGAAATCAGAGGTAGCTCGGAACCTACCTTAAGCATTTCCTTAACTGAAGTCATCGTGATTAGTATAGATACGGAGATCTCCGTTGTTACATTCGTTTGTTACTTTCATTTCATTTCGCATTTTCATTTCATTATGGAGTATCAACACATTTTCGAGTATGATGAGTGGGATGAGTTCGACGACCAGGATGATCGTATGACGATAGTTCGAAGGCCCCGAAGGTATGTAAACACCTGGCGAAGTGGTTTTTTTTCAATTGTTTTCCAACCTTTATTGGAAAACAATCAATTGTTTTCCATGCTTTTGTGTGTGTTTCTTTTTTATACTTATAGAAAGTTCAAATATATGTAGGTATTTTTAATGAGGCAGATACAACGAAGTGAAATATTTTGATCTATTATAGGTACATACGGGATGCACAGAACCCTATGGAAATGTTGGACGACGAGCAATTCAGGGGAAGATTCCGTTTTCGGAAGGATACCGTGATTGATCATTACCTATCATTATCCATGGTCGCCAAATAACAGAGGCTTTCCCTTACACAAGTTCTGGTAGGGTTGTGGTTTTATGCCATATCTTCATATGCCGAGAAAAAATATTCATGTTGGGTTATGATTGTTTCCCTCATGCTAGCCCTACATTTTGAGAATAATGTAAGATACATTATTTAGTTTTTAAAGAGAAAAATTTTGAAAAATTCTTGTAAATAAACTTTTGTGAATAACTTGTATGATTCATTAAGTAGGTGCCCAATTTTCAAATACAGAACAAATTGAGTTGATGCAATTCAAAACAAGAACACAATGTAACGCTTGGTTTATTATAATTCAACTGGTATAACTAGGAACCTACAAGTATATAATATACTTACTTGTGTGGAGAAGGTTATCGACCATATTCCGATATATATATATGTGGGATGTAGAGGATCTCGAGGTTCGGTCACAATTAAAGACGTGTTTCCCAACGATTCGACTATTTATTTAGTCATTTACAAGGGCTACGACAGAAAAGATAGCACAATCCGGACTTAATAAAACTATTGGCTTAATTTGTATGGATGGGTACATGTAGCTGATATGCTAGGCGATTTTGTGTTCGTACTTACAGAGCACATGTGCCTCTGGATTCCACTATACAACTAAAGACTACACTGATATTTGGAGGATAACGGTATATATGGCCTAACGGTAGGTACATGAAACTAGCGGGGGTTGGGCAGAAAGGTACTGTTTGTAGATATGTAGGTAGGTATACTAATGACTGGGTGAAGGGTTTACACTGGTTCTCATAGGATTTTTCTTAAAACTAGTATGAATGGCATTACTGTATACTTTGCTCAAATTCTTTACATCTGATCTCTTATTAACTACTGATTCTTTGGTTCGTTCTATCAATATCATCTCCCTGATCTCCCTCTTAAATTTATTGCTTTCATATCCAACTATTTTTGTGTCATCAATGAAATCAGATTTGCTATACCAAATGCCTTGTCAATGTGGGAAAACATTCATAGGCCACTCCCACCTCAAGTTGAGACTGAATCCTCACAAAAATAGTGTTGATACTCTCACGAAACATCCAAATTCCACAGCTTTAGTTGGCCTAACTAGTAATTCTCCTAAACCTAAGTGAGCTATGTAAATGGTGCATTTTGCCGACTTGGAAGAAGCCTGCACTCTGTAAGTAAGAATACAAAATCGCCTAGCATATTAGCTACATGTACCCATCCATACAAATTAAGCCAATAGTTTTATTAAGTCCGGATTGTGCTATCTTTTCTGTCGTAGCCCTTGTAAATGACTGAATAAATAGTCGAAACGTAGGAAAACACGTCTTTAATTGTGACCGAACCTCGAGATCCTCTACATCCCACATAATATGCTTACTTGCATACTTGCTTACTTATATACTTACTTATATATACTTACTTGCATAATAATAATAATATATTATATGCTTCACATATTATGAAGTTTGTAATGAAGTATAATGCTGGTAATATAGTAATAAAGTATAGTTATATGGTATAATAACAAGGTATAATTACAGTTTTCAGTTAAGTAATTACATTTCTGATTCCTTCTCTAACCTATTTATTTTTTATGAGTATTTTTTTTTTTTTTTCCTGATTGACAAAGTTCCTCTTCATGGCGGATTTGATTTTGGAAGAGCTCATTTTTCAGTTCTTCCGCCTTCACTCATGCTCCATGAATTGTTGGTTTTGTTTGATGCGAACCTCGAAGTCATCCATGCTGGATTTCTTTCCTGCAACAGTTTATTAAATTACCACTGAGAACTATGTTATTTTTTGTTTAAAAGTACACTAATTTTTTTTTTAAATCTATAATGTGAATGAATGAGTGAGTGAATTGAATCGAATTTGCAATGGGTCCAAAATTTTAGGAATGACGCTAAACAGGCGAATTTTAGAAGAAATATCTGGGTTTATGTAACATCACATGTTACATAAACCCAGATATTTCTTCCGAAATTCGCCATTATGATCTTCGCCGTATCATTATGATCTTTATGATAATGATTATTATCTTCACCTCAATGATAATTATCATTATGATCTGAGTGTAGAACCGTAGGTCTACCGTTTGTTGTTAATGTTGTACCTAGTGGTCTTTCGTCGAATATGATTGTGATGTTTGATATGATTGTGATGTTTGGAATATCTTATTCAAATATGACCAAAATTCAAAAAATATGTAGCCTTCCAAAGAACTCAAAACATTCCCAAAAAATGTGTCTTCTATAGAAAATTGAACAACGAATCCGAATATACCCCCATATTGGGGTCTAGAATGCTTCCTTCCAGGTTATTTAATGAAAAATGTCCAGGAAATCACGATTTTTTAATGATTTTTTCTTATCTTCGGACGCTTTACGCATGATATAGAAGAAAAGTGACAGTTCTTATTTTTATCCATAACGTTAGACTTGTCGGCATAGAACCAACCACAACTTTACAGGCTCAAAACCCTACCCTTTCGTTTTATTGAAACATTACTAGAATAAATGGAAGATAAATGTATCATATTCGACGAAAGACCACTAGGTACAACATTAACAACAAACGGTAGACCTACGGTTCTACAGTCAGATCATAATGATAATTATCATTGAGGTGAAGATAATAATCATTATCATAAAGATCATAATGATAATGATTAATTTTACGCTATTTCATTATATCGTGACGGGACGGTTGTGAAAATCGATCGAGGAACTTTCTTTCTAATATGAGGAAAACATCTTAACCAAGCAATTTCGCCTCGACGTGACCGGTCGAAAAACAAATGGAAACGTCCTGTTAATCATTATTATCACCTAAATTATAATAAAAAGATGATGAATGCTGAACTTACTTGGCAGCGTTGTCCTGTCGAGCAGTTGAACTCTTCGGCTATCTTTTCCCATGCCTTCTTTTTTTCATCACAGACACGGCATCGCCCTTTTTGTTTTCCACTTCTCCCCTATATTTTAAAACCAGGGTCGAGAAAGCCAAATATGTTTAAAATCAGGAATAACAAACGGTTTGAAATCGAGGTGACAACGAGTTGAAGACTGGTAATGCTCGGGGCTGAAGGAGTGGCGACGGATTTGGGAAAACCCATGATTTCATCTCTTGAGTACAGTTCGACGACCCCACAATCACTATTAGACAGTTCCTAAGGGGATAATAAGTTTGAACTGTCCAAATTGAACTCTTTTCAATGTCACAAACCTATAAAATCACGTACAAAATATAAACACAATTGCAACCTTCTGGCTGGTTACCCACCGTCGGAGCTGCCAACTTCAGGTTCAACAAGAGTATTTAGAAAAATTATGACTTTAGCAAAGATTTTTCTTAACTTACGAAAGTTAAGTTTTTTTTTTGCTAAAGTAAAGATTTTTCTTGACTTCCGGAAGTCAACGACTATGAATTAGAAATCAGACTAAGCATTTCCTTTAGATATTTCTTTACTTTCGGAAGTTTAGATATTTCTTTACTTTAGGCAGGACTATGAATTCCGCCCTAAGAGTGAGACTAGATATAGAGAAATCTCGCTCTTGGAATGAACCAATCGACATTCCCCACCACACCATCCCCATGGAACGGAATTGTAGGAATCGTACTTTTCACAGACGCATTTTGACGGTTCGTGCGTTGAGTTTTGACTCCAACCAGCCAAATTAATGTCACAGTGGGTAAATGTACCCTGTAACTTCCAACAGTGGAATTGAAAATTAAAATCCGATTTTTCGTCACGTTGCGTGTTTCCACAGCATTGGAAACGGATGTCAGGTCCCTATATTGATATCCTTCAAGTAAAGATCAATATATATTGCCACATATATGAGTTGTGCACATTCAATAGTTGATAGCATACCTCAACGACCGGGGATGATTGGCAACACCTTTCGCGTTTGGATTTTTCTTGCAAAATGAGGTTGATGTGTGCCAATGCTCTCATTGCCTCTGAATACTACACTGATGAGGCTATGCTATACTCATCATCGTGTGAAGTGCTGAGTTTTCAGGAGCACCACAAAGTTTTTATGCTTTTGTTTTCAGCAAGGAGGAGGGAATTTTGAAAACTTATTGTGAACCCTATTCGCCAATAAATGAAATACCAAAAAAATGAGTTTTTTCCTAATTGGGGAGGCATGAGAGTGTCGCCATTCGATTCAGCGTAAAAGTGTGCATGAATTGCGATATCAAACTAATTTTTATGGAGCAAGTCGGCTTTTGGTGGAAAACGTTGATTTTCACCTAAAACCCCACGTTTTTCAGGACTCAAACGTCATTTTCTCCGCCAAATTCCACTGTGAAAAGTTTTTTCTTATACCGTTGGAAAGCTGAGATTCTGGACAAGTTTTTCTTAATGAGTGCCCGCCGAATGACCTTCGTAATAACAAAGCGAACTACTAAAGAAAAAACGGAGATTTTTAGAAAATCTTCAAATTTTTAAATTTCACCATTTTTTTACCAGTTAAGACAGACTAAAAAAATTGAATTTTGTATCAAAGAGATAGGAAATTTAACGCTCTTTCCAACGGTATCCTCAGATTTTATTTTACATAAAAGTTTAAGGGATTTAAGTCCGTTTTACAGCGACACGGTCGAGAAGACGAAAAAAATCTTAAAAGTGAAAAAAGTCGGATTTTTAGTTGAGTAAGAAAAAAACTTTACGAGGCATTTTTTGTTGCAAATTACCTATAGAATCGATTCCCTGAGTTTGTCACATAGTTACACTAGACACCCTGTATATTTAATTTTTTAATTGCACCGAACATGTTTAGGACTTATCTAAATTTGTACCCACACTTATCTCGTTAATCACCAAAAATCAAAAGAATAGTCTATTCAACACCAACATTTATCTAGTTATTCACGATGTTACATTATCTTTTGAATACAACTTTTTTTACTTACTTTTTCAATCTCACACAATTTTTTTTAAAATTGATTACTGCGGAAGCTTGATGGGTAGAAACCAATACCTATATTAACATAGTCATAATACAAAATGAAAATAACCTTTATTAATCGTGCTTATCTAGTACTGTGCCAATGAAAGAAGAGTTTTGTTTCTGTTTACTGCTTCTGGGCCAATTTTTGTAAAATCAAGATAAATAAGTTTAACTAATTTTAGGGCACAAACGCTGTTTTGACGAAAAATGATCCACAAGTAAATTTCCGAATTGTCTAAAAATGCTCAATACACACAATGTGTAGGAAACCAACATGCAAAACTCCAGAGTATTTATTTGATTTTGGGAAGAAAAAAACTACTTATCTAGTTTTTTCCAAATGGTACAGAAATCAGGTCATAGTTAGGCCCCTTGTTTGAATGGAGCACACTTGCAGTAACAAAACGTGGTGGTAGAAACATATTTTATAACAGTTGTATCTTGCACTATCTGAATAAAATTACCACGTTCGTGCTGTGAATAATGAAGTAGCTAAGGCGACTCGGGAAGTTTGCTAGTCAATTAGTTAACAATACTATGGATGCGAGAGTGATGAGTAAACAAGGTGTTATTTTGAGAACAATGCCACTAAGTGATTTTAGAAGGAACTTTCAACGTTCATGTTCTTCACTGAACTACAATCATCAAATGACTCCCGGTGGTAATTACCAGATACGGTTTCTTCGGAGAGCTCGTATTCTTGTATTTAAACTATGTACCTAGTTGTTATGAGTCAGAAAACGAGGCGGACAGGCGATTTAGCACAGTGAAACGAGCAAGGACAACCCCAGTTCAGTGGAAAGATGATGTACGGAGATAGTAAAGCAAAAAGATGGTAAACAAAGATACGGGGCGAGACGAGATTTCTGACGAGGATGCGGCAGGGAAGACGAGGCACCTTCCGTATCGGACTTCCACGAGGGCGACCTTGAGCGAGGTCGGGTTACCTGAGCGTGCAGTTCACTAGACGTCATGTGTTCCACAGCTCATAAGGCTCCAAATGGTGGAACGGACAACTGGACTCATATCCAACGGCGTAAACGTCCACCGAATTAAAGCGAACGTTCTTTGTGTTTCGCATTCGACTCATCACACGTGCAGTACACCACGTGTCGGGATGTGGTCGTGGGTGTAACTGTCGTGACCATGTGGGCCTGTGACATATACGACCGCTGATACAATGTATGTCATACGAACGACGTAATGTATCTTTATGTTATACATTTACGAGCTAGTGGACGCTGTTTAATGCTTTCAAGAAGTGGCTAGATGAATATGTTCATTCATAGCGTCTTGAAGCTGTTATGTATTACATGTGTCGATAAATTGAAATTGCAACTGTGTGACAGTTCAAGGCTGTTTAAATGGAAATATCACACACTCAAATTTTTCATTTCCAGACAGTTCCTGTCTTTGTGAATGAAAAAATGCGCGAAATGATGAAGGAATGACAATAGTACAACAGAGTGTCCCTGGACAAGGGATATAACCCAGCCTTCTATCTCTAAAATTCATTGACTCATCCGTACAGGTGGTATGGATGAGAACTGACGATGAATTGGCGTGGAAAACACGTTGTAGCCGTCAAAGACACGCCAAACTGCAATGGTAATGGTCCCCAGACACTGGGGAGGATGGAACACAAATTAATGATTTGCCCATCCTACGCAGAAGAACGTCAGGAATGGATAGAACATATTATGTTAAGAAGAATATGGAATTATGAAAAAAAACCACTCATAGACAATTAAAGTCAATACTGAAAATTAATAAAGAAGCCAGAATCCGCTTCTAAATTGTACACTCTTAAAAGAGTATTACTTTCTTTAACGTATAAACCATGTTATGCCCCAGCATCCTAGTTATAAAATCAACGCAAATAATAATAAGCTAAATAAATAAACAGGAGACGCGAGAGGGAGAGGATTCAGGGCGAGTAGGGATATTCACTACTCCACAAACAGGGCGGCCCTTCAGACCACTCTCCCTACCCTAACCGGTAGAAGGAAGCAGAGGAGAGGGTAATAAAAACCCCGATTCCTCGAGAAAAACCTCAGTGTTATCATTCCTTCTACCTTCATAACTCCTTGTAAAAAATCAGGAAGCCTTGGGGTTTGATTTGTGAAAAGAACCGACCAATGGTATTAAGGTAACTGAGGAACACAGCAATCTTTAGGACAAGAGTTTATTCACGACTGAATATACAAGCCTTGTATTACAAGGGCCCCAACGGCCGTTCTATGTCAGATAACCAATACGAGAGTGCGTTATTTGGACCAATGAGAAGGGTCGATATTATTACCAATGAGGATACAGTACGTGGGGCCAATGCCACAGGTAAAGCACAAGTAGGTCTGGTTACAACAGGTGTATCCTTTTCAGGGTTATAACCCTCAGAGGGCAAACGTCAAACTCCGTGTCGCAATGCACATGAGACATCTCCGTGCAGCTCGTTTAGCGTGACCCAGGTGCACCTCTTGGTGCAACTGCTTCACACGGTGTGAATCACACCCCAAAAGCCTCCACGAAAATTGGTGGAGTTGTCAAAATTTGCAACCTCAAAACACCCCAAAAGCCTCCACGAAAATTGGTGGAGTTGTCACAATTTGCAACCTCAAAACACCTATACAGCAACTGGTAAAAATTTGAATGAAACTGATTTAACAAAGTCCATCCGGGAAATCAGACCGCTCTCAAACGCAGCCATTTGCTCGCGGAGGAATTCTTCCTTCTTGCGAATCGTCGTCGATTTCTGTTGTTGAGACCGCATTTTAACATAAGTAGTGGCCTGTGTATGTCTTTCAAAACTTCAATCAACTTGAAGATGTGTGGATGGCTAGCATAAAACATTTCATTTAGCTTCGAATGGAATGCTTCACAGCTGTTCGTCGTCCTCATCGAACCCAACAGGCTCAAAACAAACATGGCAGTCAGAACCATCCATATACATGGTAATATTTGTTTTGCTTTTATGAGATGTGGCTATACGGAGTCAGTAGGTAAACCACAGTAAATGAAAAAAAAAAACAGAAGGAAATCATTGAATTTGTGACCTGAATGTATTGAAAACGACATGGCAACAATTGAATCAAATAGTTTGATAATGATTGGCGATTTCAACCCATGATTGGTTTAGAGAAGGAGATCCCAGGAAATACTGGTTTCAAATTGAGTGAGTGGCGGAACGGCGAAGGGCTCTGGAATTTAATTAATTAGTCCGTAAATACGAAAACAGAGTATTGCGTTGAATCTTAATTACTACTAATTGAAGTGGAGCTTAGACGAAGATAACTACTTTTAATTAAAACTTTCATTTGTAGTGGTAATCAGTTAACTGTATGTGTATTCAGAACGTTTACTTTTATCCAAGTACATGAACCAAACCGCGCATAGTCCGATACTTTCCCTACATTAACTCCTCATCCTAGATTGATAGACAAGGTGATTTTAATATATTGTTATTTTTTTAATTATTTCATCAATAGAAATTGTTTTGTTCATCTTCACCCTCCATCGGTTTGTCCAGTTTAGCACATTGTTGACAGCAGATTGTAGTTCACTGGTGGCTTCTACAGCTGAATTTTCCAACTGCAAGAATAGTATGGACCGATGGACCTTGTCATGACTCAGTAGTGTGGAGTGATGAGTAGTGGATATAGGTAGCGATCTATATACTCACCACAAAAACGCTTTAATGTATTGCTAGATGTTGTAATACAGTTGTAACATAAATAAATAAATGATTAACAAAAAGAAAACTAGAAATTGTAAATATAGAATAATTTTTAGCGCGTCGTGACTGATGCCTAGAAAAAAAACGGGTTTGGGTTTTTGTGGACAAACCTAAAATATTTGCTGCGTTGGGAATCTTCTTTGCTGTTGGGTCACGAGAAGCGACCAGGAACCCGTCACAACGGTGCGGTGTACAGATCTTTTTTTCTTCTTCAGAGATTATTTTTGCTAGCACTAAGTAAATTACATGTTGAACGAGTCGTCGAGGGGAAATTAAAAGACCAATCCTTCCTAAACACTCAGTCTGGAAAGAAGCTGGAGATGATGAAGACGGTCTTGGAAACCATTTACGATGCAAATAGCGCTGTCGAAAAGATTGACGTGAAAGTCCGTAAACTGAAGGCGAACTCGAATACGGGCTGTCAAGAGTGCGAAAATTCGTGTGTACTCAATTACTCGGAAGAAAATGTTGTGTAAATGATTTCGGTAGGTTCTACCCACCTCGAGTTGTTGCTCGGACTAAATATTATCTAAAATCGGTATTTCGCGCATCGCCACTTCGAGGGTGTCAATAGCCTCCATTTGTCAGGCCGCTTGTACTGCCTCATTCAATAGTGAAAACCCGTATATCTGCAGAGTCCTAGAGACTTCATCACTCCCAACATGTCATACATTATGGCTAACATTATGTCACGAATTCTTCTCCAAGAGCTTTTCGATTCACGAGTTTTTTCTCCTTTACATAGATCGTTAATGAAACTATCTAACGATTTGCCTGGTCATCTCTAAAAAAAATGTTGATCGTTCAAAAACGATGTTTTATCCATTAACGAGGGCTCTTCTCCAAGCGTTCAATATCACTATTAAAATTCCCATTGTATCTTTCTCTTGTTTTTGATGCTCCAACGTTACATTTTTGATTCCACGAGATCCTACTTTTCAAATCAATATAAAAGGCCGAGTCATGCAGCATGTATTCATGATCGGGTTTTCGGAGTAACGTAGGTATATACTTAATCTACCTTTCAGTTTTCGACATTATCGAACATTTTCCAGTTTTTAAACGATAAGAATCTTGATTTCACCATTGATTGAGTTCTAAACGGTTTCGTCATTGAAGTAATTGTTTATTGTATAACATTACCGCCTTCTCCTTGTTTTGTTAATTTACAGTACTTATAGCAAATAGTTGTACTTCGTTACCAACTTTTCCGATTTTCGTGAATATTACTCAATTTATTGTTGATTTTGAGGAATTTTCGAGTTGAACATTCAGCAGTAATGGCACCAGAAGCACCCGAGAGGTGATGACATGTCCACAATTTCAGATCAATTCAGAACTCAGAACTGCATGAAAGGCGGTACTAAGCACACTAACGCCACTGTTGGCGCCGTTATCGACACGATATTCTGTTGGTTCGGAAATCGATTCAGCACTCAATTGTGCCAAAAATTAGGGTACGGGAATATTTTTGAGGACGGAACAAGGAACACGAGCTAATCATATTAGACAAAAAATTTCACTTTCAGTATTATAGTGATCAGAGACGCAGGAAGCTGCCAGTGAGCCGAAGAAGAACGAATGATTTTCCCGCAAACGAACCGAAAACGACTGAAAATCACGAAAAAGCACACACTTTTAAAATACGTGTTGTTATGCCGTTAAACCAATTAATTTTCTGTTAAGTGAACACAATAATTGTTTATATAGAGTTTGACAACGTCAATGAACCGGATTGACTTATTTTTTGATTTTTGGTAACTTTTGAACACTCGCTTATAGGTACAGACCTCGCTATGATTAAAAAAGTAAGGTCACGAAATTGTCTACAACTTCATCTCAGAAGAGTTTGATGTACAATGAGTACTTTATGCGATATATTAGTTGAAACTGGGCCATAAGTAAACGTTTTAAGTTTTTGGGGAAAATTGAAACTATTGGCGGGGCTGTATCCCCGAAATTGCAAAGGCTGCAGAGCTCTCTCATAAATCAGATAGTAGCGAATTTCATCTACTTGAATAAATGTAGTAATGTTTACTGTAATGTTTACTGCTACAACAGTATGGTTCTGGCCAAAACTGAAAGAAGTCCCCTGTTTCGGCTCTAACTCTGTTGGTTCACTATATGGGCGGACTCTTGCAACATATTGGAAAAGGAAGTCTACGTTATCTTCTTGCAAAGTGGCATGTTTAAAATGACTGGCCTAATACCGCATTATAATACATAGTAGATGTTGTTATGCAATTCCTTATGTATTCCATATTGTCACAAGTATAATGTGTTACCACTTGGAAAAGGAAAAAGTTAATATAATGTCAAGTATACAACTCCCGGTATAAGCCGATGATGTAGTACAGAGCAAGTAGGAGGTAACGTGACAATTTCCTCAATGAAACGTCCAAAGTAATCGAAAAAGAATCAACATAACGAAATAAAAACAACATTTTTATCACTTCAATAGATTCGAACCGGATTCGACCTGTTGCATCATCAGTTTCACAAGCGATATGAGTTTATTTCATAAGAACGGTCTCGTCTACAACTACGAATACCAATAGACTGTGATGTTATCCCACGTGAACATAAAACACAACGAAGGCGAGTTGTGAAAATTAAAACAGTCGAGCAGCATGGTTATAAGAGCGAATTTTCGAAGAAATAACTGGTTTTATGTAACATTTGATGTTTGGAACATATCATCCAACCATTTTCTGCTGAGTAACCCCTCGGTTTGTAGATTGTTCGACGCCGAACACGATGGTGAAGTTAGAATTGCGATATCTCAGATTAGAGCAGACGAACCGTAAAGAACGTATCAAGTTAGGTCTAACAACCACTTTATCTTCAAAGTTCTCCAGTTTGAGAATGAAATTAGATATCGCAATTCTGACTTCACCATTGTGTTCAGTGTAATAAAAATCTTTGAAATGAGGTGTCACTTGTCGGTGACACTGTTTCATTTTTGGAATTTATGGGTACCTAATTTTCCTCTTTTCAAACTCCAGGAAACCCCTTCCTCAGAGTGGCCCGATTCTGCCCATCTAAGAACTTATCGTTTCGATTGCCAAGACTGATATTCTGTACAAATTTGAACTTTTTATCTCAATACTATCGTCTGGAATGACATATACATACAGTATAATTATATTATATACGATTTTAGGGAAGATACAGGAATGCCCTGGTAGACGACTGGAATTATTAACATCCTGCAATTATAGTGTAATAAAAATGTATCAATGGATTGTTTGTTAATTTATTAAGTGGATTTAGTTTTTTAATTTTTATTTTATTTATTTATATTTTGAGTAATATATTGTAATATGAAATGTAATAGTTATTTAGATTTAGATCCGAATCCCGGCTAATAGAAAGCACTTAAAACAATAAAAAATCACATCAAATCCATCAGTAAAACAGGCCGGAGGGAGATGTTTTTGGAAGATAATAAATCCGTTGTGGAAATATTTTCAGTGTTTATTGCTTGAAATAATTGTATTGAAATAATTAGAATTATTCTAGTCGCTCTGAATATCCTGGATAAAGATTTCAATAGTTCTCCAAGATGGTTAAAAAATAACCCGCTGTAATGAGAATTTTCCTAATAGAAATAACCGAGAAGTTGTAACACATCGGCGTATCACGGAAATGAATGGTCTCAGCCGTTCCATTTTTTGTCACTTTTCGATCAAACTGCCGGTTCGAAGCCTATAAAACTCGTAGTGAGGCATCAAGTTTGGGAGGGCGGCCCACACTCATCGCCTTAAACGCTAATGTTTACTCTTTTTTTTTCAACCAAGCGATCCGTAGTAAATATCGGGATCCTGATAACTAATTACATAAGGGACACCTCCGGAGCGTAGGATGATGCCCACCACACGTCGTCTCGCCTTGACCCACTGGTCCGTGTTGTCCCTCTGACGATATTCCGTAGGTTTACGAAGCCGCGTGAAAACCCCAACTGAACAAATGACTGACAACGACGGATTGATTGATTTGAGATACCGAGTCGCTTCGTGAGAAGGTAAGAAAAACAACATCGCGTGGACCACTTCACGATGATCCGCCATCATTCATATCTTGCTAAACACCAGGCAATTAAACGACTCTTTTCCATGGGCGACGCAAAGACTATACGAAAACACCGAGCTCGTTCTTCTACAAGGACCATCACGAATTACAAACTTCATTTTTTTCTGCGTCTATTTTCATTACTCCAAGTTTAACACTTATTAGCTCTTGACCTACGAACTAAATCACTCGCGACGAAATCGTGGAAACCCATGTTAAGAAAAAACAAGAGTATTTGAAACAATAGTTTATTTCCACTGAAATAGGATGAGTTGATCAAAGCGAAAGGAGAAAACGTATTGCTAATGGCTCCTAAGGTGAAAGGATTATTATTGTGTTATTAGGAGATTATTATTGTGAAGGACAAAGTGAAAGGATTATTAGGATTAGTTGCCACCAAGTGAAAGGAAACAACATCATTTAAACACTTGCCTAACCTGTCACTCTTAATAATTTCGAACTTTTCAAGTACATTCAACTTCCTTTCCTTTCTGGCACAAATGAGGGAATTCGATAAATTGCCGGTCTGCAAGATCAAAACTGAACAAGCTATACACAATTTCGGTGTCGACGTCACCCTTAGGTTGCTCCTGGTGGGCACCAGCAATGTTTCCGAGTTTCATTGGTAGTTTTCACCTCAAGATCATGATGGAGCTTTATCATGTACCAGCACCCATCAACTCCGTTCCTGAGCAGAAAAAATTACCCTCTGGGCTGGCCAGGCTTACAGCTACACTCAATAAGTTCACACTGGATTCAGGATTTGGTTGTATGAGGGTAATTTGTTTTGCACAGACAGATTTGATCGACCAGTAAATATAAGATATGAAGAGGGAATGTTAAGATGAGCATTTGTTCTCGTTAGTCTTTGGCTTCGGTGTATAAATACTTTAGATAATGAACGAAGAAAATCACTTTAAAAAATCCGGGAACTTGATCGCATGATTAGTAATGGGAGCCAAAAGGCCCCACTGTCAAGAAACTAGTGTGAAAGATAAAATGCATCATTTTTAGATTCAAGGGGCTCCTAGCCAAGCTACACAGGAACCTTCCTGCACAATTTCACTAAATATTTGAATTGCACTTGTCAGATAGGCATTTCAGTAAAAATACCAGGAGAATACTTCGAGATGGAGAACATAAGGGCCGGAGTACCTCAAGGACATGTCTTTGGTCCAGTACTGAGTTTGATTTTTGCAAGGGATATCCCTGAACCAACAGAGTCTACCACTGCAATTTTCGCTTGCGATACGGCGATTGTAGCAATTGACAATTTTACCGAAGTAGTGAATTGTGATATAACCTTAACATACCAAGAAGTTGATCCCATACCTGTGCATATAAACTAAGCGACAATTCCACCTCGTAAGTAAATGCAGCAAAACAATGGAGTATGAAAAAAAAGAAAATATAATAAACCGAAATTTAAGAAATTGTACTGGGTACTTGGGAGACATTCACAGATGTCAATCCACTGCTACACTATCAAGTGATGAAAGCCAGTTTGGACCTATGGTTGCCAATTCTGGGGTTGCTCCGAGAAAAGCTATAACAAATGGAGACTCGACAGAACAAAATACTTAGGAGATTAGTTCATGCCCCCTGGTACGTTCGAACAGTTTTTACCACCGCCGGGATCTTGAGGTAGAGTTGGTTGATGAGACCAACAGAAAACAGGGAGTGGAGACTCCACGAACACCAAACCATCCTGGACAAACAGTGCAGTACGGCAATTGAGGAAGACCGTTCAAACCATCAATAATAATAATAATCAATAATAATAAAAAAATCCTTTAGATTAGCCCTAATTTAATTGCTGTCATCACAAAGCTACCAATAAACACAGGCCCAAACGAAGACTATTATTGTAAGATAGGTCCAATTTTGGAAGCTATAGGCAAGCTCCGCAGGAATCAGGCAAGTTATCCAAGTCGTGACAGGTAAGTAATGTCGCCTGGTCTCTGGTAGGTCCCTTAACCTCATAAATGTCACTGACATTGGGATGTTTGTACGGGTTTCCACAATAAACACGAAATAAATTTGAAACAATTTTAAACCAGTCTCAGTTCTCTACATTTCCATTTAATATTTGGGGAGACTATCATAGCAACCAGTTGAGACTGTTCTCCCGACCAAATGAAGGAATCGTACGTTTTAGTTCAATATCTACTGACCACGCCTTTTTGTTAACACTTTCGACGGCCCTTGAAACTAAAATGATTGTAGGAGCGGTAGTGGTATCAGAGTGAGCTACAGAAGGGACGATACACGCGTTGCCGTTCATGACAGGATACCACTAATAGTATGTAAACAGGCGGGTAATTACATTATTAACAACCCAATCACATGCAATATACGGGGTTTCCATGGTGCACTGCATCGTATTCTCACCCTTCGTGGAGTGCAGTAATGAACCGAAAAGCAAGTTCATTCATTTCGAACCTTTCCTTCCGAAACGCCTAAGATAGGATCTGTTATAGCCGCATGAAACGCTGTGGAAGAAGAATTTCTGTGACAATACCGTTGCTCATCTCGTAATTTTGAAAACTAACTGAATATTTTCTAGTTAGTCGAACTAATTCGATAATTCCTTTAATTCTCGACACAAAACTCGGATTTTTGATAATATCAAAAATCCGTGAAAAATTGAACATATTATGTTCAATTTTGGTTTATTATCTTCGATAATGAACCATTGGAATCGCCCAAAGAAAAAAAAATTTTAACCCCCCCTCAAAATTTGTTGGTTTACGTTTCAAGACACGTAGATTCAGAAAATCGAATAAAAAAAAATCCGTCCGTCCGCCGTACGCCGTCCCCCGTACGCCGTACGCCGTCCGCGCCACTTTGCCCAGTTAGCGTTGAGTTAAAATTACGAAATTCGGTTTCTGGGTTTGGACTAGCCCCACAATGGTCCTCGAAACTTTTCATAACCCTAGGTCAAGGGGAAGGGGTTCAAAACGAAATTTAAAATTTCGACAATGTCATATCTCAAAATATTTAACTGAAACGTGTAATTTTCAGTTCACTTTTGAATGACCTGAAAAATTACGAATCTTTTAAGACCAATTGGATTTTTGTGCGACCAGCCGTTCGTTCACAGTGAGCGCGCTAAGGTTTAGGAAAAACACTAATCTTTCGCGTCGAAAACGGCCGTTATGTGACCCAACCCTCAGACGCCCAGAATAAAACTACCTTTTGTCATCTTCCCGGTAAACTACAGTCTAGAAATTTTAACCATGAGTCGGGGATAGACCACATTGCAATATTTACTCGGTTTCTCATCTGTAAAATTGTTTAAATAATACCTTTTTGTTTAAACAAATTAAATTTTGATGATGAGCTAGATACTTGAAATTTTAAATATAGGTCAGAAATGGATGACATTTCAATATTCACTCGGTTTGTATGACATGGTATGAGTATGGTAAGGTATATTATTGTATGTATGATTTAGTACAGTATGATAAGACAGAAAAGAAATTCGTATGGTATGGTATGAGTACGGTGAGAATATGGTATGGTGCCGATTTGCAACACAGTCTGGTATAGACAGAAGGGTGATCTGCACAAGGAAGATAATAAACCGTTGTGTCAAGAATTTGCAGAGTTTTTCAGTTTTTAACTACAGGTTTTGACAGGTGTCTCGTGGAACTCAGTGCAGCTCGACTTCAGTGAGCTATTAATATGAACTCGCTCGGTCCCATCACTTTCTGAAGTTTGACTTGCAGCGGTGACTCTGGGAAACGATTGCGCGATATCCGATCAACTTGTTATTATCTGTGACCGCCATTTTCTCTTTCTGAGTCCGTCAGCGGTGGACAGCAGCATGAATTGGGCTACGTCACCACTTCCTAAGCCGAACCCTTTCAAGGTGCTCTGATTTCATGTTGGCAGCGCCTTCCCCTCAAGGCCCACTTACTTATCCGAAGGCGAACCTCCTCTTCTTCCTCCGGCACGAGAGATCTTCCGACTTCACTTCACTGAACCAATTCACAGATTTTATAATAACTTGTGGTTTATTTAATGCAAGGCCTGAAGGAAGAGCGGTCTGAGAGTATCTTTCTCTTCGGCCTTTCATTACTTCTTCTATGACTACTGGGTACGACTGACCAGGTGAGATCACGTGAGATTTGGGTGTCCTTTTAGAATCTCCAAGAATATTATCTTTTCAACTCCGAATGCTATGAATTAATTCTGTTTCATTTTGAATTTGAGGGCACCATTGCCGACGCCGTCAAATTCACATTTCTAATCCATAAAACCCGAAATAAGCTGTTGGTTCTTTCATTTTGTGGGGCTCCCTGGAGCCATTGTGACAGCAAAAACTATACCGTGAATTCGGAATGTCTAATGAGTGTACCCTTAAAATTTCAAGTCTTAAGGCCGATAAATTGTTCAAAGAAAAAAAACTATATTTGTAACTGAAACTAAACCATTTTACCTTACAAGAATTGGACGAACATGATGACGATGAAGAAGAAAAATGTAATTTTAAAAATAAAATATCGCCTACCTTTTTTTTAAAACCACATTTTTCAAAATTATCACTCAAAACATGTGATAACTATGAATATTACCTCTATACAAAAATTCCTAGTCATTCTAGTCATTATTCCGCGTAATTTAGTAACTAAAGTATGTCTAGTCATCATGCATTTTTGTATGATTTTACCAGAAGTTGCATTCACCGTGTTTTTACGTTCTAATAAAATTAGTTTTTTTTAACTCGTCCCAAATGACAGCAACCTATTCCCTAATCCCTATTAGATATTTTCGTCTTATTAGGCCTTGTGGATGACATTTCAACCTAAAAAAAATTCTTGTTCAAAACTAGATGGTAGGTACACATTTTAAAAAAAAAAGAGATTTGTATTCTTCATTTTCATTTAGATTTCTATGGAAAACAAATGTCCAACGTACTACTGGTCGGAGTGACAATGGTATTTTTACTCATATCAATATTTCAATTTTGAAGAGTTTTCGTGGACATTTTACATTTCTAGATCAGCTGTTTTCCCCACTTTGGGGTGGGTTAATGGGGAGCAATACATCGAGCGAACTCCATAGAAATTTTAGGCCACAAGTGGCCACATGACCATCATCTCAGTTACAATGAAATTTTATTGTGGTAGTCAGATTTGAATGAGACCTACAAAAATAACAAGAATAGTCTGACTATTGATTTTGGATCATTGTAATATCGAAAACATTCGCACTTTGATGAAGGAGGAGTGAAAGATGGAAGGAAGGGCTACTCTACTGAGGAACTATACCATAATCCATACGTTTCTTATCAATAAAAACAAAACTGGTGTTACCCACGCGGAACGCACGGTTCATTTCTTGATAAGGGACATTCCGGATTCAGGCTCTCGTATTTTTCCCTACGCCCTCCCTGCAGTGAGAGGGGTAACAGGACTAACAGGAGGACGAATGCCAAGGTCGATCCGGGAAGAAGGACCACAAACAAAGGACAGGTTCCCCCGCCGCAGGCCTAGTCAACCAACAGGAACAAAACTCGGCGGTTCTTGGATTATGAATACGCACATGCGCCGAAGGATCCTCGTCAGCGTTGACAAAATCAGTTGTCGGAGGATGTTGGATTTGTTGGATTCAGAACGTACTTTATGACATCTCGACGTCAGTTACCGGTAAGACACAAGTTGGTTTGTAGAAAAGGGATGGATAAAATGGATAGATTTTGATGGATAGATAGATAAAATAGAATAGCTTTTGAACGGGCAGTTCAGTGAAATACATACAGGGAGTTCACTAGACCGCTGGAGCTGACGCAAAACCCACTTTGGCTGTGACACTTTGAAACTGTGTAAGAGTCCCAAGTAATTATAAAGGTAGTCCATGTGTAGCCCATAAATACTAAAGTTGAAGACCGCTGTGTAGGGACACAAGTTGCTAACTCTTAAAATGAAAAGCGTGGGACCCCTCCACATTTTTTTGTTTTTGTTTAAATAACGTCGGTGAAACAGCAACATGCTATAAGTCAATTTTTGGCCAAAATGAGTTAGACATCATTCCTTATTCAAATTTTCGCGCCGGATCGACTGGAGAAGTCAGTTTCTCAAAAAAAAAAAAAAGACTCCCTGGGAAGTTATTGATAGTGTTGCCAACAAGCTATAATTCAGTTTGAAACCAACATGCTATAAGTCAGTTGTTTTACAGTGCAGTTGTGGCGAGGCAACGACTCAGCATGGAAGACGACGAAACCAGTAAACAGTTGTAAACAGTTTTCTGTCTCTCCTGAAAAGTTGGGAAAAATGAGTTATAGCATGTTGCTGTTTCACCGACGATCAACCACTAGTTGATTTATCCGTGTACAAATGCGATTATATTTTCATTTTCGAGCGTACGTCGTTTCCCATATTAGAGACCTTTAAGAAGTCATAACCTCCTGGATCAGTATGTCTCGTTATTTATAGCGAATTTTCCAAGAAAATGAAGTTATTGTCCTCAGTCCAAAAAAAAAAAAAAAAAAAAAAAAAAAAAAAAAAAAAAATACCCATAAATTCCCATAAAAAATTACCCATAAAGTCTGACAAGTGACACCTCATTTGGTCGTTACTTGAGATGTTCTTCACGGTTCACCTGCTCTAATCTCATAACAGATTTCGACATAACCATTGTGTTCAGCGTTGAAAAATCTTTAACCTGAGGTATTGGCAAAAGGTATTCTGCCTCTTACCAGCCGTCTGACGTCATACGCTCGTGCGTCATAGGCTCTGACGTACTAGTTGCCTCCTGCCAGCCGTCTGACGTCATACTCTCGTGCGTCATAGGCTCTGACGTACTATTTGGCCTCCTGCCAGCCGTCTGACGTCATACGCTCGTGCGTCATAGGCTCTGACGTACTAGTTAGCCTCCTGCCAGCCGTCTGACGTCATACGCTCGTGCGTCATAGGCTCTGACGTAGTGGCCCGCCGGTCGCTTGTGTTCTGACGTGATCTGAGGGAAATGTTTCCCGTTTCAGTTTATGTGCCAAAGCAAAGACATGAAAATGTCAAAAACTATGTAAATAGGTACCTAAGCCCAACTGTAATGTCAATTTTCTGACAATGAGTTTTCGACTATAGTTTTCATACCTTTTCACTTAAGTACTTATTGCAATTTGAGACTGATAATGAGCTGTTGGGCCACTACTTTCAAGGCCAAAGTAGAAGATTCTCAGCTGTGCTTTGTGAAAGATGTTACAGATAAATTAAACCCTGTATTGATTGGGAAGACAAAGATGAGGACAGGAGATACATTTTGCCAAGTGATTTTGTTCATTTTGCAATAATAAGTTACCAACTTGTGATTTTAATTAAACATTTATCTTGTGATTTTATTTATTTCGTAATGTGATTTATTAATAGTGCACAGCTAGTGTGTAATGAATCATGCAAAGTATTTCTCTAGTACTTGACAATACTTTTCTTGAAATTAAAACTGTGCTCTACATTTTGACATTTTATGCCTTTACTATGGCACATAACTCAAAAAGTGTGACATTACGGTGTGACGAAGAAAGCATTATGAAAAATGTCGGAACTTTAACTTCGCCAGTTATCATCGTACAAAAATCGTTCACCACTCGTTGGATAGCTCTCGATTTACCTAACCATACCACTGCGGAGTGCGTGGCCGACAAGCTGCGGTATGAACGTGATTGTTTAAATACCTGTGTGTAATCATTATTGAAGTACTACGAGGGTTTGTGTCCACACTTGTGAATCAGTTACAGCTGGAAGACGCCCAACAGTTCTGGAATTTCATTCAGATTGCAGACGCAGAACAGGTTGAACGTTTTGATCCGCCGTGCAATTAACGATTTATACCAGCCAAGAATTTTACATGGATCATTTATTTACACGTGTATACACCATTTTAATTTACAATTGTGTGCACTGACTAAACAAACGATAATTGTGTTTGTTGGCAATGTTGATTCGCTTTTGTGAATACACGCGTCCGAGAGCTGGAAAAATCTTCAGGCGCTGGCAGAAGACTGGAAATCGCATGTCCACTTGTGATCTCAGGGCCGCACAGTGGTCGGAAAACCGATTTTATGGGAGCAAAATTATCTATGAATATGGGGTCGAAAATGGACCCCATAATATTCATCCATAATGTATCAATCAGAATTTCATTAAAAGGTGCTCCTTGTTGGCAATGTAAGAGGTAGATGCAAACAAATGTTATTGCTGTTGCAAATAATGTAATATACTTGGTAATGCGACATTAAATATAATATATTTATGTTTGAAAAACATATTATGTTTGAAAAAATTACAGATTCCTAATGATAATATAAATTATAATAAAACGAACTCAACAGTATAATTACGCAATAGGTGAAACACCGTTTTTCAGCACTGAAACAGTTGAAAAACAATAAGTTGCAGCTAGTAGCAGCTGATTTTGGTTTTAATAATCTACAGGAACATTACTGAAGAGATCCATGAAAGGATCTTGTTTAAAATAAGTCAAGTTCTGTTTTGGCAGACTTAGAAAGTTTCGTAGGGTAGGGGAAAAAAATTGTCTCCATCAATTTTCTAAATACGATCAAATGTTTTTAAAATATTTTTCTTGCATGAAATATGTTTGTTAAGAACCTATTAGAGGAGTATTCATCTTAGGTAGCACCAGAAACTTGTCAGTTAAACGGGCGAGCATCTACTACTGATATGTACCTAGTACGGATCGCTATTGCATCCGAACGGAATGCGCGTCCTAACGTATTTATCATTTTCATTTTTACTATTTTTAGTCCCATAAAATCAGTTTCCCGACCAATGTGGGCCGTCTCCATTTGCGATTCGAGTCTCATGACTCTGATGTACACGAGGCTGGACGAATCAATGGAGGATGAAGTTGAACGAAACAAAATCCATTCATATAATCTTCCCAAATCTGAAGACAGACGTAATACCATTAATGGTCAACTCGTAAACAGTATTTATCCGTATGCCGATAAGATGAAATCGTCACGACTCGCTAAGTGTGGATAGTTGGTGATCTATAGACCACATAAAACGCTCTGAAGTATTACACAAATGTTGTTAGATTTAGTAATAGAGGGGTGACATGAATAAACAATTTATTATAAACCTTAATAGTTAGGATAAATCCCGATAGACGCTCTCCGTCGTCTAATGGGCTAATGGTCGGTTAAAAGGGGTAAACCTGAGCAGCTAAACAGAACGTCGCGTTGTTCAGGACCTGAGTTGTGGGCTAAGACCTCTCAACTGGCCGACAGTTCGTTCACTCCGTGATTGCATTCCACGGCGCATTCTTCTTATGCCCGGACGAAGACTTGGAAGTTGGCGATCTATCACAATTAAGAGTCTCGTTAGTTCCAGGACGTCCGTGTGAACGTTGGTAGCGCTGTCGACTTATCACAGCTGATAACGGAGTCTTAAAGGAGTAACGGGCGGCGGCGGTGTTGAGAGACGGAGAGTTCGAGCTGCGAGATTCACAGCTTACAGTGAGAGACACTAACGTGAAGTGATTCAGCTTATGGTTGATAATTACATGGGACGTCGAACGGTTTGCTTAGAGCAGTAAATATGTAACGACACATTACTGTCGGAATCAGGTGCACAACTGCATAACCCCGACAGTAGGGATTGCAGTAAGTGGAAAAACATCGATGTTTAAAACTCGAAGTTCCGGTAGGTTTTGTACCAAAATCCGTTTCAGACCATACTGAATTCACTGCCAAAAAAACACCAAAAATCATACATGTCGTATTCAAATTCGTTCAAAAAATCTATCTTGGCAATCGAAAGGCTAAGTTCGTAGATAGGCAGAATCGGGCCACGGTTTTTGGGTATTTTAAGGGGGGAAAATGACCCATAAATTCCAAAAATGAGACAGTCTCACAAGTGACACCTCATTTCAACGATTTTTCAACACTGAACACGATGGTGGAGTCAGAATTGCGATATCTTATTTCATTTTATAACTGGAGCACTTTGAAGATGAAGAAGCGTGGTTGTTACTTGAGATGTTCTTCACGGTTCATCTGCGCTAATCTGATAAGTTATCCTATGAGGAGACTCTGGATGAGTCTCAAAACCAATTTTGTGATATCACCTGTGGTGATTTGATATAAGATCTATGATATCTAATCTGAAGTATGACTTGAGGTTGAAGGAGCAAGTTTGGGAACTCAGTGCCTCATATGTATTCCAATCCCGTTTGATGCCAAAACGCACAATTCCATACCATTGTTGGTGATTTTAGATTTTGATTTTGTTATATTAAAATTTTTACCGTGATTTTGGCGTTATTTCGTACAACTTTTCTGTCATCGAATTTTTGCTTCCCTTCGAACTCGTGATTGACACGTAAATTTTATGCATTTTTGAATGGATCATCGGCTGCACTTCTAAAAACCCCAGCTTCGTCTGGAATTTCACGACTTTTTTGCGCCCATTTCAATATCCCGTTTTTCATTTACTCGAATATGCAGTATAAAAGCGGTCTGTCGCAAATGGACCCAATTGGGGAAAAGTGAGCCAATTTACGTTCCCCACATTCCCCCGATTTTCACCTCCCCCGGGGTCGGTCTCTCGTGGGCGACGACGGGACGGTTTGCTATTCGGCGGCCGTTGTCACTGAATCGCCTCGTTCTCGACGGTTCCTATTCAAAGAGAACCGTTGGGCCGCTACGTCCCATCACCTTCCCGCCGTGACGGATCGTTCTACATGCCCCCTCCACCGCCAGTCAACTACATACAACTCGCACTCCCCCCCCCTGAAACGACACTTTTATGCACCGTCGATCCGTAGGATCATGTCAACACGGTTTTGGCGCCCAAAAGGACGCAAGTCAATACGTTTTATTGGATCGATAGTGAGCCGAACCAAAGAGAGTCGCTCTTGTTCAAAAGTTGATGCTTTGTTGCTCTTCTTCCGCCTGTTGATAACCCGGAATAAAGATATAAATTTTGAATCAAAACCCTAAAATCTCAACGCCAAGCTTACATGAATTCTCCTCCGGTAAATCAATTGCCCGATTCTGCCGATCTACGAACTTAGCCTTTCGATTGCCTAGAGAGATTTTTTATAGAACTGAGGAAATCCAATGCAGGTGTTCCACAAGTCAGTGCCCCATACTGTATTTTCTGTTCACAAGGGACATACTACAACTAGTGGATACATGAACAGCAACTTTTACTATTGACACTGCTATTCTTGCAGTTGGAAACTGCGCTGCAAAAGCCACCAGTAAACTACAATTTGCTGTCAATTATGTCCTAAAGCTATGTGTAAACCTGAGACAAAGTCTCGAGGCCGATCTTGGGGGGGGGGGGGGGGGGGGTGTTGGCCAAATTGGAAGTTTTAATCTAAATTCTATCGTCTGTAATGACACATACATAAATATATATGCAAAATATGATTTTCGGTGTGTTTTGGCAGTGAATTCAGGATGCTCTGAAAAGCATTTTGGTATGAAGCATTTTGGTATGCAGATGGAAACAAGGGACCATTGCAGAAATATGAGATATGGTAAGCAGGTAGTAGAGAAGGCTTAGCTTATGTATGAGATTTTAAATTTGCCAATGCGCATTCAGATAGACATCCAACTTAAGAATGACAGTCAGTTAAACTTTTGTTTCCCAACCTGTCTTGATGGAATCCCGAATGGATACGGAATCGATATTTGAACTTAATAAAATATGCCTACATAGTTTTGGTGCCTGTTTTGTGATCGTCGTCTACAGCTTTTGGTTCGAAGCTCCGATTTTACAGGAACATACGCGTACATCAAAGTCATGAACGTTTGGTACCAGTTGGCTGACCCACTATTCTGGTAACTCGTTCAATAAACTTAACCATTAGACGAGAATTAGGAAACTTGTGACGCTCGTGAAGGTGTTCATATTTGGACTTTTATGGTTCACAAATCGTTTTAATCGTCAATAGGTTGAAAGCGGTTGAAGGCAGTTCGAGAAAGTTACTTTGGAAAATTCCCTCTTCAGGTCATTAGTGGAACTTTTTAAAATTATCATTTAGTGACAAAGTATGTAGTTCTAAGGTGCAAATGACGTACTGCTTCCAGTGAACTAAAACAACCAGGTTATTTGTCGGTAATTGCTTCCTACCATTTTCTACGTAGTATCAACCTTTACAGTAATCCATTCCCACTTGATTATTTCCATGTAAACTGTGTCTGTGGTCACGCGATGCCCATCAACGCCACTGTTGCATCGTTTTCAGGCTCAGGCATTTTCCGGAATTATATTACGACAGCGACATGCGAGAGCTGTAAGAAAGGTATGCGAAGGTAAACCTGGAAGCAGTACAAAGGCCTGCAGACGAAGTGGACGAGTTTGGAAGGAGGAACAACCCAAGTTTCAAGATGTCTGTACAAGATTTCTGTACATATTATGAAACGCTAAATTCACACTCGTTCTTTTCATACTGTGAGTCTAGGGTGACTTGATATTGTCGGGAGAAAACCAAACCTTTCACTTAACTTCAGAAACCCCCCCCCCCCCCCCCAACCCCTTTAGGTCCTTGTAGGACCTGTCTTCTTCCACATAAAAATAAACATAAACATATATCAGCTTGCAATTTATATGATGTCAATACCTATCAACCCACAACCTAATGAGATTTGTAGTTGTTTTTCACTAATTTTACATGTCCACGAATACCTACCTGAACAAGCAATACGATCAGCCAAATAAAGATATAGTCACACACAAACCCAGATTAGAAAAAAAATAGGTAACTAATAGTACTTTATTCTTAAAAGAAGATAATTTAGTTACAAAAAGTCAAATAAATTTCGTGACTTTTCACAGTGCATCATATTGCAGACAACATGATTGGTTAATAATCTTCTTTGTGCAGATCACCTTCTGTCTAGATCACTAAATGATAGATTAATTATTATTATGAATTATCAATAATTATTAATAATTATTATCAAGTAGGTAGTGAAAATAATAATTAATTATTGCTAATGATTTATAATTATTGTTATCAGCTGAACCGGTATGAACATTGAACCGACAGGCTGCCGCATGATTAACACCCATGAGGCCTCATTGTGAACGAACGGCTGTCTTGAACATTTTTTTAAAATTTAACACCAATGTGAACCAAAAATTATACCTACCGCTCATTTGCAGTTTTCGAGATATATCTCGAAAACTGCAAATGAGCGGTAGGTATAATTTTTGGTTGCATTTTTCAAAATATATGCATATATGCATTTTTCAAAATTTTAAAATTCGTTTTGAACATTGGGTTATGAAAAAGTGTGGCGTTGATCCGAACCCGTGAATCAAATTTCGTAATTTTAGCACAACGCTAACTGGGCAAAGTGTAACTGGGTATCGAAGATAATAATCCAAAAATGGGGATTACTTGAAAACGCATCGAATGCTTGGAAAATCTTATGATCTAAATTTGAAGTGGGTTATTCGTGTAGGTATTTTTTCGAGCTCTTACAATGTTGTAATTTCTCGAAAATCTCGGTAATTTGATGGTGAAAACATAAGGAAAACTGAATAAAGTCAAATTCTTCTTCCTCTTCTTTCTCATTTATTCTTACAGACAAATCAACAAGGCGGCTCCAAAGGTGTTAGATCTAAAATATAGATCTTCTATTGAAGGGAATAGAAAAGGCCGTAAACAGTTTTGAAGTCAATTGGCTGTAGACTGACTTGAATTATAATCTGTATTTGATGAAAAAAAGGGTTCTAAGCAGGACTATCACTCGAAATCAGTACCTTTCGAGGTCTTTTGGCGATTTTCGTGGACGCCGCGCTTCAAAAGTCGATGTGTGGGCGTAAGGGAACAACATCAAGCTGTGTAAACCAGAGTAGGTGGTACAGTGAACGAACCGTATCTCACCATTCTCATACAAAATCCATGATTGGAATAGGGAGTTTATAGAGAATGTATAATCTATATTATCGTAACCCTGTAAGTTTCTTATAACGAATAATCACATATTTAAATGGTTTTTCTAGGCCAAGTACAAGGAAAAATAACTCATCCATAAGGATTTAGAGTTATAATCGGACGCTATGGACGTCTCAGACAAGTTCTTAGTCCTGATGTACAAGTCAGCGAATAGGCTTAAATTTCCAGGTGGCTTTGTGCGACATAATATCACTTGCTTAAGCGCTGCACAGTCACTGTCACTTTTAGACGATTGTCCCAAAGCGTTTACTAGACCAGTTTCTCGACAGAGTGGGAGAATAGTCTGCAGACTTGGTTTTGGTTTTTCAATACTGAATTATGGCATCAAATTCCATGGATTTGAACCTTTTAACGATTTTCTTGAAGAAGTTTAGACGTTCACATTAAGGACAAGAAACTGGTCTAAAACCGTATCACTGTATTCCATAATGTCTACCTAAAAGATTCGGTCTTTATATATATTTCTGTACAATTGAGTTTCTGCAGAAATAAACTGTCAGAATTTGGGAGATGAGTGGCTGTGCAATAATGGGCAAAATTCCTGCTCGAGTGACCACTTGTGTGCAACCCAGTAATTCGACTGTGATTCGAATTTAAATGTTCGAATGATCACAGTTCGAATAATGTTCCGCGTTCGAACGGCGTGAATGAGGAAGTATCATGAAACGCGAATCATTACCCTTCGAGTGGTTATAACGCCGAGCACGTAATTACGAGTATACGCGTACGCAGCCTCTATACTCTCATAACGGGGTGTGAAAGGCTCTTCGAGGGGACTTGAAACTCGCAAGAGGCTCAAATGTATGTCACAGCAGTTCAGAAGAACGTTAACGTAGTTGTCGCTCTAATGAGCTAAAACTGCTCAACGGCCCTCAGCTGTATCAATCTTCCTTTGAAAAGCGCTAATTCGGTGAGTGGCCGATGTTTAGCTCACGATTTATGACTCAGCTATTCGGGTAGGCAACGTAACTGCTACAACAGACTCGGAAATGGTCCTAGATACCTGCGAGGTAGCATCTGAAGCAGGCCAACTGCTAACTGTACATCAAGGCATGACGATGCTGGGTGGCCGAGGACCTCATTCCCGACCGTCCGATTTTTCAATACCAACCCAAACAGTTAACAGCAAACGTGCGTAAATCAAAGAATTATTACACCAACTGTCAACTGTCATAAAGAATCTATATAAATAACAGAAATCCACATTCATGCAGCATGGCTATAAGAGCGAATTTTTTACAAATGACTGGTTCTATGTTGAATGTCTCCATTTTATTGGTTTTATAATTTTGTCTCCTTTTTTTGCCGAGAAACACCTCAGTCAATAGTTTTTTTTAACGCTGAACCTGATTGTGAAGTCATAATTGCGATACCAGTAGATTAGAGCAGTTGAAACGTGAAGAACAGAGAGTTTCCCAAGGTATTTCGAAGCTGCAAACTTGTAATACTATAGTATACTCACACTCATAACAGCATACCGGGAAATCAGCAATTTTGTTTTGGACCTAAGGGCATTTTTTCGTCAGTGGTGACTGGCTTAAAAGCCCACGTCATCTACCGAATCTTCTGTAAGTGTGAAAAGCCGTACTATGGAGTAACACATTTTCATTTAAAAACCAGGATATACGAGCACAAACATAGTGTCAATGTCATGCGAAAAAATCCAAGCAAAAAAGACCTCACAGATCCAAACAGTGACCTCAACATAACAGGGTTACAGCATATGAAAGCAATAAATTTAAGAATGATATAAAACGAAAATTAAATCAAGAGTAAAATAACGTACGGGCCGCAGTAAAATCACAACCATCAAAATTTAAGTAAATGCTATGAACATTTCATTCCTACGATCCTCACAAATGCCTTCTACCACTCAAAATTTCAAGCAAGTAGCTCCTTAAAACACTCACAACTCCACAATATCAATAGCTCATCCCAGAAGCCCAACAGGAAATACTCGCACTATCCACCAGACAATAAGTACATCGTCCATAACCTTCTCAGTTTAGTACTGGAAGTCTGTAGGAGAACAAGCACTCTTTACCACTTTCAGCAAAACCCGTAAAGAGTCATACATTTTTTGTAGTCAAATCTCTAACCAAATTGTATGTAATGTTTACCAACAGACTCTATTACAATAACGATCGTCACAATCTACTTCTTATACTTCTCAGCCGCCAGGTGAAGTATGCATTTCGGGAACAGGTAGTAGTTACTTGGAGCGAGGTATGTGTAGTGTGGCGGTTGTAGAAGCATGTCTCAATTGAATTCACAAAGCAGCTGAACTCTCAAAGCCAAAGTTATTCTCCCAGCACGTAGGATTATGGGCACAGACGTGTTTTGCTTGCCGATTAGGCGATATACGATCAATGCAGACAGACAACGTGGAGTAATGAAGGATTTGAGAAGGGCAATCCATAAGAAACTGCGAGGAATGTTGTCAGAAGGTTCAAGACAACGAAAGAATGACGGTTCACCTGCTTGGCGCATTCAATTGGGACATCATTCCCCGCTGCACCCAACAGAACTCGCTTCAGCCGACTTTTACCAGTTCCCGAAATTGAAAGTTCACATGGGCGGACGGCGCGGAGCTTCGAAAACGATGACGAACTGAAGTCGGAAGTGTTGCAGAAGCTGTTGCCGCGGCTACTAAAATGCGTCGAAAAAAAATGGGGTCTGTGAAAAGAATTGTTATTGATAGAGAATCTCTCTTAATTAGTTTAATTAGTTAGTCAAAATTAGTTTACTCTTATTTTTATGGGTAGAGAAACATAATCATGTTCATAAAAACCGCGCGATGACGTCAGAACGGCTGAAGCATCTGATTGGTCGGGGTGCACCTGTAACACGCGAGATGGACGAGGGGGCCCGACGGGTGACGTCACATGGGAACTCTGTTTTACGTCCGAGTTTCAAATCGATCAGATTTCAATTGTGATTATCGATCTCTGTTGTGTTTTTACGTGGAAACTGGTGTTTACGTGCAATAGCAACTCAATTAACATAATGAATCGGTTTTTTTCAATTTTCATTTCTCATGCGCATACCCTATTACGACTCTACGGAACAAACTATTCCTTCGATCTAGATTTTTTTTTTAAATAAATATTTTTTCTCGAAATTCATGCTGTTTATTCCTCTAGAAAATATGAAAATATAATTTTTAACAGCCCTGGTTTATTGGAATGCAAATAATTACTGTGTTTATCGAGGTTCGGTCAATGCTATAAGGTGGCTATTCAAACGTTATCGACGTTTTATGCTGTCTTTTTCAAGGAAATCCACCACATAATTTAGTTATGAAATTCTGTCGAAGTTTAAATTTTGTATGGAAGCCATCAGTTACCGATTTATTATTACTATAGATGTTGTTCTTTTACACAGAATTCCTTACTACTTATGGTTTATTTTCTTAAAAAAACAACAACGAAATCCCCCCCCCCTCCCCGTTCAAAATTTGATGGTTAACGTTTCAAGATACGTAGATTCAGAAAATCGAATAATAATAATCGCTCATGCAAATCGTACGTCTTGTTGGGTGGATTTGAGATCGGAGGTCGGATCGAAGAACTGAAGGGAGAAGCATAAATTAACGTTTATATAAAAAACCACCTAAGTGCGCTGTTTTTAACATTCGGAAAACGGTACTTGGGTTCTTTCTGAAATAAACGGATTATTTTCAAGACTGCCAAATAGCATTGCTGATATGGAACATAGGTTATTTCTGTAGTACGAGTAAAAGATGTACAGTGGAAGTCGCTTAGTAGAAAGGCGGTTAAAGGAATGTTACAAGGATGGAAAAGGTCAGGTCCCGATCGGTGTATATAACACATTGAAAATTGGCCTGATGTGGTGATCGGTAGGTCGTTTATAGAGAAGGCGGATTCGAGAACAGTGACGTTCCATGCATCCTCGAAGAGCAGCCAGTCCCCCGTCCGGATTTGTCACCTCTTCAGTATGCCGAGTTGATGGCGGTCGATGATTACCTAACTACGGCTGAAGAACTGACCGAGGACGACATATGTTTAGCAAGAATGCAAGTCAACGAAGGAGATGAGTCATCAAGTGACGAAGACGACACCGACGAAAGTCGACGCCCTGAAGAAGCTGATACGAAGTAAGCAAACGAGGCGCTTTCAGTTCTCACCAGATTCGTAAAAAGTTTATTGGTTACTGACAGACAGACAGACCCACGTCACGGACTATTTTAACAAAAATGATGATTATGAAAAATGATGATTGTGATACATAATAACCATAATTTTTCGCCAGTCCCGATGTGATCACTATTATAATAAGCGACTTCCACTGTATTTACCTTCAAATTGAACAGTACCAAAAAAACACACATTTTTGATATTTTGTCGCTTAGGTAATTTCTGAAATAAACGATTCAAATTGGAAGGGAAATTGGTATTGTGCTCGTGTGTATACAGTGGACATTACGAGTTTTCTTCCGATTTGCATGACCAACAAGACGTACGATTAGCATGAGCGTGTAAACGGGCTTTTATAATGCATCAGGGGGGACGGTAGAGACGACCATGTGGTGCTAATCCCTCCCTTATGGCATAATAAATTAAAATAATCTCGTTATAAGCATATGTAAGAGTATATAATACATAGAGTTACTGTGGTTAGCTACGGTACAAATCCGTACATTTTTCACTCGTTACTCCTCCAGGAGAGAGTAGGTAGGTACTAGTAATTGGGATTGGTATGAAGGTTGATGTGAGACGTGAAGGGACTTGTCGGAATGAGCCCTCATCCCGCTGGTGAGAACGAGTTGGCCACATACAGATGCGAAATGAGTTTGGAGGTTCGTGTTGGTATTGAGATTCCATCGAGATATCGGTCCAGTCAGTGGCTCACTATCCTTCTCAAACTCATCTCGTTACCCTTCATCACATTTCGAGTGGCTCCAAAATGTAGCGTCGGATCGGATGTGGTGCTGGTTCAATCATCTCGCAATCCTCGTTCATTATGAGGCCGATACCGAAGAACAAGCTGATCTCAGAACTTCGGAACTCACTAAGGGAAACAGTCCCGGGAGGTGTAACGGGTCACGTTAATAGTCGACGGTTCTGGTGGGCGCGGGCGTAATGTACCAATTGATTTATGTGCTCGTATCTGCATTCTCGACTTCGTGCTTTCCCGTAACAAGCTCACGCCGAATCTCAATTTCAAGGCGGCCAGATGGTGCGTGTCTTATTGTGATTCATGCGTTATCAAGACCCTGCTGGCACTTACCTACCCGTTAACAATTTCCCCTCATAGGACCCGTTCAGGGCTTTGATGTTGTGGGACCCATTAAACAATAGTGAGTTCCTAGTAAATTCGTCGACCGAATCGTCTCGAAAGAAACGAGTACTACTGCGCATCTGTAGAACTCGGCTGTATCGTATCGTACCTAAATACGACAGACCTATTGGGTCCAAGAATATGAATCTTGACTGTGAACCGCATCCCTAAGTAACCTGACATTCCGACAACAGTATTTCGGTTTCCAGGAGACCACAAGTTCCAGTTCCGACGCAGGAATGAGTTTCGCACTTTTAAACACATTGGCTATCAATGTTTCATGAAATTGGCTCAGGACGTAACTTGGAGCTCGTATGGAGGAACCTTTTCAACCCATATGACGATAACTGGGCACATTCAATGTTTTTACGATTATTCTGTCTTTTTCGACTAGGAAAGGGGTTATCGATGTTTACCCGTTACTATGGTGAGTAGTTCATACTGAACCTATGAAGTGGTTTTTTGAATTAATAATTGACTGTAGGCAGAAATCTTGACACTCGGGTAGAGACTGCATTAGTTATCAATTTTCAGCCGGTTTTCAAGTGGAGTAAGATGTGGAGAATGAAGCTGAACGAGTGGAAGTCAGTTCATATCAGCTTCAAAAATCGAAAAATCTCAGTCTTAGATGTTGAGATCAACTCAACTAAACTACCGTACGCTGACACTTCAAGTACCTGGGGATGACTCTCGACTCCAATGTTAATTGGAATAACCACATCGAGAAGAAAATGCAGGAACTGAGGATAATGTTCAGAAGCATGTATTGGCTGATGGGAAGGAATTCCGTTCTTTCACTTCACAACAAACTGCTAATATACAAGCAGATCCTTCGCCCTGCCTGGACCTATGGGATTCATCTCTGGGGGTGTGCAAAAAAATTAAAATATTAAAAAGATCCAAACTTCGCAGAAGAAAATACTGAGAAGTGTAGTAGGCGCCCCATGGTAAATGCGAAATGATGATTTACACCGAGATCCGAGGATAGAGTCAGTAAATGACACAATTGCCAAGTTCGCTCGGAAGCATGATATTCGCCTCTTCAAACATGAGAACCCGGAGATGCTCGACGTACTAAACAACGAAGGGGAACTCAAGCGTAAAGGCCGGTCCACACGCTCCGTTTTGCACAACGTTTTGCCTGCACAGTTCAGAACTGCACAGTTTTGAGGACGGAGCGAAGACTGCACAGTGCAGCGATGACTGAGCTCCTGATTTCTGGACGCCGTGACCTGCACAGACTAAAGGCCGGTCTACACGCTCCGTTTTGCACAACGTTTTAAGTCTGCACAGTTTTGAGACTGAATGAAAACGGTGCAAGTTTGAGCGTCCAGACGGTACAGTCTTGACGGTGCAGTCTTGTATATTCCGCTCAGTTTTGTGTGATATCGCCATGGAGGAGGTCGGCTATCGTCAGGCAATGAAGGAAAACTGAGGAATAAAACGGATCAGAAAACGGTGCGAGTGTCTATACGCAACGACATGTCCGTGCAGGTCACGGTTTTCAGAGCTCGTCAGCTCAGTTATCGCTGCAACTGCGCAGTCTTCTCCATGGACTCAAAACTGCACAGTTTTCCGGTCTACACGCAACATTTTGTCTGCAACGTCTTGAACTGCGCAGTCAAAACGTTGTGCAAAACGGAGCGTGTAGACCGGCCTTTAGCGATGGCTTTGATATAATTGTTGTGAACTCCAGGTCTTTGTAACTTCTGCCGGTTGCCAAAAATCTTAGAGTTGCTGTTAGCCTTTCATGTGGTGATATTGCTGCTCTCATACAAGTATTTTCTTTGTTGATATGCGGTGTCACTAATTCCAATAAGTAAACATACTCGTACGTGTCCATGTCCATTCTCAAGTAGTTTCGCCAATCATTTGGTTCGTCACGTAATTCATGCAATAATCTAATATGGGATAAGTCCCGCCATTTCCGTGGCCATTTTGAACGAGCGGTTCCTCTGATGTGTTCCAATCTTTTTTTTTTTTACAAAACAGCACGCGAAAATTGACGACAGAAGAACCTCCATGGCGATATCACACAAAACTGAGCGAAATGTACGGATATGTCTGCACAGTGTGGACCCTCAAAATTGCAACGTCTTCATTCCGTCTTAAGACTGCGCAAACTTGAAACGTTGTGCAAAACGGAGCGTGTGGACCGGCCTTAAGAAACCACTGGACTTGTGCTGGGGGAATAGTTCTGTGTAGTGGAATTGAACCCCAGTGATTATGCTACAAACAAGGGTTAGGTTTTGCTGAAAATCCTACCCTATACAGTGATTAATATATTATGATATGAAATATTGCTAGATGAAAATTTATCAATTATTCAGTTGCAATAAATAAATCACAGAGAAAAAAAGTGGTCGGGGTCATAGTATATTATATCTACTATTCTAGTCGAAAAATACAATAAAATATACTATATCATAATGTGACGAAGACGAGCCTTTTCATTCTATATGAATAGATCTGTTCGGAATAAATAGAATTTTCTCGCACTTTTCAGTATTTTGGGTTTTTCGAGTCGAACATGTGGTGAGTCGAGTATAACACCTACTTTGAAACAATGATTCGATCTCCCTCGCTTCATTATATTATCAATTATATTCCCGCAGACACATTATGCCCCTCTTTAATTGTACTCCGTGTTGGTACCTATTTGTACTGTACCTACTGATATAAAATGAGAGATGTGCAGGTTTTCGTTTTCTCTCATTTTCTTTCTCCAGTCCATTTCGACAATAAGAAGGTGGTTTGTATCTCTAACGAGCAGCTTCCTCAATGTCGTCAGTGCCATTGGCGTACCGACGACGTTCTGAGACAAAAATGCAGGAAAAGGAACGTTGATGGAAGGCTGTAGGAAGGATGACCTGTGAAGAACAGTAAGTGCGTGCGTTCGTTTCCTTTAGCGAACTCACGGCCGGAGCTCCCTCCCGTCGCGGCCGCCAGGGCGATCCGGAGGAAAGTGAAAGGACTGCTGAAGAGAAAGAATGTCCTGGGGAAGGAGAAGGAGCAGGGGAGTGTGTTCCGAGACGACATTCTTGAAGCAGGCAACCTTGAGGCCTCAGGGCACTCCTCACATCTTCAAGTGCTCATTAAAACTACCCCATCCTCGCTCGATCTCTCTCACTCCCCTCCACACTACGCTTCCTTTTCCTCTCCCATCACTCTCATACCGACCGCACTTCTAACGAGTTCGCAATGTGCGCAGCTCTGCGCCATAAGATATTTCCTCTTTGACAGGGAATTATTATAATGTAAGTGCAGCGGTGCTCATGAGCATCTACCGTGTAATTTGTTAATTTGCGTACATAGTCTTGATGTACCGTATTTTCTTACCAGCGATTCATGTCATAAGTTGAAGAGGGTAACGAAAGCCCCGTTTTTCTTTGATTACTTGCATTATATCATAATGTACGAATGGCAACCACCGCTTGCCCTGTTATAGATCATATTTGTTCCATGTCTGTTGCGTGTCTCTCCATCAAGATCATAAGATTTTGATGAGCCCCATTAACTTATCTCAGATTCCTCCAGACGCGGACGGAGTCGGTTCGGATTCCTCAATAAGAGTCAGTTTTTAAGAACTTATTTACAGAATTTGATAGGAACCTATAACCTATTCGTTAAGGTGTAGGAACCTTAACGAGAAGCTTTTTGTTTATTCTTTTCATATCATTATAATTTCTAAGAGAGAAGCCGCTATTATTTATTTTTCCAGAAGAGTTTATTTCATTAAAAAAAGAATTAAACGTTTGTCTGCTGTAAATTCGAAAAATGTCGATTTATTTACCACAATTCCCACCATTTTTTTAGCTGCCTTCAGACTAAAATCAGTCAGATCGAGAAACGGATAGCACCACGTCAATCAGCGTAAAAAATAATGAAATTTCAGCTACCACACTTGGGGTTACACAATGCATATCTGAATTTTGGCCCAATCTCGGGCTCACAGCGTGGGTTGTGTGCGACCGAAAAAATCGGTTGAGGGGTCAAATTTTCATGAAATATTACGTAGAATCCAATTCTAAAATAACAAAGGGGTTCCCATTTGAAAGAACGAAGTTGGTGTGCATTGGGCCAATTTAACCCAGGCGGAAAAATTGAAAATAGCGTAGTTGAATACAGGACAAAAAAAAATAGGAAACAAAGGTTATTTTGTGTTTTTTTTTCAAAATCGCTCACATATAGAATTGAAATTGATATCCACTAGTTAAGGACCACCCTGTGTATTAAATACACACATTTGAAATTTGGTCAACCTAAATGTTAGTAAACACACAAGAAATTTCGAGTTTGAAAACCTGGATTTTGAGCAAACACTAAATTTGAGTTTTTGTGTATCGAAAATATGTTTTTGGTGATTCCACATGATACTACATGATTCCAAATGAATAGGTCTGGAGACTTGAAATGTTGAAGGCCTACTCGTAGGGCCCTTTGCTTGTAAAGCTCATGGCACCAATGATTACGTCCAGAAAAGGTGTCATTTCCATGTATGTCGAGTGGTGTCAGTGATGTCAATGAAGCCAGTGGTGCCAGTTGTGTAACTTAAAAATTGCTTAGATCATGAATAAGAAATCATTATGTAAGATCAACAATAATTGGGTGAGGTGGGATATGGACGTAACAGCAAAGCAACAGTTTAAAGGGAAACTAAACAGTTAAATATCTTTAGTTGCTCTTTAAACTTTTGCTTATATTGATATTATGGTTCACAACAGTAGAAAGTGTTGGTTTCTTTCTATATCAGAGTGGAACACAAATTTGGTAATTTGTCTATGCCTCAATGGAATTCGGCTCGGGTTGTTTTCTTGGAGAATTTGTTCTTCTCGTGGTAGCCACCATCGCGTACCTTTCTTTCATCTCCCTCCCCTCTCAACTCTATACAATTAAATTCAATTTGAATCAATACAATTATAATTATAAATAATAATCGTATTTTTAAGCTGAGAAGATTGTTACTGGAACAAGTTTTGTCCCAAATGAAATGAGCAATTCATTTCTAACATTTTAAGGAATCCGTAAAAAGCCAAACACGGTCCATATATTTTTTTATATTAATTTATTCCCTAGGTATTAATAGATAATTTTACTGTGCATAAAACAGACTCAGCATAAGAGCTGAATTTATAACCTATTACCCGTTATTTTTATTTATTTTTTTTTTGTATTGTTGCGAATTCGCAAAAGAAGATCAGATTGAACAGTTTTAAGTCCGAAATGAACCATCCACTCGTCGTTTCGAATGATCAGAAGGCACCGAAAAGGTCGAGTGTGAATGACACTCTTCAAAACGTCGTATCTTTCCATCACGCTGTATATTACGACGATCGTAATGCACGATGAAGATGGTAATGCTCCTTGAAGCCCTCACGTCATCAGTATCTCCAAACTGTGAACCTCGGCGGTTTGACAGAGCTGCACATCAGACTGGAGCAGCATGATCAAATGAGCGAATTCGCGAAGTAAACGATTAATGACTATCACAGACCAATAAACCAATCGAGGTCCAAATCCAAATAGGATTGTTTCACGGGCATAATCCTTTTGAATTTCGACATTTTCGGGCGGAATAAGGTTCCAGGTTGATTCAACAAACTCACACTGTGACTGAACATGTAGCACCCAGTGCCTGTGCGGTTAATCATGATTGTGTCCTTCCAGACGATGACAGTTAGGAACAAAATGATCGAAATATCCAATTTGGCCAAAATGTACGCGCGTACGCAAATAAACCGGAAGTTGGAAAAATTATCATTTCGTTGGAAAACTTACAACATTGGGCAAAACGTCAATTTATTTGGGGTCCCCACTGCAAAGAACCTTCAAATGACTCATGAGTTTTCCTTTAAACCCTCAAATTTTCAAGACTCTGCAGAGTCTTGAAAATTTGAGGGTTTAAAGATGACGCCTGACAATAAATACGTATTAGGAGTCGATCTCCGTGTATTTTGAGCCAAATCGACAGTCAAACTCTGTAAAATATGTCGATGTTATGGGCCAGTTGAACATTACATTTTGTAAAAATACAAATAATTTCTATTGAATCAGCATACATTGAGGAAGATGCCGAAGTTAAAGAATGAAAAAGTACTTCAACAACAAAACAAAGCAAAACACATACCGTTTGGTGGGCACTTAATTTTTTCTTCTTCAATTTTTCGTGTTTGAAGATTGTGTTGTTACGTTACTCCAAAATTCACCGATTACTTCAACCAGTTGTATGGCCTCACAGACGGTGAATTTGTTGCTCTCAAAACGTCAAGTAAGTTATTGGTTACGGGCTGGATAACCCGTGTGTTGCATATCACTGGTACAAAATGGATGTTACAACGTTCGATTCACGTTCATGTTGACGATTCATCTCTCGATTTCACGATCGAGTCCTTATCGTAAAAAAAGGCGGCTTCTATAAAGCTCCAGTTGGTTTTAAAAAATACTGTTAGTCAAAAGCTGTTTATTTTTCATCAAGATACACCGTTGAATCTCAGGTTTTCGATTCATGGAGTTGTGAATATTTCAACCCTCATTTTCCACCTATTGACGTAGAGTTGTGAAAAGATTCAAAGAACATTTTAGAATTTAAACCGGCGACCCGTTTTGAGGGATATTTATCTTCAAGTTTTTGGATCGTTGGTCACAGTTTTTGCCCTGTATCTTCGTGTATGTACACATTTCAGAGTAGTAGATGTTCGGTATTGATCGGCAGCCCTACTAGTTTGTAACTATGTCGATCATTTGCTTACGATGAATTTGCTCGTGTAAGGTTTGGTTACTGGTTATCTACTTGGCTGGAGATTAATAGTCCATAAAATCTTATTTCGAACATACTTGCATAGTTGTGATTGTTATTCAAGTATCGAAGCACATGGTAGCTTGATGAAGTACTTGATAGAGACGTATTGTCTATAAGTCCGAGTACTCGTACCTTTAGAAATGCGCCCGCGGAGCAGTTTGCCTCCTGCCTTTGACCTTAGCGTGAAAGCGGGTTGAGCGGGAGATCCAAGTGGGGTTTTGAATCCGCTCCCAGTGCAATCACAGCTCACTTCACGTCACAATGGGCCATCTCACTTTATCTTCGCGAACAAGTTGTTCACATTCGCCGATGGCTTTAGCGACTCGCGAGCTTGTCGCCCATCGCCCATTTCACTTTTCCATCATAGGCCGTGTTTCGTGACGTATGTAATTCCAAGAAATAGTCGATAAATATGAGCTCATAAGCGAGTTTCTTTCAGTGGGTCGTACCGTACGTTGACTGTAAACTTCGAAATGATTTTTTTTTTTTTAAATTGAAAATAATTTCAGATCACAATCTAGTTTACAGAACTAATAAGTGATTTTTATCTCTTAAATGTACGTATCTAATTTACAAAACTTGCGAACGTGAGCAGGTTTGATGGGAAAATGGCCTCTTGGTGTATCTCTTCATCACTGGACACTAATCACAATTTTTTTTTCTTTACTGCACTAAGTCATGTGGCTTGATCCTTTTTATTTAGTCTTCTCTCTAGGTGATCAACGTCGAGGATACGGACGGCCTCTTCATTGACGTGCCTTTGAAGCCTCTGCTGATGGGCTGTTGCAAATCGTCTTATTTCAGCTTGAATCATTTCCACTCCAAGATCTCGGTGGATCATTACCATTGCCGATTATCATATCAGGATTAATTATCATGGATTATCATTGCGGATGTACCAGGGAGCATTGACGACGTTCCTGAGCACTTTGTTCTGGCATTTTTGTATGATTTCTACGTTACTTTTGGCTGCACAGCCCCAGAACTGACACCCGTAAGTCCATACAGGCTTGAGGACTTGTTTATAGAGCATAAGTTTACTCTCAACTGGCAAGACTGAGTGACGTCCCATAAGCCAGTACCTATAATTTCCTGGATTTGAGACGTAATTCGTCGCTCTTTATCTTGACATGCGCCTTCCATCGTAATTTGGCATCTAGCGTCATTCCCAAGTCATCGGCAAAAGTAGCGATAGTATGTCAAATAAGGTGTTATTACTACTTGACCCATTTAACCCTCTACTGGTACTGGTGATTGTGGTGGCATATTAGGTAAGGTCGGGTAACATCCGACCCGACTTCTTTAAACGAGGTTTCGAGTAAAATTAAGTGGTAAAACATTGTATATTTGTTATATAAATGTATAATTCACTAGTGTTTGACAAAAACATAGTTTTAATTTATTGTCCCTTTGAATAAACCACTAAAATTATTGTTACTCCACTAGTTAAACGACTGGGGGAATATTTTCACTACTAGTTCCAATCATTTCATCACAGTCAAAAGTATCACATTCAATATCACTATTCTCAAGAGTATCGACCTCCGATTCGGAACATCTTCATCAAAAGTTGGACCTCCCTCCTCTTCATCGTCAGATTCATTGTCCTGTTGACTAAGTAATTACTCCAAAATCTCCACAGGTTTCCTGAATAATGGTAGTTGAAGCATCTTAGGGACTGTACTGCAAAATGAACGTAAACGAACGAAGGTAAAATCGGTTGCATTATTGGTAGGATCGGATGCGAAAACCGAAGGGCTCTCTGAAAGGAGAAGATTATGAGAAAATGATAACTCACCACGTAGCTCCAATCACCTCGGCACCTACAATGGGACCTGCTAGTAATAATGTATTTGGCTGGTCGAGCCCTCTGCTGAGTCGTGGAGGAGAGAGGTATCAAAATGAAGGATGCTCGGATCCAACCCGCACCGTACCAATAGAGGGTTAATAAAGATGGCGCAATTACGAATTCAATGAAAATTTCGCAGTTCGAAAGGAACATACCAACACTTGACTGAATACCTGTGAGTTCAATATTATTCATGTTATAAAACTTGTTATTGGCTGTTATTAGACAGTCCCGTGGCGCCATTGTGCAAGACGGCAAATTCTTGAGTGTCTTAGGGGTCGACCCACGACATTTCAAGGCTTTAGCGTCTTAACCCATTCGTAGGGTCGTACCATGTGGAACCACCAAATATATCTTTGAGTGCCGACTCGAGCAAATGCCAATTATGTCCTCCTAGTAGGTACCACAATCTCAGAATGATATCTTCACTCGACAAATTCCGTGGCTGGCTCCATCCCTATTTGAACAGTTACCGCTCTTAACTAAGACTGGTTAACACAAAAGCATGATAAAAATATGTTAATCATTTGAGCTATGTGGTCCCCTTTCAGTGGCCAATTATTGGCAACCCAGGTACATATACTGTTAAACTAGGTTTTATGACAAAAAAATTTACCCTGAAATTCAGGATATGACCGTCATGAAAATGCCATGACTCAGAGAATCAACCGTATACATGTAAGTACTACACAAGGCCTGCGTGATATTCAAAGTTACTCGAATATTAGGCCATTCATGATTCATCAACCACCCGTTATTGTACCATTTCCAATTTCCTGTACAATTTCTGCAGTTTCGCAAAGCAATGAGTGATAAATATTGTGGCATTTCGTATTCGTGTTTCTGATAGTGTTTCATGTCTGAGATAGAATCATAGCTCCATGTGGTCTTTGGTTTGACGACACTAACGATCCTATTGGACGAATCATTGTATTCAAGTGAAATTGGGGGCTTTCATCAACAGTAATTTTGGTGAATAGACCACCGGCGGCTTCTGCTAGTTATCTGCCCTTAGCAAGTGTGGTTCGTCAAAATTTTGCTGTATCCAGAACGCAGAAAGTCACTTCGTTAATTTCTCCAGTATAAATTCGACAAAAATTGATCTCGTAACGTGTTTTCCATGGAAACGGAAACCCAGAGACGAAAACCAACGACGCCATTCAAAAGAGCATGAAAAATTAATGTAGGTAGGATATTAATGCGAAGTTCGCCAAAAATTGACGATATAATACTGAAAGTTCCATATATTCAGGATTCAGAATTCCTTACAACAGAATGTAATGAGAAGATGTTGCAACATGTGTTCTCTCAAAACGAGAACCGGAACAGGGGCATTACTGAGTCCCACGAAATAACTGTCTATGAGTCATCGTAGTTGGAACGTTTTTAGGCTCGTAGTTGCTGAGACTTCTCAAGGTCCTGTTGTTTTGATGTTAAGTGTGAACTCATCTCAAGTGTGGACTCATCCGCGGATGATTTTACATGAATATTACAACAGGATTGAGTCCAATTATATTCCAAATTTGGTCAAAACATTTATTACGAACAGTTTGCGATCATATAACCTTTGGCATTGTCATGAAAACCACATAGAAATTGATGTATTTCGCACAATAGAAGAGCTCGTGATGCGAATCAGTGGCGAACAAACGGGCAGGCAGAAATCGAATCAGTCGTGATTCGTACATCAACTGGATTGAAAATTGGACGACCGTTGACGAATTTTCAGCGTATCTTCGTGAAAATATACTGCTTACTGCGATTGATTCAAAACTTGACTCGTTAAGAGGAATTTCGAAAAGTTTTGTGAATCAAATGTTAGAAATTGAGTTCTACAACTTGAAAAATGCGGAAGTTACCAATAAAAAATTAACAGTCATGCAGCATGGCTATAAGAGCGAATTTTCGAAGAAATAACTGGATTTGTGTAAAATGTGTCCATTTTACTGGTTTGATAACAAATTTTGTTTCCATTTTAACACCTCAGTTTATACTCGTAGATTTTTTTTAACACTGAGCACGATGATGAAGTCAGAATTGCGATATCTCATTACGTTAGCAGATGAAATGTGAAGAATATCTCAAGTAACGACCACGTTTCTTCATCTTCAAAGAGCTCCAGTTGAGATTGGAATAAGATATCGCAATTCTGACATGACCATCGTGTTCACCGTTAAAACATCTTTAAGATGAGATGTCATTTGTCAGACTGTTTCATTTTGAAATTTATGGGTATCTTTTTCCCCCCTTAAAATTCCCCTAAACTCCCCTTAGAGTGGCCTGGTTTTGCCCATCTACGAACTTAGCCTTTCGATTGCCAAGACAGATTTTTTGTGCAAATTTGAACTTTTTCTCGCAACTCTATCGAGAGTTGTTGTTGGAATGGCACACACACATAAGATTTCTAGTGTATTTTGGTAGTGAATTCAGAATGGTTTGAAACCGATTTTAGTATAAAAATATTTCCAAAATTGTAGTTTTAAACATTTTGGACCGAGAACAATAGGTAGTCTTCGAAAATTCGATAAAATTTGGTAATTTCACATTATAATCAAGTTACGTAAACTGCTTCAAGTCCGATTGCCTTCCGGATCAGCTTTAACAAATTATGTTACGATCATTTCGCTCGAGGCTTCTCGTTGCCTCATCGCCTCGGGATGTGACGAGGGCGCGCTGGGATTCAAACGGACGACCTCAGCCGCTATCGCACTCAAAGCCTCCAAGTGGCTCGACTATTAATAATACAGTAAAATAGTTTGGAAGCCAAGAAAGTGCTTAAATTCGGGATTTTATAGTTCGAATCCCGCTGAAAAGTGCAATAAATATCGGTAGATTGGTTGTAGTTGTGCACGTCATATCGGAAATGTGCTCATGACTGCATGTTGCTTGACAGGCTGTACAGGTTTGGGCGCCCTGGCGCGTAAATAAGACCTGATACCGTATTGCTTCTCATAACTTGCATTATTATTGGACTCACTCAGTATAAATTGTGCTCCGGCAGAATTGGTTTTTTACAGCTCTCCAGACAGTCGAGTTAGGTTTTTATCGCTTCGCTGGTGGCTGGATATCGAGTGAATTTCATCACCAATATTATTGACAGTAAATATGTATTTTTATGACGAGTTCGCCTTTAAATTAAGTAAAACGGGGCCATCGCGTGGGGAAATTCAGCCGACGAGAAGGTAACAACTTTTTGGTTATTTTAAGAGGTTATCTCTTCATTTCGAAACCCACTCGTTGTAACACCCAACTTGATAGAGTTATTAACAAAACCCTCTTGTTTACTTTTCCGATTAGACTTTATCTTTCAGGTCCTATAGAAACAGTTTGGTGGGCTGAGGATCTCAGTTGGCCACTCCTCTGACTCGCTTATGGAACGCACCTAGTTTACGAGACTCGTCGAGATAAAAGTGCGGGCCTCGCTGAAATCCTCCGCTCACATCCAGAGGCGTCATTGGGCCTTGAGCCTTGAACTCTCCCGAAATTCCATTTAATCCCCGACACTGTGAGACTCGGTTGCTTAATGCCAATCGCAGCGCGGATGATCCGACTAGTCACTAGTGGTACATTTCATGTGATTTGATAACTGATTTTCAATTATCGAGGAGAAGATGTTTGAAACAAACTAGATAACATTGACGACTGTGAAATGGTGAATGTTCCTTTGAAAACAGGATCAATCATATGAGCGGCTTTTCGAAGAATATGAAGATTATAGATTAGATTAGTATCCATGCTGAGTATTTAATATTAGTACCTTGTCCATAAGAGGCTAATCAGCTGAAAATTTTAATACCTGTGGGTACAGCAATACTTATTGTTGCTGAAGTGAAATATGTATCAACATCTATTCCTACAGTAAATATAATATACTATGGTGTGCTCATACAATAAATCCTCATAACCCAATTGCTATTATTGCATAAATCATACCCAATGATCCAAATGCACTTCTTTTTCCTCTTTCCTGTCTAATGATATGGGAAATTAATCCGAATCCTGGTAAAAATTTAAACGCGATTGGCATAAATCCATGGTTTGCGCCACAAGTTTCTGAGCATTGACCATATATAATTCCGTTCTCCAACTGGAGCACTTTGAAGACGAAGAAACGTGGTTGATACTCAAGATGTTCTTCATGGACATCATGTTCTTCAATGGAGACATTTTACATACAACCATTTATTTCTTCGAAAATTCGCTCTTATAGCCATGCTGCATGACTGTGGATTTTTTTTATTCACTTTGTGTTTTTTACACATTGTCAGCACAATTGTAGGTTTACATCTGTTCTGTATACATTTACATCTTGTTATCTATATAACTAACTTTAGAGACGATTTTCGTGTTCCTTGGGTATTTTCGAAAAATGTCACTACAGTTTTGCGTGAAATGGAGTCGAACCATGCCGATTTTGAATTTGGTGTCTGTCTGTCTGTTTCTTTGTCTGTCCTTCAATCACTGTCAGCCATATCATTTCCCTTTGCGACATAATACATTTGATTGGTGGCCACTCCTCGATGAAGACTCTGGAGGGCCTAACATGCGGCTTTGGAATCAGTGAAATCACCATTCGTGAGCATTGGTTTGTGATTCCAATGTTGATTCCTATGAGGATAGCTGGGAGTTCAGCACTGCAGACTTGAAAGGGGATTATAAATAGTTGGTCTGCTGGTCAAACAAGCCCACCCCCACTCCATCAGCTCCTTTAAAAGCATCGGTAAAGATTTGATAATGAGTAACATACGTTTCGTTTATGATTTTTTTTGTAAGTTGCGTGCGTTGAATTGACAATGATGCCATTACGGGGGGATCCGACATTGAAAGTTCCAGTCGTACATAACACATTAAGAGCGAATTCTCGTACCGGGCATGAACTGTGGACTCCAATTCAAACAACAACAAAAATCGGTATACTGCCTTCAATAGGGACACAATCACTAACTGCTTGTATTTGTGTTATGAATATTAAAAATTGATTCCTTGTTCCAAAATGCCCAAACACCGTAGTTTTCGCGATGTTGCAAACGTATTTTTTTGGTTAATCATCTTCGATAATGACCCTGATGTTCAGTTCTCTATGACCGATTGTGAAACAGCGTAAGTTTATTATATAAGTAATTACAAAATATAGGTTTATTTTCGTCTCCTGAAAAATTTATGATCTTTGACTTAGACGGTTTTACACTTTTACTGTCGATATATTGCATGATATTAGCCCCATATATTCAAGTTTGAAGACCAAATATTTTTCGTAATTAGCTCAAGTTTTGATATAAGCAGACTCTCAAATGCCACGACCCATTCGTTGGGTCGTTTCTTACGGAATCACCATCCAAATTCACTATTTGAGGGTATTGAGGGTATCTTTTTACACACAATTCAAATTTGACTCAAACTGTTTTCAGAGCGAACTATATTTATGATCTAAAATGAACGATGAGCGCAGCTCATTTTATGTTGATGTCACCCTACACGTGATTCTTACTCGAAATATGACTGTGACTAATCCGTCGCAGATGGCCGTATTCATCACTTGTTGTTTTATAGGTTTCGTTGGTTTACTGCATATTAGAATGGTGGCTAACTCTCTGATGAAGTGTAGTAAAGAGGACATTTACCGGTGATTTTCGTCCCACTCGATATGCACCGCTACTGTGCCAATTTCAATGATGAATGATACTGCGGAACACTTCTGGTATCTAATACCAGCAGAGGTTTCTTAAAGACGTGACTTCTCCTGATGGCGGGTCATGAAGAAGAGCTTGCCTCATCTCGAAGGCAAGATGCAGAGTCATTCATCCAATCATCTGATGACTCTTACTCGATGTAGATACATACATTCTTCAGTTGAGAAGTTCACCTGCTTCATCGTTTCAATATCCCGCCAAGAGCCCTTTCACAATCATTTCCCCACCTCCCATACACAACCCCTAAGTTTTGGAACGCACAATGAAACGATGAGAGAATTTCAGATGTAACTACGTCAACCTACCTATTGCTTCCAAACTCTTTTGCCGTTTTGCCATATTATCGTTAATCTCAGCCGGTTGAACTTGGTCACTTGGGGGCTGTGAGTGGGATAGAGGCTGAGGTCGTCCGTTCGAATCCTAGCGCGCCAATGGGAATCCTTGAGCAAAATGATCGTAACAAAATTGGTTGATCCTAATCCATCCGAGAGGCAACGAACACGTCCGCAACGCCGGAAGGCAGTCGGACGTAAAGCCTCAGCTCGTCATGACTATTTACGTACCTAACTCAATTATTATGTAAAATTAACAAATTTTATACGTCGTGGAACCTCTGCATTAAAAAAAAAAAACTTGATTTCTGACACTTTCTTTTGTTCACATACAAAAACTGTCAGTTTTAGAAATGTTGTAATTTAGAAACTCTGAATCTTTGTGAAAATTCGGTAAGAAAACAAGCAACGTAGCGGGCAAGAGCTCGATCTACTGGCCGTTCATTACTTCAGATTTCTCCCAAATCGAATGTCCGAACATTCAAACAGTCAAAAATAGGTATATCAACCAGAGCCCGTCAAAATATGGGGAGTTGAAGGTACAACGTATTTTTCATTCAAGAGTCGAGGATGTTCGGAATCCGCAATCCACCTCAAAACGATGCACGCGATCTCTTGCCGAGAATGCTCTTCCTTGACCGACATCGACGTTTTGGCCAAGTGAAGGTTCGCGGTTTAGAACTCAATATTTGTGAGTCTAATGTCAAGGTTTCTTCATTTCACATTCACGCTACCTGTAATTGAGTAATTTACGAACGCCTGGCTTATGGTAGATGATGTTTGAAAATATTTCATAGCTTTCCTTCGAGAAATTCGTACCGACATTGTTGAGCGTCAGCGACATCACGAATGGGCTTTGAAAGGATCCGGTTTCAAAAAACGTATTATGCCGATTTACGCTCTGAATCATCGTTACACCGGCAGTTTGCCAATTCGGTATTGGATACCCCGACAATACTAATTTGAGTGGAAAATCATAAGGTAGAATTTTTTTGAACCGCACTGAACAGAAATTGGCCAGGCTTGGTCGAATAGACGAAACAATATGAGACAAGTGTATCCCAGCAAGTTTCCATTTGGACGTCCAACGTTTGGAGGCTACTCATCGGGTTTTGAAGGAAAACCAATTTATGGGCAGACGAATGTGATGGAGGCAACGACTAAAACAATGTGGTGCTAGCCTCGAGACGACTCGCATCTACTCACCAAAAGTCATTTCTTCATATAACTATATACATTATACATAAATACCGGAGTTGTTTTGCGATTTCATTTGCTGATAAAAGTATTACACGGTCATCTGTGGGGTCGCTCCCGACTATCCTCAACCTTTGAGTTGGTGTATAATAACTGTATGATATCTCCTCTTATGATATCTTAAAGGCGAGGAATATCTCAGCGCATCCTTCCTACTACTCTGATCGCCCAGCTGGCCACAGCTAATCGGTAGCGACCTGTAGGAGCTTGTCTCAGATGGTACAATAACTATGAAAAAAGAATGAATCATCTTATGATTCTCAGTTCACGCGAATGTACTCCTTTACAACAAAACCTGAACAAACTAAACAATTGAAGTTTATTCGCCATCACAACTGCCGTTTTTATGCCCTTGGCAGTCCCTGGCGGAGATAACATTGTATGAAAAATTGATTCGTTCTTGTGGTTTGTGGTTATTTTTTGTTATAGTTCAAAGACGATAAGTACTACTGAAGAACTGAAGGTGTTGTACTGAGTTATGAGGATTTTCGACGGAGAAAGTGAGGAAATCCTCCGTTTTATCTTTAGGGGGTCAAAATTTGGCGTCTCAAATGCAAGGCTGCCTGCGCCATTTATAAACAAAGGAAAAATTAACAGTAAATGTTGTAGTTTAGGAAATCACGATCAAAACCCGTAACGTACGAATTGGGCGAACATAGGATTATTCAGTCTTATGCAATCTTATGCAAGAATTGAGAGATGTTTTCCTTTAGGAGAGCTTTTGTGTTCGTGGAAGAAGTCGAAAAAATGGAGCGCAAAGAGGAAAACAGTCGATGTCAGCTTTTCGGTGAAATCGAGCTTATGGTGCCATCCAGCAGCTTATGGGAAGAACTTTCAAAGGAACAATCCTTCAGGGGGAAAAAATGTCGTAGTCTGGTGTTATATCAAGGAGAATATTATGTAAGGGCAAGCGTATACAATAGTTATAGTGCAAATCTTTCTGTGAACGTGAGCCGAGCCTCAGCAGTGCAGTTTCAGAAACTGCCTCTACATCCTGCAACATTCAGGCATCGTAATTTGAAGCAATTTTTGACACCTCCAACCTCGGTGACATTTTTGAAGAACTAGGCAGAAGCCAAACTGAAGAGGAAATGAAGATTCTGAAGACGATTTCCCAGAACTCGATGACGACACTGGGGAAAAACCGTTCATGTCCGGACCTTTTAGCGAATTTTCAAAGCAAATGAAGCTATTGTTCTCGGAACAAAATTTTTAAAACTCGAATTTCCGAAAATACGTAAATTTTTAAACCTAAATCCGTTTCAGACCATTCTGAATCCACTGCCAAAAAACACCAAAAATTATACGTATGTATATTTATGTATATATAAAATATATATAAACATATTATGTTTATTTATGTGTCATTCCAGACGATGATTCTCGATAGAATAGAGATAAAAAGTTTTAATTTGCAAAAAAAAATCCGTTCTGCCAATCGGAAGGCTAGGTTCGCAGAATCGGACCACTCTAAGGAAATTTTAAAGGAGGAAAATTACCCATAAATTCCCAAAATAAAACAGTTTAACAAGTGACACCTCGTTTCAAAGGTTTTTACACGCAGAATAAGATGGTGCAGACAGATGTGCGATATCTTATTCCGTTCTCAAACTGGAGCACTTTTAAGATGAAGAAACATTGTTGATACTTGAGATGTTCTTCAAGATTAGTCTGCTCTAATCTGATAACGGAATGAGATACCGCAATTCTGACTTCACCATCGTGTTCAGCGCTGAAAATCTGGAAGCTGAGGTGTTATTCGGCAAAAAATGGTTGGATGAGATGTTCCAAACATCAATTTGATTAATTTGATTTAAATTTAATTTAATGTAACACAGAATCCCACATTAGAAAAACTCTTGGATGATACGAAGACCTTCGTCGTAGCATGTTGAAGCGATATCTTGTGAATCCGTAATCCTTGAATTCGAATAATCTCGTTATTCTTCTTCTTCAGCCAGTTCGACCGCTTGAAAAGCCGGCGGTTCGGTAACCCGTCTCCCGCAATGAACGGCTATTACACGAGCCGCCGTTTTTATCGGCTGAACCGAAGCGAGCGACTCGGAAACGAAAAAATGGCTCGAGGGTGTATTTAGAAATCGTCAAAATCCTCGTCGAGTCGACAGCTTTCTCGCTCTCTATTTGGGGAGCCTTTCCCTGATGAAGACATTTATCTCCAATTTCATAGTGAGGATCTACCGTCGAATTATACGATTTTAATTATTATTGTGCCAACGGCAACACGTTTTCCAAACATCAGGCGCTCTAGACGACAACAAATACACTCGTACAAATACCGTGAGTATCAAGTTTCGTTATGGTTTATGGTAATAATCCCTTTCAACCTTCGGTAAATTGAATTACAGAGCTCGATTTCTTGATTTGCCGAGAGAGATTCGTGATACTCCCACCAAGGGAAGGAAGTGAGAGGAATATCGAGTGAATCATACAACCCACTCGAAAAGTAGGTTATTTATTCACCTACCTTCTGCCTGTGTAGAATAATGTACAAAGCAAAAGTGCAAACATTCAACTCACTAAATTACTAAAGTAAGTGTTGCGCAATGTCAGTTGTTTGTGGTCGTAACTTTGAATTGAAATAATACCAAATAATTTGCTTCGACCCATTCTGAATATCCACAGACAGTACGTAACAGAGCAAACTCGTGAAGTAACCTACAGTGGATTGGAATGTATACATAACCGAAGGTACTGGTGAACAACTGTAAACGACGGTAGAGGAGAACCAAACATTGACAAGTGGATTTGTTGGATACTAGCTGGATTACCCGTGCGTTGCACAGAATATTATTAGTAAGGCTGATGTTGATCACCATCCCCTTTTGTGACCACTAACGAACTGGTGTGATTTTCGAAATTTGGTTAGCCCTAATTTGGAGTCAAAACATTCGTGGTGAAGGAATCGTCTAATGTTTTACATCGAAATGAGTAGCATGTAATTACGATAGAGTTGTATGGGGTTTATACATTCAAGTCCACGAATATTCAAAATTTTGCAAAAGTCCCATAATTATATTGAAGTTCTAAGACCCAATAGCGGTTGTTAGCGTACCCCAGCACCGTATTCCCAGCTAAACAGGAAATACATGAACATTTCATGACCGTCTCATGGAATCCCTTAGAAGTTTCAAGTCTCTATACTAACTGATTGGGTCGTTTCCTGTATAATCAACATACAAATACTATTCTCAAGGTTTTTAGACACTCAAAAAAATCTAATTCGCCAATTTTTAATATAGTGCAATAAATTTTTCTTTGAAAATTCTCTACAACCAAACATTTTTTGAAGAACAGTAATGGAGAAACGTCATCACGGTGCTCTTTACTCAGCCCCATTTGAAATCACAATTAATTGAACCACGTTGTCGTCGTTTTTCGCCTTTAATTATATTGATCTGTTGGAACGCCAGAACACTAAAACCACCATAAAACTATGTGCAAACTCAATCTTGTGGTCACTCCAGAAATTATCCCCTTAAATTTCAGAATGACATTTAGAGAATCCAAGTCAAATTCGAGTTTTCTTGGGTGCTCAGTCATATTCTAAATCACCTCAGACATTAACTAGTAAAATTAGGCAAAAAAACGTATAATGTTTATAATTTATAAATGTTAATTGACATCAACTGTGGTCACAATATATCGTAGTTGATTCTGTAAATTGATTTCGAATTTGGACTGGTGTTGAATTGAATATGGACTTCCAAGTCACGCATGAAATTTCTTGTGTCAAACCAAAACTGATAAAAAATAAGGATGCTAAATTTGAACAAAATAAAATATATGGTACCACAGAAACCCACAAATATTGAAGCTTGCAGAGAACTAAGGTGGTCGTAGAGATACTCGAGTCAACTATGGGGAACTTCCTCAAATATTAACTTGTTCTTGGAGTATCGAACAAGATGGGTTGCTCACACAATTTCTTGCCTGTTCCGTATTGAAGGTTAATTCGAGGGATATGATTGAAAAAATTTGAAGAAATGTTTACACCGGTTTTTCATGTCGCTTAAATTTAATATGACCTTTGTTTGCCTTTGTTTAAGAGGTTACTATTAGGTCTAACTAGGTAACCACGTCAGGGGGAATCTCATAAAAATATTATTTCCTCCGATTCCATCTTGAGACGACCATGTCTACAAGCATAAACAAAAGTCATATTAAATATGACTTTTGTTTATGCTTGTAGACATGGTCGTCTCAAATTTTGAAATCGGCTGATTCAAATTTTGAAATCGGCTCAAAAACCGTTGTAAAACTTTTTTCAGATTTTTCCAATCATTTCCTCCGATTTGAATTTTAGATGACCTTTACTATGATCTGGTAGAGCAAAACAAGACCTGCCAAAGGGCTAATTCACATGAATCCCTTGATGAACCTTGTTTCTTATCAAAAACCTGTTTTTCAAAATATCACTCGTTCTTTAGTTTGACCATGCGCAAATCACCGGTTATATGCAACCAATGTTACTCAAAATCACTGAAGTTATGGGATTTCTTGGTGATTGGATCAGTACCTACTCGTGTGTTCACATGCTCAAACGTGAAATCATTGAGATAGCAATCAACCAATTGTGATTATACGTTCGTGCTCATTACATTCTGTTGATGTTGTTTGATACTACGAAGCTGCACCTCGCGCCTCCACAAAGCTTTTAATAATTGATGAGTGAGTGAACCTGAAAACGCGTGAACGCGGAAAACGTTCACATAAGGAACGGATGACGTGTGAATCAGCCGCATCTGCTCGGCTAATTACGGACTGCAAACGGTCGCACGATTTTCCTCCGAGTGATCCTGTTTCCCCGAGGGCGAACACCTGGTACCGACGCGTAGGCGGGTCAGTTTCTGAAACTATCGTATTATCCGCTCGACAGCCGGAGACAGTTCCTCATATCAGAGGCGATTCGACGAGTTTACGGGCGTACAGAACCAATTCGTAACCCACACTCGCGTACTTTTGCATACTTCACTCATTGTGTGGGGGAGGAAAGAGCACGTGGAATGGAATTGACATTCGAATGCTACTTGAAACTTCAAGGTCTTTTGGAAGGGACCGGTTCAAACGGAGATTATATTTATTTATAATAATAAAATAAAGCATCGCCCAAGGGAATGTGCAGTACTAAATGATCTGTTCACAATCGCGGGAATATAACTTGTTAGTACACGAGCAGACTCTACATTTGGTGGACTCAAATAGTTTCGGACTTATGCAAGGATTTGTCACAGACAGACTGAAATACAGACAGGGCACCGAATTTGATCAGAAAGCCAGCGGAATTAATTCAAAATGCATATGGACATTTATATCATAAAGACACGATTTTTTAACAGATCTACGTATATCTATAGAAAATGAAATTTTGCATCGATAGTGTCGAAGATACGTCGGTTTTAGGAGATATGTTCATGAAAACAAGAAGATATTTTACCACTTCATGGTAACTCTTTTATGTACCTAGTTATAAGGGTTAGAAGGAAATTGCGTACAAAACAGGGAATATCTATATCACTACGGGGGAAATGAATTTTCATAGAGATACTTGTGTTCTGACTGGTAGTTTTGCCTGAAGTATTGAACGTTCCAGTCAGGCAGAATGAATAAATATTCATCTATTTCAGAATATTTGAAGTTGAGTTTCTACTGTATCAACCCTTCAATTTACTTACCCTTTAAGTTTTGCGGGGAAATTTGAAATTTGAATATTGCGCAGCATCTCATATACGTAAGCGAACAAACCGTACAAATCTTCGCCAACTTTTCGTTTGTGGATACCAACATTCGATCCAAACAACGATGCATTTAGCAACGTGGTGTTAGTATCGTTACACAATTGGTAACATTCGAACCACCACTTCGACCGAATTCCATTCAACATTACCAACAGCGCAAGAGTTTTCGTAACAAATTTTACAGTGAAACCCCGTTATAAAATTGAAATTTGCATTACAAGCTCATAAGATATCGAATTCCATATTATTTATTTATATACGGGCAAGCCCAATTACACTTATAAAAGTATCAACGGGAGTTCACAGGATTACTTAAGCAATATGGATTTTAAAAAAATTGGATGGAACCTGGAATATTTCAACGAAATAGCAACAACTGTGTATTGGAATTCATATAATATTATGTCTTCATATCATGAATTCATATTATGTCTTCGGCCGTTCATGATGACGACGTGGGTATCTGATTAGTATCGTGTTTTTTGATAAATTGGTTTTACCTTCGATGGATTTTGAGCCTCAACAGTTCCTGTAACAAAGAAATAGTACCACATTTGATTATGAACATCCATTATGTTGTTACAGCAGAATACAGAATGCAGATTGCAAAGGAGGAAGTTACATTCACATTGACGTGCAGTATGACGAAATGAAGGAATATCAAAGGCGCCGTTTCAAAACTCATCAAACGTTTCGCAAATCTGAAAAAATGAAAATTTAGTAAACGATTTAAAGGTTTTGGACGTAACGTTACTGGTTACGTCATGGTTAACTACTCAAGTGGATACGTGTAGAGAAATATACAACATATTCGTGTTCATATGAGTTCACGTTGATGAAACTTGAAAGTTCATCCATAGGAATCGAAATGAACTCCCTTAATGTCCGGTCATCACATCTCCAGAGTTCACCTAATTTTTCATTCTCATCTTCATCATCTCGGACCCAACGAATCCACGCCCCATTTGAGCAGTGTACCTAGTACATTATTTCTAATGAATGTTCTCGCTCTACCTACGTATGCTTCCTCCGAAAGCAGATCCCGATCGCCGGCGGGAAAATCGGCACAGAAAGTAATTTTCCACATTGTGGAAAAAATTGTAGCATTTTGAATTATACGCCTTTCATTGCCTATCTCGGTGACACCACCAGGACCAACCTTTTCCGGTTGGATTGTCGAAGTTAATAAACCAATATTGAATTTTTCCGCAAAATTTGTCTATTTCCGCTAACAACAAAAATAAGCTCTTGGACTGGTTTTGGTGAACAACCACCGTCAGTAACATACGAATGGAAAAAGAACGCAATAATGAAGTAATTAAGCCATTCGTATGTTGACCAAACGACCTAACCTAATCAGTCTTAATTATTTCGAATTTTTCAAGTACACCCAACATGCTTCCCATCGCACTGAAATGAAGCACCTCGACGAATTTTCTCCTTCTCGAACTAAATCGAACGAAGATTTGAGAATTAACTTTAGTTTATGTCCTACTTTGAACCTTTTAGAAGTTAAAAATTAACCGATTTGGGATGTTGTACACTTGTACCTTTGTCTAGTCGTAATTGTTGGTTTTAAACTACAGTTTATAAATCAATTATTGAAGTTCTGGAAAGGAATCCCCTATAAAACATTTCAGTGACTTAGGAGTGACTCAATGGGAGGAATGTGCAATATGTAGTGAATAATCGAATTCCGATCTGATCGACGACCTGATGTACTACAAAAACTCGGTATAATTTCTGCAAAACCGTCAAAGTTTCGGATCGGGCCGATGGGGGTCAATAATACATTCAATAGGAGGTTTGGGGTTTCCTCCAGATACTGGTCTACCAGGTGAAAGGAACCGTTTGAGCGTCGTTTTCCAGTCTTTCATTTTATTGGTCGCTAACGAACAGATGCAGTTTGGGGCTACACGAGTCGTCATAATTGAACCAGTGGAAGCGTTCGTCAAGCTCGAGATTTCTCAATTTGAGAATCAGTTTCGAGGATGTACAACAGCATCGACTTCTCAGTGCGTCGAAAACTGACGCACTTCTCACACTTGGGGGCAGTTTCCACGCCTTTCACTTTCAACGGCATCATCTCGTGGGAAATGAAATGATCTCTGACGGAAAAAAAAGGGATCAGGAATCGTTAAAAGCCGTTGAACGATGGCGCAATAAGATTATGCATTGCGAAAGTGTTAGGAAATCGTCGTAGTGTTATTCACACTCGTGGATACCGAACGGACATATGCACATATCATCACACAGGAATATGATCACACTTAACGCTCTTCGGTACAGAAGTTTTGTGGAACGGTAATCGAGTCGCTGATTTCCACAGGCCGTTAGTTCCATATTTTTTTAAACAATTAGGGTTGGGGTATCGTCGGATTTGAAATGGCCTCAGCTTCAATTCTGAAAAGATTTCACAACCTGTTAAAAACTACAAAAATCAAAAAATAAAGGTAGATACGGTTTCAGAATTCTTTGAAATATTGAGCTCCTCCTGGTGGAGAACGCGCTGGAATATTTTCTTTTCCAAAAGGCGTCAATTAGTGACGTTACAGTCTATTGAATGACATTTTTCTCCATGGACTCTTTCTTACTAAGTTGTTTCTAATTTGTTCTGTATTTTTCACGTAATTTTTTTTCATCAGGAGACCCTTTAATTTAGCGTTTATTACGTTGGCAGCATGTTACCTGACTGCATTTTTAGTGATGACCTGCCCATCGGAGTAAAAACCTAGTGCACCTGTTTTGCCCGAACGCTGGATTTACTATCACAACTCGTTACAAAACACCCTACAGTTCCAAATCTCGTTATTTTCAAATTTCTGTTCAACAGCGAGTTCGTTGAATTTTCGCAGACTTACGCCAACATAGAATGAGTAAATCTGCGAAAATTCAACGATTCAATTATTAGTAACCAGTTTTTTCTCAAATTCCCCTAGAAGGAAGTTAACGGATTTTTGGAAATGAACGATTCAAGATTCAATTACAACTAATCATTAAAAAAAATATTTTACTTCACGCTGTGTGAAAGTCACTCCTACACTTACATTTCGCATAATGAAACAAGTGCTACTCAGCGTGGCATGACGATATCTCAATGATTTATCGAAGGCGTTCGTCCAGCTTCCTGTGCCAGTTCGCGGTCACAATTGGTGCTAAGCCGCGTTATCCAAGCAATGATTAGCAGACTGACATTTAGGTTTGCAAGGCTAAACGAGATTGATGTCTGATTCGGAGTCGTAAGCAATCCGGGTAATCCAATATCCCGGAGTTGTTATACGGTGGCATGAGGCGGTAGCAGAGCAATTAAGGGCCAGGTGCGAGAAAAATGGGGTAGAGAAGTGATGTATATCGACACCACAATACCTCCTCCGTGTCATTATCGTCCTCGCTGAGTCGGGAAAGGATTGCATAAACGATTATTACCTGTGGGTAGAAAGGATTTCAACGAATAAATCATTATCTTCATGAAGGCCTCCGTGTAAAATAAACTGAACACAGCCTCAAATCAGTAACAATATTGTAAACAGGCTTTCAAAATAAATCACAAATTTGTTCGCGAGTGTCAAGTCTCGTCTAGTCATGTGGTTTTCAGTTTTTCCACAGGTGTATTTGGATGTCGAGTTTGAACTCGAATAACACACTGCTGCAATACACATACCAGTATACAAGTGGGTCCGCTGACCGAACTTGGGTGTTTTTTCGGCACTTCACGTACTTGTCATGACTCCAAATTCGAAGGCCTAAAAAGTAAACCATCAACGTATCAAAACATAAGACCCATCCGGAGGATCGTTGTCACGGAGCTGACCGGTGCATCTCCGCCTGCTGCTCCGTGATACCAGTTGCAATCGAATGCAAACTAGGACCACCAATGGGAATGGGCATAAATGGGATCCGTAGTTTTCCAAGCAGTCATTCTTATAAGAATTGTATAAATACAAAGAGCAGGAGCGTAGCGTGGCTCTGGACAATGTGGTACCGCACTCAGATCCCCCCCCCCCCGGCTCGCAGACCCTAAAAAGGAAAATGTGAAGCAGTTCTTAGCAAGCTTATTTAGAAAGGTAATAGGTAATTCATAAAATTCCTCTGCAAACAGCCAGTATCCAGGACTTTCTAACGGGGAAGCGACTGCAGTTAAGTCCCCCCAAACCGTGGCGAACTTGCTATGAACTGTAAAAGTAGGAGGAAATAATAAGGAAATCAAGTAAACAAAAATTAAAATCACTTGGAACGTAATATAGGTACTCATCTAAAATTACGTACAATAGTTGTACACTACAATAGGAAGTACCTACATCGCCAGTCCTGTGGGGGGGGCGTCGTTTCATGATTTCGAATCTTTGTTGACCTACACCACAAGGTTCCTCAGCGATGTTGCGAACCTCTCCATGAGGAAATTCTGCCGTTTATCGAGATTTCATATTTTCTCGAGAAAGGAGCCCCAGGCAGGGGTCACTGGCTGGGGACGGGTGTGTCGTCCGCACGTACCCGTAATTACGGTGCCCCGGGACCGGTTCCCTCCTGCTACAATTAGACGCCAGAAGTAGAAATGGACGAGAGCAGCTTTGTAGCTAGTTTTTTAAAAAGGGCCCTCGTTTTTCCTGGGAAATGGCCTCGAGAATAAAACTTTATGGGTTCGATCAAAAAGTGGCGTCACCGTCTCGGGAGCAGTGGCCTTAAACAAGTGCGGCACTTATCAGCCGCTTTGCGAGCTCTAGTAACAAGTACTCATAAACTGTCGCGTGAGGGCATACAAAATTAGATAAGGGCAGATTGATTTGTTGATAGGTCCATAAAAACCCTAGTTGAAGGCATTCTCTGTGAAAAGACTTGTATCGTCGAAATGTGTAACTCATATCAACATTTGTTGCAGTCGTCAGGGTCTTTAGTGCTCATTGCGACACACAGACCACCGCTTCTCCGTGTGGGACGCGTTATTTCCCGGAGCATTCATTTATGAGGGAGTAGATTATCGAATTAATGGGTTCAACGATAGTTTGTCGCACTCTAAATCACAAGTCATGTATTTTCAATAATACCACTATATCGTTGGGAAAAAAACGAGATAAACCATGTGAATAAGTCGAGTTGACCAAAACTGCCAGCCCTGAGTACTGTCAAACCCGAGCATTCGCAACGATGCCCCGATATCCAGCTCCTACTGACGATATCGTGAGATGCTAACTACGATTGTGAGATGCACCACCTCTGTATCTCACACAACAAGCCATATTACGTTTGCTATAAGTATAACCGGAAATTGCCATTAAACCACTGATACCGCAGAACTAGGATCTGACGCCCTTACGTCCAACTAACGAGAATTTGGACCAATCATGGGAATTACCGAGAACACGGCAAGATTGTTGATATGAATTTTGCAACCAACCAGAGCATAACTCCAGGTTGGTCTTCCAAAAATTAGTTGAGAATAAAGTTCTGAGTTCACGTTCGTGTTCAGCGTAAAAATTTTAATATATTTAAAAATTTTAATATTTAATATTCTTTGAAATGACGTGTCACATGTCAGACTGTTCCAATTTTGGAATTATGGGTAATTCTATTTTCTACCTTTTCAATTGCCAAGACAGATTTTTTGTGAAATTTGAACTTTTTATCTCAATTCTATAGAGAGTTATCGTCTGGCATGTCACATACAGTGAGGGGAAAAAAGTATTTGCACACTAACCTAACTTATAAGGGCATATGGAAAATAATAAAATAAATAGATAACTGAATTTTTACCTTACTCCTAGTTGTACATGACCAAATCAATTTTTTTTTTTTTTTTTTTTTAAGTTAGTCTGCTTTTATCGTTTTTTGTATAAAACACATATGCGCCTGAACCCGCACGTGATATGATGCGAACGAGCAATCAAGCGATGCGGGAATTATCCCGTTTGTTTGAGATGTTTAGTATCCAAACACTAAATTTGACTATCCTTCAAAATACGAAAATTCAATTTCAAGTGACAATGAGACGGTTCAGTGACACTCGGAGATGTTAAAGCTGGAGATGCAACACAAACGATAACTAAGGTAGAAAATGTCCTTAATAATGTGTGCTCATGAGATACACAAAACCTCCCGTCACCGCAAGAGGTGAGCGTCGTATCTCTTCTCTCTGAAATGAAATCTGAATTGCGGTTTAGAAACGCGACTCCGTCCCATAATAACTTCCATTGAGCGCGTGCTTTAACTTTGTCTTCTCCTCTTAACTCAAAACTGAATCCGATCGCAACAAGGCACATATTATACCAAGCGACCTATTATCACGCAAAATAAGGGTATTCGCCTTGACATGAATGCTCATGAGTTATCAGTAAAACAAATCATTCATTCGAGTGAAATAACCTGAGTCTATTAAGAGTGACAAATGTAGTACTGCTACAGGAACGTCCCAAATGCCGCATGGGTTTAGCGCAGAGCACTTTGCTTGCCATTCCAATACCGATGTAGCATTCCAAGATCCATAAAGGAAACGTTCCATCCAAGACAAATTTTATTGTCAGGGGACACCACAATCCAATCATAGAAGAGAAGAGCCACTTCATTTATGGTGAAATGGATTCCCTATTTTATGTAACCCCATAAAATCGCCATTGAACCGTACCTACCATGGCACCGCCCGAATGCGAGTCTATGTTGGATGTACTTGAAAAATTCGAAATTCTTAAGAGTGATAGGTCCGGTAAATGTCTAAATGAGGTGATCCCTCAACATATTTCACCGTTAATAGGTTCATTCCTGCAATAGCTTGGTACCCCCCCCCCCCCATAATGTTACCCTCACCATTGTTTAAGCTCCCTTTCACTTTGCCTGCCTTAATTGGCATTTGTTGATCCGCCCCTTCCCTTCTCTGAGCCAATAGGATTTAAGTTCTCCCTTCACTGTAACCTGCTTCAATCCGATTGGATGATACCTTTCACTTCTGCTACTATATAAGCTGTATTTCATGATGTATCTTCAGTTCATGTTTGTTACTTATGATGACCTAATCGTCGAAATCGATTTAACAATAATTGTTGTACTCATTACCTATTGTACTCATTATTTTCGTGGAAATAGACTCTCTCACTCTATACCTCCGTTTTTTATTTTATTCCACAACTTGCCTTCATTTCAAAACAGCTTGCGAACTATTCCAATTCTTTACCCTTTATCCCATAACCATTTGGGTTTTCAATAACTTCTTCCTCCGAGTATTAATAACATCAAAGGCTTTGGCCATGTCTAGCCACACCTAAATCCCCCTCCTTCTGTTATCCAGAACACCGGCAAGGTCTTTCGTAACATGATACAGGACGTTGATGAAAACCGTATTGATTTGGTGACAACAGAGAGCTAGTTGTTTTCCACGTAGTCGTTTAGTTGACACTTAATACATCTTTCCAGTAAGTTCCTGAGAATGCTAAGAAGGGAAATGCGACGGGAAGAAGGAAGAATTTATTGACTTTTGCATACTCAGAGCCTCCTTTATGCAACGGAAGGACCCTAGCCCTAGCCTCAGGAAAACAGGGATGCAGATTAATTACATGAATAACTGGTGTCTTCAAAATTTCAATGTTCTTAGAAATACAATTGTAAGTAACACCCATCTATCCCTGGAGTCAACCGTCCATTCTACCTTCAAGTAGGTCCAAGACCAACGGTGTGGCTGGTGGTCCAATCCTAAGAGCCAGGGAGTGCGAAATTGGAACATCTCTCACCAAGACCTCCCCAATTGTAGAAAAATATTGATTGAACTTACAACGCGCCTACCTTGACGCCCCCACCCTTGCACAATGTTCCTCGTGTTGTCCAAGGACAGAAGTTAACTCCGAATAGGTACGGACAAGACCTCAGAATTCTATCAATACAAATGAATAGGGCTAGGATTTCCATGTACTCAAAAATTTGAAATATGTATTCATTTTTTGGGAAATATGTAAAATAAATTGACAAAAATGTAGGTAAAACCATTGATTTTTTGAGTCTTAATTGTTCAATTTTTGATGAAATTATTCACAATAATATAAGTTTTTGAAGGTCTTAGAATTTTTATATTTGCTGAATGAAAGTTCAACGTCAACTGACGTTACTGGAGCATTTCGTTTTTGGAGCAATTGTGGGGGAAGCGATTTCGGCGATTTTGGCACACTCAACTGTTCGTCATTCCCACTGAGGTTATCGGATATAAGCGATATGGTTATGGATATCCTTCCATCCTGAATTTTTATTCAGAACGTCTTGCATTTTCTTCTTGATTTTTTCCCCACTTGTCCTGGTGTTGTTTCCAAATGTTTCACCGATACCACAAACCACAGAAACCGCGAAAGCCCAAAAATACGAAAATATGTAACAAAAGATGTCGTTATGATCAAAATATGGAGAAATGTACAAATAAACCCAAATATGTAGCATCAAAATGGTCTAAATCCACTGGAAATCGTTCAAAACGTATAGTGGGTAAAGCCAATTGACGATATCTGGTTCCAGGACGTACTTATACGTAAACACATGGAAATCCCAGTCCTACAGATGAATTATGAAGAGAATATCAGTGAGGTAGTTACCGACAACCCCCAACAGTCAAGAGAGAACCATATGAACGAAAACACTACATTTAACCTCATTACTTCACTTATTTTGCGTAGCTATCCCAGCTATCGCACAACGATGCATTTTTCTTCGTCCATTGTTACGTCACCCGAGTGGTCACCTCATATTCACCCAAATAAAACTTGACCGCATTCTCTATATTGGGATTCCACTGAAAAACAACGATTCAAGGACGTCTCGAACTCCATTCGCAGCTGTTTCAGACTTTTCGTAGGGAAAACCGTCTCCTTGATGAGGATTTAGCCGTTTAATGTACCCTTTGAGGTATCGGTGTCTCCGCTGTGACGGTTAAGCCATCTAATGCACCACTTTGTGGTATTGGTGTCTCCACTGGGAGGGGTTTTAGCCATGTAATGTGCCCTTTGAGGTATCGGTGCCTCCAGTGTGAGGGGATTTCAGAGTAGGTTTATACTCGTAGATGCAGAAATGATTGAGCGCCTAATCGCTACAGAACGTACAGCAATTACTCTGTATTCATCTTGTCCGCTGTGTCTTTATCACTTAAACTGTCCCATCTACCATTATATTCTGCCTCTATTTACCTACTCTATTTATCTTGTTTCTGTATTCAGTTACAATTATTACTCTTACTACTATAATCACTCTGCATTATCCTGTTTCTACCATTTATCTTGTCTGCAGTGTCTTTATCACTTAAGCTGTAGCATCTATCATTTTTCTGCCTCTTTTTACCTACTCTATTTATCTTGTTTCTGTATTCAGTTACAATTATTACTCTTACGACTATAATCACTCTGTATTATCCTGTTTCTACCATCTATCTTGTCTGCAGTGTCTTTATCACTTAAACTGTAGCACCTATCATTTTTCTGTCTCTATTTACCTTCGCTATTTATCATGTTTCTGTATTCAATTTGTATGTTTTGGCCAAGCCTCGTCTCATTTGAGTCCCATATTAGAAAACATGTAACAATCAACATTACTACCTCCCCTTCCCCAGCAACCACCACCGGACAACCTCCCTGGCTTCGACAGAGCACGAGGACAATGGAATTGACGCGTCTTACCTAAGGCCACGGGAAACAAGGGTTGGTATCTCTATCTGCTACCGCGATAACGTCATGCTATATGGCCTGCCTATGGAAGGAACTGCCTTGGCAAAAGGAGCCAGGTCAATTAGTCCCAGTCTACCCTGGCGTACCCCGGCTGCCCGCATGAGGACATGCTCAATCTTACCCCGGGAGTGATGTACCGACTCGAAAGGCGGACCAACCTGCCGAGAGGATAAGGATGGCAGCACTGCGCGGGTGGCACCACTGCGCGGATCCGCACCGGCCAGCTGACGATTCGAGGTTTTGATATGAGATACCAACACGATGATTTTCCGGTGCTGACGGTACATTGGTATGTCACGGTTGCAACACCCGTGACCTATTTCCGGGGGCTGGACGGCGATTTTACGTGGAACTGCAGTGATTCGATTCCCCGATTCCGATTTGAGAGTACCTAGCGAGACGTGTGCTTGGCGAGTTAGGTTCTTTACAATATATGTTATATTCTTGTGGAATCAATTAGTTCTCATTCCTTACTACCGAGAGTACACCGTTAGTCGGTAGTGTGGTATTTACGTCCTTTCTCCCCTTCGGGGAGAAAGCGCGTAAATACCACACGGTAGTGAAGTAGGTACTAACGCGTGGTAAAATGTAGTATTCGTGTGCTATCTCCTGCACATGAATACTACATAAGTTAGTACACTCGCAAACGATAGCTGGGAGTCGGAGAGGCCTCGCTCAGTAAATAGATACTACGGCTGACGTAAACATGAACATGACGTCCTTGAGAAATTTTCGCCAGGGAACACGCGGGACACAACTTTCTCTCACCAAGATGGCCTCCAAATCCGCAAGAGGCAACGCAGGCGACGAAATTTCACAATATCAAGACGGCAAAACAACTATCGTAGTTATCAAATCAATCGATAATTGATATCGTTAGACCCCAACTGAGACTTTTGCTGATCATCTGATTCTTCTCTGGTCTTGTTTGGATAAAACTTGCATAAGAAATTGAAAATGTTGCAAAGTTCCACACAACGGTTTTGTAATATTATTACTACTTCTTTTCCCATAATTCATTACTTAATTACACGTTCAATTTTGATGAATAGATTGTGATATAAAAGAATGCATGCCAATATGTAGGCTTTATTCATCAAAATTGAACGTGTAATGAAGTAATGAATTATGGAAAAAGAAGTTCGTTAGAAACGTACCTACACAACATCGACATCATGTGAGCTAGATTAACTGTAGTAATAATATAACAGGTTTGTTTCTTGTACAGATCACCCATCGGTTATGATCACCATTCTGTGTACAATATCCTCGGGGGTCTCATAACTGTTCGAAATAATTGGAATATTTGTTTTTAAATTATTTAGTTATGTTACAACTAGGTATATTACAACATCTAGAAACGTTTTTATAATAAATTAGAGCGTTTTTGTGGTCTATAGATCACTGGCTTAAGCCACAGCTTAAGTCATGTTCGACGTCAAAACTAACCAGACGGTGAGGAAGCTGTGATATTATTTCTGCAGAACGATGGCAAAGTGTGATAGGTATGTCATATTTTCTAAATTTTTCAGGAAAGTAATTTTAAAGTTCAGCCGGCCCTTAAAAATCTAAAAATGCTTCAATATTATTTTTTCTTCGCTTGTTAGTTAAGTTCAGTAACTAGCTGCGGTTAATGTGGGGGTTTTCAATTTTAGCCTATAAATTGGAACAAAGTTTCTCAATTTTCCAAGAAGATTCCTGGCACAATATTATGTGATTTTGCCAACTTCCAAATTACTCAGTTTAATATTTTTGCCGATCACCTCACTCACTCATTGCTGCAATTTGTAGTTTTTTGGATGGGTAGTACGTAAAAACAACTAATAAAAACATTACTGGGTAATAAAAAATCAATTTAAAAATCATAATGTAAAAGTGTGTGTTTGTCAAAATCGTCACTTGAGTTCTGATACGGCCCAATCCACATTTTTGCTAAAATGAGTTTATCACATTTTATGGTTCGAATTGCAACGCGAGAGTGAATGAATTCAGTTCAATTTAGGATTTAATATTGGCGAAATCCTGTAACTAACCTGTTTTGGAAGGTAGTGAAAGTTTTGGAAATTAACAGTTTTTCATGTCACCTGAAAAATGAGGACATGTGGATTAGGCTGTAACAGAACTCAAGTGATGAAATATTTAATATTTAATATTTCATCACTTGAGTTCTGTTACAGCCTAATCCACATGTCCTCATTTTTCAGGCGACATGAAAAACTGTTAATTTCCAAAACTTTCACTACCTACCAAAACAGGTTAGTGTCAGGATTTCGCTGAGTTTTAGCCAATATTAAATCCTAAATTGAACTGAATTCATTCACTCTCGCGTTTCAATTTGAACCAGAAAATTTGATAAACTCATTTTAGCTAATAAACAAATTTTGTTTATTAGCCATTGGGAAGGAAAAAAGTAGTACCTATTCAACTGAATAAGAAGAAGACGAAAGAATAAATTATTGTAAAATTGAACTGTTGGATTGTGTGGGACAAGAGAAGTCTATCTCCAATCCGGTATGAAAATTTAGTATATTTAATTACATTTAATGTCATTAAAAATCAACCCTCTACGATTAGTAGCGTCAAGATGACAATGTCAGAAGATGATAATGAAAAACAACTGACATATTATACTCTGCCATCTTCAGATTTTCACTTTCTGAACATAATATTATCATAAATGGCCAACGCTTTTTCAAATGTTTAGACGCTCGATCGTTGTAGAAATGTATTAGATGCGATAATAAACTGGAGGGAGTGAAAATACCGATTTCGAAAAAAAAAGTGACATACCACACTTTGCCATCTTTCTACAGATTTGCAAGTTCGGAGAGTAGTTACGCCGTAGCCAACAGCAACGGTTACTCATTAGCAATTGCAGCTCTGGTCCACGCTGGGATTTCGATTTTCTCTTGAATCCCCAATAAAGGCTACAATTTGAGCAGGCGGATGGTAGTTAAGAATTCGCTCGCATAGGCCCCGTGACATGCCCGGCCCACGCTGAGTATTCGCTAAGCCCCTCGAAATGTTACGTTCATTAGATGGGACAACCGTGGAATGATCACTCGACTGAAGGGAGCTCGGAAGGCGATAGGTCGCCTGACGCAGGATCGCGAACAATCACACGCTCGCCGTCCATGTTCGAATATCCACGCTGACCGACGCATGTCGCGTACTTAACTGACGTTTCCCTTCAACGGAGAAATTGTCATACCGTCATTTCGATTTCATTAAACCGCAGCATCCGCTGTCTCTGAGCCGCTTTGTGATCTCGTTTCTGCGGGCATCGAGAGAAAGGACGTTACCGTCGACATAGTTTGATATCATCCCTGACATTTCAGGATCACAACAAACCAAACATCGGAGGTCATCCAAAGGGCAAATTGATAAGTTAATCACGAAATTCTTGAGTCCCGGACCCGTTTTCGAGTCTCACGGACTCCATTGTGCGCAACTCTCCGCCCGCCCCCGCGGTTCACGATTTTTTCTTCTCTCTGTCTTTTTGTTTCTCTCCTCTTGAATAGGTTTTATTTCTTCTTTCGCGGTGACCGATCGCTTACAGGACCGCAGATGACCCGGTTGGGTCCGGTAGACGAGGACATACCGCAGCTTCCATAGCGCCGATGTCGCAAGATCAGGACTTCCAAGGTTCGTCAGTATCCGTCAGGATGTTGACCCGCGAACTGAAGAACCTTGTTAGGTGACAAGTGGGCCGAGGATTGCACACTGAGTACGTACGTATTAGGGACTTTTACGAATCTAAAAACGATGGAAGAAAAAAACCGCCGGCCAAGTGTTAGGGCAGTATAGCTTCCTAACACGCTTCTAAGGCTTCATTTGGGCTATATGGGTAGGGTCCTAGGCCAGTCGGATGATAGGCTGAACACTTTTTTGGCTAAACAGCTCATCCAGAGGAACGATGGGTGGTACCCAGCCTGGAGGGGACTAGCACAAACTTACGCCGACGAAAGGAATTCCGAGTTTAGGGAGGTGCAGGACTTAAAAAGGATAAACACAGAGATATTAAAAGGGTGGAAGGCTGTTTTTGTTGGGAGAGTGAGAGAGCAATGTAGGGAGTCTTGAGCACCACTGTTTGTACGCTAGTCTGGATCACGAAAGCACTGGATACATGAGTTCAGTGAATGGATGGATGATTGGGAATGTTCTGAGAGCAAGGGGTGAATATTTCAACTTGAACACGATCCCCAATAGGCCGGACCGACAATTTTTTTTTTTTTTTTTTTTTTAATCATCTTTATTGTTACAACTGTATATTATACATCTAGTGACTTCACTCTGTTAGTTAATTTTTAACGTATTGTGGTTCATAGATCACTACCTACTACCACTCATCACATCACTTTAGTGAGATGTAACTAGGTCCAGGGGTTTGGTCCTTTTCAGCCTTCGTACGTCGCCACTGTTGTCCAGACGGTTCAGTACTTCAACATTCCTGTGCTTATGGAGACGGTTTTCATGGCCCGTTGCTCGATTTTTAATAACTTCGTTCACCATCTTGACTTTAAGATCGCGATGGAGATCATTCGTTCGAACATACCAGGGGGCATTAACTATGCTCCTGAGAATTTTGTTTTGCGTTGTTTGGATTATTTACCGACAATATGACTGCGCATTATGCAATCTGAAGGTGCCTGAGGATACGAGGCATTATCTGGCAAAATGTCCAGTGTTGGCGGAGTTTAGGGTCAGGTATCTGAAGAAGGCATATTTGTCGGATGAGGAACTCGTGGAGGTCCCGAATGGCAAGGATTGGCAGGGGCTACACCTCTATATTGTAAGCTCACAGAGGTATAGGTTGGAACTGCTGAGGGAGTTTAATTATTTCTGAAACGCAAGTGATCGATTTGGGATGCTTTTTGTGGAGTGGCGCGTGAATTGGGGTATATCTAACGGAATATGTGAGGGATGCATCTAGGTATAGGGAATTTCGGATATATTATGTGGATAGATTATTGTGCCCCGTTGTGATCTCTTCTAAGCCTTGATATCCTGAATTTGAGACTGAAATATTCTCTGTTAATTTACTTAATGCGTCTGAAATGTAACACCTGAACTATATATACACATTTATATTTTAAATTTTAGATAGAAATAAAATAACAAAAAGGGGTTTACAAGACTCACTTGAGACGCGTTTCGTGTTTACGTTATCAATCAAAAAATGCGCTGTGGCCAACTAGACAGACGGCATTTTGCCATGTCGAAATTATGTTTATAATATAATATAATATAGGATATATTATATCCTATTTTGTTATTATGCATGTTTTGCAATAAACATTTCTTCTTCTTCTTCCTTACACGCCATAATGTGCCATGAAGAGTGGTCGCGGAAGGAGCTCCACCACTGACTGAAATCCGATCAGTGATCAGTTGCCACCACGTCAGCCACATAACCTGACTTTTCTGGAGTATTCGTCGACCACAATTGTATATTAAGGAAGTACAAAGGAAGTACTGCTGTTATTGCAGGATTATAGGGAAATGAAAACTGATCGTAACAATTTTCAACAATGAGTCCTGTTTCATTATAGAAAATTACAATTTCATTAATTTTCCTATGATGTGTATCAACGTCGTCAATGAAGTGTATTTTTGTCAATTGCGAACCATTGTTACTGTGAGTTACAACGTTTTTATCAATTTTTTCATACATGATAAATATGACATGGCTGCGACCCATCATTGTGCATAGACTTTATATTTCAAGTTATTTTTTTCCTTTATTGATGGCAATATGTACTATAAAACTGTTGCTACCAAAACTATAGCTACTGCATAAATAAGCACAAAATCAATTAAGGTAACAACTCAAAACTTAACATCTATACAGTCTAAATACTGTAGCAGGTAGGCGTAGGATCGCCGATCGTGGCTCCTCCATATGGCTGTTAGTGACCCGCTCAGCAGCAGTGGTTATAATCGTCGCTCCTCCTCATTCAAGATTTTTATTGGCAATATTTACAGAAATTGAAATAATAGTGGATATTAAACAAAATTGCCCACCAAGGCAATAGTCGCTGTAGCTCTATCATAAAAACTGATTCATCTAATCCAAACCTATAATTTCTTTGAACCCATTTCAAATCAAACCTTGACAACGACGCCTAGGATCATATGGGATTCTGGAGGCGACAGTTTAATTGGATCGGGTTGGGAAATATGAAGCCAGTGAAATAAATTACTCAAATTTGGATTTTTGCAGATAGGTTGTGTTAGAACTACAGAGACTATTAAAACCCATACATAATAGCAAATGTTGCCCTAAGCCTTGGTGGAACTCAGACTGCTACCGAAGAAAAACCAGATTGTTGAAAATCCCAATACTGGAAAATTACGGACCTTACATCCGAGCTATTAACGCTTTGAAATCTCATATACTCGTAAGCTGAGGATGGAGTCGCAGATAGTTCTTACCCAAGCTGTCGGAATTGGCCAACTCCTCTTGCCCTATGCTATCAAGTTTCTCAAAAATTAGGGAAAATTCCCTGCGCCAAACTACACAGTGCGGTGAAGGCACCAATTAAAGGGCTCGTCACTTACTGGAAGCCTCAAGGCGTCACTTCCGAAGGACCTTAAAGGAAGGCACTCGTAGGTCTATGGATTTCGTCATGATTTTGGGAGGTGTTCAAATAGGACGTCTAGAAAGTGTCGGGAGGACTGAAGGTTGTTCCTCGGCTTAGGGCCAATTTATTGAGACAGTTTGAATGAATATTAAAATGCGCCTGTGGTATATATGACACTTGACTGATAGCTTGGCTCATTATATAACGTTTGTTGCGAAAGCGCGAGCGTTGAATCGTGATATAAACCCAATGCAGACGGGTACAGCAACATATTTTGCATATGTTGTGGGTCCCCGCCCGTATACGGACTAGGTCGCCAAGGACCAGCTTCGTCCCCCACCTCCTATTGATGTAACCCTACGGCCTCCCGGTTTTAAGCCTAAAAGGTGAAAGGACCATCGTCTTACAGGTTTTTAAACTCGCTTCGAAGAGCCTTCCAAAGCAAACTAAAAACATTTAAGTCCTTTCGTGGGGCCCCGGAGGAATGCGGAACATGATGTAATGGTCATGGCCCTCTCAGCTGGGACAAAATATACACCATTTACCTTGATTTCATTTCTTTTTCATCACCATACGATTACGCCGGATATAGACGTAGATAAGCATTCGGAATTCACAACACGATTGATTCGTTTTGATTTTGCAAATTATCATTAAACAACTTTTCGCTTAAATGTTGTTGACGCAGGAGGAAGTGGCGGAAATTATCAAGATAACCGTTCAAAGAAAACAAACTGAAATGTATACTATATTTTCATATAAACCAAACTAACAAACAAACAAACTAACAAACAACGGACATCATAAGGAAACCCCGAAATTCAATGCAACCATGTACTAGTCGAGAAACTCTTCTGGTTAGCTGATTCAATTAGTTGCACACCTTAATTATTATTATTGCTCCATTTTTTCCTCGTTCATTCTACTAATAACGAAGTCCACAATTCAATATCCTTCCAACCTATAATAAATATAATTTTAAGTGTAATAAATATAATTATAATAGATGTTTAGTAACCACCAGAATTGTTCTGCACGTCCAAAGCATTTGCCGCGCCCTTATTTTTCTCTGTTAGAAACCGATAGTGATATGGCGAAATATATTGGAACATATTGGAGAATAATAAAATGGTTGAGATCAATTATACAAGATTGTTCAATTTACACCCGTACAGTTCTAGAACTGTACCAATCTTTCATGTGTAAACTATTGTATAGGCCTCAGATTAGGTTTATCTCCGCCAGACATGAACGAACCCTCTACATTATACCCATACACACATACAGCTCTAGTGGAGGAACCATAAGGACACCTTGCGTTCCTTCACTCCTTCTTGAGCCCATGCTTGTACACCTGTGATAGTCAGTAAGCGTGCCCATATGTTCATTGCCTCCAACCTCATAAATTTTCCTATTACCTATACAACTCATCGTATTCATCGTTAGTAAATAGTAATCATTCAAGTGACTGTAGACTGTCTGAACAAAACGCTCTCAACGATGTGCAAGTCCGAAGAAGGTGAAATCGGGGACTCTGATCCTGCACACAGGGTGATCCGCTCGTAGACGGGGAAACACAATTGCGTAAATACACATAAAAAATGGAGTAAAATGCCGCCAACTTGATATTTTTTATCCCAATCCGTTCTCGAGGAATGATTTTTTTTCTTCAGAAAACCCATTTTTGTTCTCTATTACACTATAACTAGCTGTCGGGCCCGTCGCTTACGGGCAGAACTCGGGGTGTGTCCATCAACCTCCGTTACCTGCCCCGGACGGGCAGAACTCGGGATGGATCCATCTGCCACTCTGTTGCTTTACGGATTGTACCTCTTACATGTCCCTTTACAAACCCTTATAATCTTAAATACCAAAAATAATATTCATCTGTGTCATGGGAAGGAAGAATTTAAGATTTTTATATTTCGGCTTTCCTATAAACCCCCACCCCTATGCATCGGATCAGGAAGTGAACCCTTCCATGTCCTTCCCCGGTCACAGAAACATTTAAATACGGGAGAAAGGTTCGATCCATCGAGCGGTTTTCGAGAATTAAAAAATTTTTATAGTTCGGCTTCCCCATAAACCCCCACCCCTATGCATTGGATCCGAAAGTGAACCTCCTATGTCCTTCCCCAATCACGGAAACATTTAATTACGGGTGAAGGGTTTGATTCGTTGAGCCGTTTTTGCGTAATTGAAGGACAGACAAACAGACACACGCACAGACAGACAAACACACCACCAAATTCAAATACCCAAGGAACACGAAAATCGTCTCTAAATTTAGTTATAAAGATTTCTCCACTTTACTCCATTCAATTTTAACGTTTGACCACATTTTCGTAATCATCGCTAAATTTGCTATAAGATTAGTGTACTTTGATTCTTGAAAAGAACCATGAGATGACCATAGCAGCAGCTCAAACATAGATGAATATGAAAATCTTTAGAACGTTACTACTCTTCAGAAAAAATCCTAGAAACTGTCATGAAAACCTCATCCCCCCCAAAAAACACTCCGTGTAAAAATCACCTCGCAAATATCATTCTTCAGAGGCCGGAAAAAGTTATGATATCCACTTTCCCCGCCCGCCCTTTTCCTCATTAAGGAGCTAAGTATAATGAAAAGCTTAACCACTTCACAAGCACCGTACCCCTTTCGAAATCTCCCCTTGGCGCTATTGCGAGACGTTTTTATTACTTCCACAAGCAACTAATACTTGTATAAAACGTTAACCACCATCAAGTATTAGTTGCTTGTGGAAGTAATAAAAACGTCTCGCAATAGCGCCAAGGGGAGATTTCGAAAGGGGTACGGTGCTTGTGAAGTGGTTAAGCTTTTCATTATACTTAGCTCCTTAATGAGGAAAAGGGCGGGCGGGGAAAGTGGATATCATAACTTTTTCCGGCCTCTGAAGAATGATATTTGCGAGGCGGGGTGATTTTTACAAGGAGTGTTTTTTGGGGGGATATCACATCTTTTTGTTGTTGAAGTGGGTCATTTTATAAAGAAGGTCTATGCAAAATTTCAAGTCGATTGGTCCGGTTACCCAGGCTGTTGACTCGTCAAAGTTGCCAAAATTAGCCTAAATTTCAGTTTTTTGTTTCTAAAAGTTTTTGGGTTGAGATAATGGGTGAAACCTTTCAAAAGGCACAGTCTGATGTTGAAACGAAGCTCTGTGCAAAATTTCAAGTCAATCCGTGAAGGTGGAAATGCTTAACTGATTGAGGAGAAGAAGAACAGGTAAGGGTGAAAAACCGGGTTTTTGAAGTTATATAACTCGGCTCCCTTTAAAGATATCGACTTGAATCTTTCAAAAGGCACTTGCTACACTTGAAACGAAGCTCCGTGCAAAATTTCAAGTCAATCGGCGAAGGTGGAGAGGCTGTAGCCTTGACCGACTGAAAAAAGTAGAAAAACATGGGTTTTTGAAGTTATGTAGCTCGGCTCCCTTTAGACCTATCGATTTGAAACTTTCAGGGCTACCTAATATACACTCAAAGAAGACCCTCACCAAATTTCAAGTTGATCGGTCAAATAGGAGCCGAGATATGGATACCTCGAAAACGCGTTTCGTGACGTCCGGTTAACATGCACACTCGGCACCGTTCGTTTTCTCAACTTCTTTGCTTGGCGGGGCGGAACGCTACCGCGTTCCTAGATCATCCAATAAACTGTTCAATGGTATGTTCAACTTTGAGATTTCAGGATCGCCACTCGATCTGGCAAAAAAAACAACTTTAATTGCCTAACATTTTTGCATTTACACTTGCGTTTTTTTTATGATCTCAAAGTTGACCATATCGTTGAAAAGCTTATTAAATGAAGAGGTTTTCACCAGATTCGGATTCGTCAGTTTCCAGGATATGTTTTGGAAGAGTAGTAACGTTCTGAAGATTTTCAGAATTTTTATTTTTTCAAATTCGAGCTACTTTTCAAATGTTTGTGCTGCTATAGTGGTACCTAATTAGATAGAACTTCTCAAGAATCACAGTTCCCAAATAGTATAGCAAATTCAACGCTGATTCCGAAAATCTTGAAACATAAACCATCAAATTTTGAGGGGGGGGGGGGGGTAAAAACGGTTTTTCTTTGGTCGATTCCAATGGTTCATACCCGAACAAAAATATGCAGTTGGCGGCCTTTCCCTCCATTTTTTATGTAGATTTTCCCCCTTTTCTTTAGATCTACGAGCGGATCACCCTGTGCATGGGGCCTTTTGTGTAACAAATTCTTGACACAACGGTTAATTATCTTCTTTGTGCCATTATCAACTTTGAGCCATCATTGTGATCAAACGTCGGGTCGTACAAACCTCCAGATGGTCTTAATTCTACAAATTAAACTCTATTCAACTGTGAACTAAACACTACACCGTTCAATATGAATTTTTCGAGATATGAATTTTTCATTTTCGAAATTCATTTTGAACCCCTTCCCCTTGACCTAGGGTTATGGAAAGTTTAAAAAATCATCGTAGGGGTGGTTTGAACCTGCACTAACTGGACAAGGTGACGCGGACAGCGTACGGTGGAAGGATTTGTAATTTTTTATTTGGTTTTTGAACCAACGTGTCTTCAAACGTAAACCATCAACTTTTGAGGGGGGTTAACAAATTTTGTTCGATTCCAAAGGTTTTTTTTTTCGGTTCCAATGGTTTTGAAGATTATAAACCAAAAGTGGGTCAAACAAATGGGTATAGAGAGAAATTAATCGACTATGTTTTATAGTGTTCTTTAATTCGTTCATTGGGTTTACCCGTTGCTGGAAACTTATTTTTCTCATGTGCACATGGTAAACGGCAAATCATTAGCTGAAGATGGCCAATAAATTTGCTGAAACGTTGGTGATGATCGAGAAATTTTACTACTTTTCCCACCAGAGGATGAGAGACGTGATGTGGGGACGGGACGCGATGCCAATGACTAACTCGGCAGTGCCGATGATGAAGACTCCCGGAACGGGTTTTTCAAGACTCTTCGAGTAACATTAAGCAACGGCCGAAGGACGGACGGCAATTGTATCCGGGTTTGTCTTAAGACCGCCGCCGCCACCGCCGCACAGTGGTCCAGGATCGTCGAAAAGTGCTTAAAACTCGATATTTCTCGTATTATTGGAGCCGGAAACTAGGGATGTCGATAGATCGATAGTACTATCGATACTATCGATAGTTGTGGGATATCGATAGGGGTATCGATTGGAATGGCTCCTATCGATAGCTCAAAAAAGCGGGATTCCCAGAAAAAATCAAATTCCTGGGTAGCTCAGTTTGAAAAAAAAAAAATTCTAACAATGATGGGTTCTAAGAACATTATAGACGGGTACAAAAATAGAAATTTCAATGGAAATCTGAAAATAGGGAGTGGGGAGCAAGGTTTTTCCAGTAGGTACCTAACTGACTTCATAGCTTCATACTAGGCTTCGTTCGTACTGACTTCATGACTTCATAGCTTCACAGCTTCGTTCGTCAGCTTTTGTCACAAAAGTTTTGTGCGGTCGCGGTCCTCTATTGCCAAAGCCAAATCATAATTTTCCGGGATGCCTCCTAAGTCTGATGTGTGGGCCCATTTCCAAAAAAATGCGGATGGAAAGCCATTGGTGACATGCAGCATTTGCCGTCAGATATTGAAATTTACGTCCAACACTTCGAACCTGCGGGATCATCTAGTGAGGAAGCACAATGATGTTTACAACCCGAAAGAAGCAGTGCCATCCACTTCAACTAGCGTACCAAGTAAGCCGAAACAGCGAAAGATTACCCCTTTTTTTGAGCCTAAGGTACAACCCTACCCTCCCAACAGTGACCGAAAAAAAACAAATCGACGATGCCGTAATGCGAATGATTACAACAGATTTGCAACCATTTAGCATTGTGGATCGTGAAGGGTTCAGATATATGTTAAGTGTTTTGGATCCTCGCTATAATCTTCCCGATCGCAGGGAACTATCAAACTTCAAGCTTCCAGAAATGTACGAGGCTATGCGCAATCGGTTGCTTGATGTTCTACAAGAAGTTGATTACGTGAGTGCCACAACTGACATGTGGACATCACTAACTACAGAATCATACATAACAATTACAGCACATTTTATAGATACCAAATGGAGACTTCGAAGTTGTGTTTTAACGACTACAGTCATGGCAGAACGCCATACTGCCGAAAACATTTCAGCTGTATTAACAAAATGCTTTTCTGAGTATGGAATTTCAGACAAACTCGTTTGCTTGGTCACTGACAACGCATCAAACATGATAAAAGCTGCCGAAATAAGTAGGATAAAACACCTAAATTGTTTTGCACATACGTTGCAGCTGCTTCTGAACGATTCTCTCAACAATGAAGTGATAAAAGTTATAACAACAAAAGGTAAGGATTTGGTACGCGCTTTCAAAACAAGCCATGTTGCCTACCAAATACTAAGAGAAGAGCAACGAAAGAGTTCAAAAGAAGAGCTTAAATTAATCCAAGATGTACCAACTCGTTGGAACAGTACTTTTCACATGCTAAAGAGAATTTTAGACATCGGTGATCCTCTTCTAATTGCGACTTTAAAAATTGACAAGCAGTACTTCACTACTCATGAAATCGATATTTTGAAGGACGTTGTTGCAGTTTTATCACTTTTTCATGAAGTAACGGAAAAAGTTTCTGGAGAAAATTATGTAACAGGATCCTTTATAATTCCTATGATTTATTGTTTGAATGAAGAGCTCGACCGTACTAAAAATAAACTTCTTACTATTGAAGGAAGAGAACTTTTAATTCGTCTTAAAGAAGGAATGATAGCGAGATTGGGGCCATACCAAACAAGAACGGTAACAGCAATCTCTACCCTACTTGATCCACGATGGAAAAAAACCCCTTTCCACAGCAGCAACGTTCTTCAGCAAGCACACCTTAAGCTTCAAAATGCTGTAGGCCACTTTCTAAAACGCGCTGAATATGCAAGCAGCCTCCTCACAAAAGCCATCTATTTCAACACCTGAGCAAGAAGACCAAGGGATTCTACGAAGTCTGAAAGAGAAGATAAAAATGCCGAGGCCCCTAAAACCCCAACTGCTGATGCCATTATTCTGCTCAAAAACTATTTTGATGAAAAAAATCTATCTGACGAAGATGATATCTTAAGTTACTGGAAGGACTGTGCGAAACTGGCTCCGCTTGACATGGTGGCAAAAAAATATTTATGTGTGCCTTACACTTCTGTACCATCAGAAAGAGTTTTTTCGAAAGCTGGAAAAACTGTTTCGGTTTACAGGAGCCGCATAAAACCATTAAAAGTCGATATGCAAATATTTTGCCAAGCAAACAAATGGCTGTTGGATGATTGATTCTCGTTAACACGCATTAAACCATGTTCCATATTCTTTGTTCTTACGATTTCTGATACTACAGATTTTTAAATTTCTATTTTGTGTTTTGTGTTAAATTTCTATGAGTGTTTTTCTGTTTTATTAAATAAGTTGGAAGACATTTTTATTATTTCTCCCTTCAACGATAACCAATTAATTTATATTCAATAAGAATCAGCAGTATGAAAAATTGATGATGCCAATAGATCACAACATTGTGGTAGTGCAGGACAATAACTAATCCAACTTACTAAACTATCGATAGTATCGATAGCTGATAAACAATACCTACTAAACTATCGATAGCTTCAACTATCGATCTATCGACATCCCTACCGGAAACCTGAACTTCATCAAATTCGCAAGTCTAATGAGCAAAATTAAGGGTTTTTTTTCTCTTTAATTTATTTTATTGCGCCAAGTATATACAAGTAAACTTATAAGCAATATTGTATGTTGAATTTTAAATTAAATGTTCAAAACTAAAGTACATCACTTAGTCTTATATTGTTCTGACGTTTTCACATTATTTGAACAAGCTCATGCGGTTTGCTACGTTTCAATCTTCGGAGTAGATCATCTGTGTCTAGGAGTCGGACAACATCGTCGTTGACGTGATCTTGTAGCCTCATTCAGTGGTTGATGGCTTGGTTCCGTATGACCTCATTGACCGATTCCACTTGAAGCTCGTGGAACTATAAACTATTCGTATAAACTAGCCCTTCATGCCACACTTTGTCGAACGCCTGGGTGACATCCAGAAAAACGGCGGAGCAGACTTTTCTTTCTTCCAGCGCTCTCTCGATTATGCTTGTGATTCTGTGAACTTGATCAATAGTTGAGTGGTGTTTTCTGAAACCATACTGATGTTTCGGAATCAGTTTGCGTTCTTCTATGATCTTCAAGAGTCTCTTATTTATTAGTTTTTCGAACAATTTGGAGAAGACTGGCAGCAGTGAGATGGGCCGATAGGATGTAAGTTTTTCAACTGGTTTCCCAGGTTTTTGTATCATGATAACTTCGCCTATTTTCCACAGCTGTGGTACATAGCGTAGTTTGATGCATGCATTCATGATCTTTGTAATCTTGACAATGGTTTTGCGCGGAAGGTGTTTTAAGATTTGTCCTGTTATGCAGTCGTAGCCTGGCGCTTTTTTTGGGTTGATCTCATTTTGGATTGTTTTCTGAACTTCTTTAACAGTGATCCAAGGGATCTCTACATCAGGTTCACGTGGCTGGGATTCTTCTAATGGTAGTTCATCGGGAGCACCCAGGTTTGCTGTGAAAATGCTTGCTAGGTATTCAGCGAACACATCAGCTTTTTCCTGGTTGCTTTTTACCCATAAACCAGTTATCTCGTTCTTAATTGGGGGAGCTTGAACCACTGGCCTTTTCAGGTGTTTCGTTGCTTTCCACAGTGAGTAATCCGTGTCCCTATGGCTTGTTAGCGACCTAATGAATTCCTCGTTGGTAGTGTCATTAATTTCTCGTATCGGAGTTCATTGGCAGTTTTGTACCACGCCGTTCTATGAGCTGGTTCTCTTGTTATCTGCCATTCAAAATTAAGGTGATATAGAAAAAAACCGTTTTTTGCCCAAATTATTCAATTCGCTCAAATAAAAAATAACTAATACCGCTACAAAAAAAAAGGCTTCTTAAACGTCTTAAATCCCGCTGGTCATGTGATTCATTGCAGCATCGACGTCTTTGAATGTAAGACGACTGTTTACTTTAAACATTCTGATCAGGCAATTGTAAGACAAAACTGACTCGAATACCGACCGGAGATGATGAAAATTGGGCCGAAGATCGAAGGTGACAATAACACCTTCGTTTCAATGTCACATGAGAGCGATAATGGTAGACAGGAAAGTTCATGTTTTCCCAGTCCATTCACCAGTATTAGTCAAAGGGACGGATGGGGGCAGCTAATTGTGGTCGGAGATCTTTCTTTAGAAGTTAACGAAACATCTATGCTTTGAATCAAAGATGCACAAAGAAGCACAAAAGTTGTAGGACAAATCGAAGTTTATATTGGTTTAAATTTAAACTCTCATTACCTATTAAGTTTTTTTTTTTTTTTTTTTTTTTTTTTTTCAGTACGTATTTTTTCCCCAAAATTCACACGTTTGTGAACGTTGAGCCAAAAGAAGAACTGCAAGAGAGTTCCTCCATTAATTGGTAGCGAAAATTCGCTAGCAAAGATTCGCTGTTCTTCATATCCCAACGATTGCTTACGGGCCTTTGAGCGAAGTTAGCACCCTGAAAATCAAGAGATGATTTCCCCAGAAGGTAACAAACACATATTTGCAGCAAGAAACTCAGGATACAATATTTTGACAGCTGTTTCCAATTTCACTGCTTAAAAGGTCTACAAGAGTTATCAACATTTTGTAATGGACGAATAAACATTGTGAAAGCAAATTTTCCAGTCTTAGTACATTAGTATGAAGGAGTTTCAGTCGTTGTTTTATACATTAGGGGTATTCACGGTCGGGGCGTTGTCGACGTGTTAACGAGTTAAATGTGTTAAACTGGTTAAAAGTGGAGAAAATCGGTCGCAAAGATGTTTGTTATCAAAGTGCGTTATCTGCTGTGTTAAGTTAACTGAGTCCGAGGTGTGGTAAACGTCGACAGCAAGTATGTTATCTGTGTTATCAGTATTCTGACGAAGATTGAAAATGGTGGAAACGGTATGGGCATAGGTATAGTTTGAAGTTTTTAACCTTGAAAAGGTTTTTGCCCCCGCCGAAAAACGACAGGAAAAAGTGACATGAAAGGAGCGCTATGATTTATTATGATTTTCACGTACAACCGATCGTTGCAAAGGAAATTCATTTTCGCCATTATTCATCGCACAAAATTTGTTCACCACTTTTTGGAAAGCTGTGAATTTATTTGACACCAGACCACATGCCACGCTGCCAATTTCCCCGTCCTTACATTCCGGAGAACCATTGGTTACGAGTTCATTTTGTTGACAAAACTTCTTATTGGAGTGAAGTTCTGGCTTAGTTACCTACGACGAAAACGATGCTGATGTACCTAACCTACCTGCTAAATTATTTAAAACCAATTACACTCTCGCTGATCACAAATTCGACAAATATTGGAGAATCATTGGTTACGAGTTCATTTTGTTGACAAAACTTCTTATTGGAGTGAAGTTCTGGCTTAGTTACCTACGACGAAAACGATGCTGATGTACCTAACCTACCTGCTAAATTATTAAAAATCAATTACACTCTCGCTGATCACGAATTCGACAAATATACTTGACGACAAATGTGCTTGACAACCTGATGTTATTATTAATAATGCGCATTTTTTTTTTTTTTTTTTTTTTTTTTTCGTTAGAAAAAGCAATATTTAAAGAGTTCATCGCGAACTGTTCTTTAATAAGGAGGTATCTTAAATAATACGGTGGAAGAAAGAGAAAGAGGGAGATGGAGCAAAAACCTTTTCAAGTTACGTCACATTTTAGCCGTTAGGCTCTAAGCGGAAATCATCCGGGGGTGCAGGGGGCGAAGTTTTGCAACTGGAGCACTTTGAAGATGAAGAAACGCGGTTGATACTTGAGATGTTCTTCATCTTTCTGAATTTTTTTTAGTAGTTTTTTGAAGTTTTTGTAGTAGTTTGAAGTTGTTTTTCGTTGTGACCCGTTTGAAGGATGGACGGGAAGTTGAAATCAACACCGTACCTGGACATCAAAACAACTTCAAGATCTTGGAGACTTTCCTCCCAGATTTCCTCCTCGTCGTCAGTGGACTCGGAGTTGATGAGATTTAACTATTGTTCTTGTAACAATTTGTCGACTTGTCTTTGTTTTTGGCTCTTCTTCGGCATTTTTGTAAATTAAAACTCACAAATGTAAACAAACGTCAAATAATATAACCTAGGCGGGAAGGTAGCGAAATACCGAGGACGTAGTTGTTGTTTTTTTACATTTTATCTCAATTTTATGTCAACGCCTTCTTCTTCTTCACATTTTCACCCGGAAATCCACCAACTGCTAGCACTTGAAAATATAATCACACCACCAGGAGATTCGTGATAACACCTTAACACGTTACCACACCGAGGGTGCCTCATGATTTTTCTGAGGACGAAGTTTTCTACTTAGCACGTTCAACTCGGCAAGCACAACCGTGAATACCCCTAATATCTATATCTTGCAAAAAATACCCAAACTAAAATACCCCAACTTTGATCGTCTCTCTAGACCTTCTCCTTCCTATAAAAGTCTAAATCAATCATTGCTCCGGGTTTACGTACATGTGGAGTAACACAAAAATTAATCAACTAGGTAGATGAGATTTACAATTTTTGAATTTCCGCTATGTTTTGAGCAGTTTGGCCTGACTTAGTAGGTTGATGGACAGAAGAAAGAATTCTTATGAGACTATTGTCTATTCTGTGATTTGTTTTTCTTTCTGTCAATAAATTGATATTCTATTCTATTCTATGAGGCGTACGGCGGACGGACGGTTTTTTTTGCTTTGATTTTCTGAATGTACGTATGAGTGTACGTCTTCTGAGTGTACGTAACGCAAACTAACAAATTTTGAGGGGAAATTAGAAAAAAAAATTTTTTGATCGATTCCAATGGTTCATTGTCGAAGAGAATAATCCAAAAACAGAGGGGAATGAAAACGATAACGAACTTCATTTTCGCCCTTCACTATGCTATACACACCAACCACTCAGATACCATAAATAATTTCCGCCACGTTTGGACCACTTTGGCCCCACTATGCGCCGCCTCCCCCGCCACGAACCGCTCCCAACGCACTATCATCATCCAAAACCCCTTTGAAAACCCAGTTCATCCGACTTCGTTGCTCAACCATTGCACAAGGATGTGCTCGCAGCGAACGAACTCGCCGAGCGCCACAAACGGGTTTCGAACGAGCGTTTAAACGGCGAAATCACCTTTGGAGGGTGTGAGCGCTCCGGTTATGATTTCTCATGAATGTCTCGCCCGACATGTAAACGCGACTCCACGCTGCTTACCCTTCCTATCCTTGTTAACAAACGTTAATTCAAGTCGAAATCCCTCGCTGTCGGGCCATTCTCTCTGTAAACCGAATCTTTGAACCACTTGACCGTCTGCCGGGCATTTAGCGAAGAAAAGGAAACTATTGTTCTCTGTTCAAAATTGTTAAAATTCGAATTCAGAAAAAAATGCAGACTAAAATCCGTTCCAAACAACCTCTCCTTTACGAACTAAATCACTTGCGACGAAATCGTGGAAGCCCCTGGGTATTTAAACAAGAGTATTTGAAAAATGGTCTATTTCCACTGAAATATGAGTACTCATACTCACTATCGTCAGTATTGTTTTGTTACTGACGATGGTTTAATCACCAAAACCGGTCTAACAGTGTACTCATATTTCAGTGGAAATAGACGATGTTTAAATACTCTTGTTTTTCTTCAGCGCTCCTTTACTCTTGCTTAATTAATTTATTTTCAAATTACTAACTTTATTAATAAATAAATAAATAATTTATCAATTTAATCATAAATGTTTAATTTATAATGCTATTAGTTTGCTCAATTTATTGCCTTGTCTTTTCAACTTCATGAACAATGTATTAGACGTGTAGTAATAAAAGTGGAGGTTTCGAATCTGGCGCGGTGGTTGTCAATTGGTTAGGACATCTCGCAGTTAGGCAGGCGGGGAAAGTGGATATCATAACTTTTTCTGGCTGCTGCGGCAGATTTTTGGGGGATACTGATTTTGCCGATCGCAGTTCGGCTGCGCGCCCCGGCCAAACGGTTGAACACCTAAGCCTTTGATTTCTCTCTCCTTCAACAGTATTTTTACCCTCCAAATCAGGGGTCGGCAACCTGCGGCCCTCCTGGCCAATATTTGCGGCCCGCAAAGAATTTGATTACTATATGGTCAGTAGAGAAATCCTTCATTGGATATAAATGCTCTTATCCTAATGGATCGCTTCTCGGCCTTCCTGGCTCCGATCGAATTTGAACATTTTGAAGATAAACATTATATTAAAAAAAAATAATTCCCTTAATAAATAATTACTGCTTGTGATCCTAAGAAAGGACAAACTGACCATTTTGGGATAATTCTGTGTTATGGAGACCCCTAGAAGGGAAAGTCTAAACAGGTGAAAGGAAATTCCCTTCATGAATTCCTACCCTTATTTGTATATAGGGTGTTCATTTTAAGGGCTCAAATTTCGTTTGATCTGAGCTAAAAATGTCAGAGGTAAAAGTTGTAGCCCTTGAGCCCTTCTTTCCAAAAACGACCACCACTTGACGTTCCCAGCCGCGAATGCGCCTCCGGCGCAAGATCGAGGGTTAGGGTTTACAGATGACACATATGTTTATGAACACTTCTTTGAAAGGCTTAAGGAGACAAAACATATGCAACAAACCGCATTTCAACATCATAAATAACCTCGTGTACGGAGGGTCGTACAAACGTGCGGTTTTCACTGACTTTTTTTTTTTTTTAATTGTAAACTTTATTGTCAATACTGACATTACAGTTAGGAGTAATAATAATAATATAGTAAGCGATGCTTAATTAACATGGTGTGCGTTTAAGGTGCAGCCCATTTTCACTGATGTTCTCAGAATTTTGAGCAGAAAAATTAAAAAAAAAACCTACAAATTCTTGACACAACGGTTCATCATCTTCTTTGTACAGATCACCCTTCTGTCTAGATCACTAGGTCTAAATGTCTAGATCCTAAATGTTAGATTAATTATTATTATGAATTATCACTAATTATTAATAATGTTATCAAGTACCTAGTGAAAATTATTATAATTTATTGTTAGGTATAATTTATTTGTATTTATTATTAATAATTATTACTAATTATTATTATAAGCACATGGTTTTCAAATATCGAGTTAATGAATAATATTTAATAATTATTATGAGTGTGTGTGGTTTAGGTTGACCGTCAGTAAGAATGATGTTGAGGGATGTCGAGGGTCGGTCAAATGAAAATTGATTTATGTGCCAACGTTTCGAAGAAGAAATATATTCTTCGAAACGTTGGCACATAAATCAATTTTCATTTGACCGACCCTCGACATCCCTCAACATCAATAATTATTATTAACAATGAAGCATAAAAATTATTAATAACCAACAATAAATATTAATAATTTACACTAGGTACTTGATAATAATTATTAATAATTAATGATAATTCATAATAACAATTAATCTATCATTCAGTAATCGAGACAGAAGGGTGATCTGTACAATGAAGATAATAAACCGTTGTGTCAAGAATTTGCAGAGTTTTTTTTTCGATTTTCTGAATCTACGTATCTTGAAACGTAAACCATCAAATTTTGAGGGGGGGGGGGGGTTAAAAGATATGACATTGTCGAAATTTTAAATTTCGTTTTGAACCCCTTCCCCTTGACCTAGGGTTATGAAAAGTTTCGAGGACCATTGTGGGGCTGGTCCGAACCCAGAAACCGAATTTCGTAATTTTAACTCAACGCTAACTGGGCAAAGTGGCACGGACGGCGGACGGCGGACGGGGGACGGCGTACGGCGGACGGACGGATTTTTTTTTATTCGATTTTCTGAATCTACGTATCTTGAAACGTAAACCAACAAATTTTGAGGGGGGGTTAAAAAATTTTTTTCTTTGGGCGATTCCAATGGTTCATTATTGAAGATAATAAACCAAAATAAAAAATAGATACCTACCTTAAAAATTATGTGATTACCCCATTTCACCCGATAGGTATGTCATTTTTGGAAAGAAGGGCACTCCAGACGAAAATTCTCGATAGAATTGAGATGCAAAAACTACGAGGCAAAAACGTCAAATTCTTGGGCAATGGCCCATTTATTATCTTCTGTACAGATCACCCTTCTGTCTTCTATTTTATTTCATATAATGTAATTTTCTATTTTAATGATAAGTTCAATATTTATATTTTCTCTTCCAAGATGATAAACAAAAACGGCCAAGTTTGGGTTTGTATGGTTTAACAAACGTGGACAATTTCAATAAATGTTAGATGTAAACGAAATCAAGCGGTTAATCTAAACTTGGAAGTGAAATTGACGATTGAGTCATGAAACACGATAGGGGTTCAGAAAAATGTGTTCTATCATTGGGAGGGACTTTTAATCGCTTGAAACGAGCAAAAGAGTGGCATCTGAAACGTGTCTGGTGATGAAAACAACTTTGGAATAAACGACGTGAAAAAACATGAGAAATTGGACGTGGAGATTTTGTAGGTGAGGTCGTAGCGGTGAATTCCAACGGGAAAACATCGTGGAACTTTTGTGAGACTTTATGGAAAACTCTGTAATTCTTGACACAACGGTTTACTATCTTCTTTGAGCAGATCACCCTAATCTAATTAACGAAATAATAGTTGAAACTGTAGCTCTTCATCCAAATTTAATAAAACAATAGGTATTGTTTAAACAATTCACAGACAACAAACCAAGTGAATATTGTAATGTCATCCATCTGCAACCCATGTTTAAAATGTCAAGACTTTGGCTCGTCATCCAATTTCAATTTGTTCAAACAAATAGGTATATTATAAGAAACCTAGTGAATATTGCATTATCATCCATTCACGACCCATGTCTAAAATTTCAAGTGCCTCGCTAACATCCAAATTTAATTTGTTCAAACAAATAGGTACCTATTGTTTGAACAATTTTACAGGCAAGGCACCGAGTCCGGAAACCGAACCAGTCACATGCGTAAGGCTTCATGTGCCGATAACGATCACCGGGATGAACAGCGTTGTAGATGTGTAGCTTAGATGAGTATGGTTTTTCCCTTGTGTAGGTAGTAACCAACACAAGAGAAAAACCATATTCACATAAGCTATGAAACCCTCTCGTGTCGTTGCAGTGGATGAGACAAAAGATGAAGACATGCGAATGGCTTCTCCCCTGTGTGGGTTCTAATTTGACTTGAAAGATGTCTGGGATTCTTCAAACCATAACAACACCATCTATGCGACTACAGGACAGTGTTCATACTTCTACTTGTCTTGTAGTTGCATAGGCGGCATTGGTAAGGTTTATCTCCTGTGTGCATTCTCATGTCCCTTGAACGAAGTCCAGGGTGAACAGCATTGCGTTGTAGCTTGAATGAATGTACCACTTCTTGGATTGCCGTGGATTCTTAGTGTGAACCTCGAGTTGCCAGATGAAGTGAAGATTCGAAAAGTGATGAATTGGTTCAGCCCGCTTGGCTATCCACAAAAACTGTCTCTTAGGAACCCTATTGCCCAGTGATAAACAGAGACACCACCATAACATAAGAAACATAACTGCTCACATAAGGAAGTATCAAACAATTTTCATCAACAAAATACATGAGTTGGAACAACATCGAGTCCTGAACAAGGTGAGCCTGGACTGGAAGGTCGGTCCATTGACCTCATAAACCAGGAAACTTTTTATTTATAGGTGATACAAAAAAACTAATCTTCAAATACTGAACAGTTCAAATAACGAATTAAGATTCGAGATTCAGATAAATGAGAGATTTTGTGATTTAGCCATTTTCTCGATTTTTTTTCCACCTGATCTCTTCAGAGAAGACTTGAAACTCGAGAGACTGCTATATCACGAATGGGCCACTGTGTGGAGGTAGCTAAATCACCAATTTCTTCATTATTTGAGCGACTTCTTCATTATTCGAACTCAAGCGAAAAGATTTTCACAAACAATGCACCAACATGTGAACAGGTTAGTTAATTTGTGACAAGGTTAACAGTCCAGTTACTGCACCAGTCACATGCGAATGGCTTCTCCCCTGTGTGGGTTCTAATTTGCCTTGAAAGATGTCTGGGATTGTTCAAACCATAACAACACCAGCTATGCAACTACAAGACAGTGTTCATACTTCTACTTGTCTTGTAGTTGCATAGGCGGCATTGGTAAGGTTTATCTCCTGTGTGCATTCTCATGTCCCTTGAACGAAGTCCAGGGTGAACAGCATTGCGTTGTAGCTTGAATGAATGTACCACTTCTTGGATTGCCGTGGATTCTTAGTGTGAACCTCGAGTTGCCAGATGAAGTGAAGATTCGAAAAGTGATGAATTGGTTCAGCCTGCTTGGCTATCCACAAAAACTGTCTCTTAGGAACCCTATTGCCCAGTGATAAACAGAGACACCACCATAACATAAGAAACATAACTGCTCACATAAGGAAGTATCAAACAATTTTCATCAGCAAAATACATGAGTTGGAACAACATCGAGTCCTGAACAAGGTGAGCCTGGACTGGAAGGTCGGTCCATTGACCTCATAAACCAGGAAACTTTTTATTTATAGGTGATACAAAAAAACTAATCTTCAAATACTGAACAGTTCAAATAACGAATTAAGATTCGAGATTCAGATAAATGAGAGATTTTGTGATTTAGCCATTTTCTCGATTTTTTTTCCACCTGATCTCTTCAGAGAAGACTTGAAACTCGAGAGACTGCTATATCACGAATGGGCCACTGTGTGGAGGTAGCTAAATCACCAATTTCTTCATTATTTGAGCGACTTCTTCATTATTCGAACTCAAGCGAAAAGATTTTCACAAACAATGCACCAACATGTGAACAGGTTAGTTAATTTGTGACAAGGTTAACAGTCCAGTTACTGCACCAGTCACATGCGAATGGCTTCTCCCCTGTGTGGGTTCTAATTTGCCTTGAAAGATGTCTGGGATTGTTCAAACCATAACAACATCATCTATGCAACTACAAGACAGTGTTCATACTTCTACTTGTCTTGTAGTTGCATAGGCGGCATTGGTAAGGTTTATCTCCTGTGTGCATTCTCATGTCCCTTGAACGAAGTCCAGGGTGAACAGCATTGCGTTGTAGCTTGAATGAATGTACCACTTCTTGGATTGCCGTGGATTCTTAGTGTGAACCTCGAGTTGCCAGATGAAGTGAAGATTCGAAAAGTGATGAATTGGTTCAGCCCGCTTGGCTATCCACAAAAACTGTCTCTTAGGAACCCTATTGCCCAGTGATAAACAGAGACACCACCATAACATAAGAAACATAACTGCTCACATAAGGAAGTATCAAACAATTTTCATCAGCAAAATACATGAGTTGGAACAACATCGAGTCCTGACAAGGTGAGCCTGGACTGGAAGGTCGGTCCATTGACCTCATAAACCAGGACACTTTTATTTATAGGTGATACAAAAAAACTAATCTTCAAATACTGAACAGTTCAAATAACGAATTAAGATTCGAGATTCAGATAAATGAGAGATTTTGTGATTTAGCCATTTTCTCGATTTTTTTCCACCTGATCTCTTCAGAGAAGACTTGAAACTCGAGAGACTGCTATATCACGAATGGGCCACTGTGTGGAGGTAGCTAAATCACCAATTTCTTCATTATTTGAGCGACTTCTTCATTATTCGAACTCAAGCGAAAAGATTTTCACAAACAATGCACCAACATGTGAACAGGTTAGTTAATTTATGACAAGGTTAACAGTCCAGTTACTGCACCAGTCACATGCGAATGGCTTCTCCCCTGTGTGGGTTCTAATTTGCCTTGAAAGATGTCTGGGATTGTTCAAACCATAACAACACCAGCTATGCAACTACAAGACAGTGTTCATACTTCTACTTGTCTTGTAGTTGCATAGGCGGCATTGGTAAGGTTTATCTCCTGTGTGCATTCTCATGTCCCTTGAACGAAGTCCAGGGTGAACAGCATTGCGTTGTAGCTTGAATGAATGTACCACTTCTTGGATTGCCGTGGATTCTTAGTGTGAACCTCGAGTTGCCAGATGAAGTGAAGATTCGAAAAGTGATGAATTGGTTCAGCCTGCTTGGCTATCCACAAAAACTGTCTCTTAGGAACCCTATTGCCCAGTGATAAACAGAGACACCACCATAACATAAGAAACATAACTGCTCACATAAGGAAGTATCAAACAATTTTCATCAGCAAAATACATGAGTTGGAACAACATCGAGTCCTGAACAAGGTGAGCCTGGACTGGAAGGTCGGTCCATTGACCTCATAAACCAGGAAACTTTTTATTTATAGGTGATACAAAAAAACTAATCTTCAAATACTGAACAGTTCAAATAACGAATTAAGATTCGAGATTCAGATAAATGAGAGATTTTGTGATTTAGCCATTTTCTCGATTTTTTTTCCACCTGATCTCTTCAGAGAAGACTTGAAACTCGAGAGACTGCTATATCACGAATGGGCCACTGTGTGGAGGTAGCTAAATCACCAATTTCTTCATTATTTGAGCGACTTCTTCATTATTCGAACTCAAGCGAAAAGATTTTCACAAACAATGCACCAACATGTGAACAGGTTAGTTAATTTGTGACAAGGTTAACAGTCCAGTTACTGCACCAGTCACATGCGAATGGCTTCTCCCCTGTGTGGGTTCTAATTTGCCTTGAAAGATGTCTGGGATTGTTCAAACCATAACAACATCATCTATGCAACTACAAGACAGTGTTCATACTTCTACTTGTCTTGTAGTTGCATAGGCGGCATTGGTAAGGTTTATCTCCTGTGTGCATTCTCATGTCCCTTGAACGAAGTCCAGGGTGAACAGCATTGCGTTGTAGCTTGAATGAATGTACCACTTCTTGGATTGCCGTGGATTCTTAGTGTGAACCTCGAGTTGCCAGATGAAGTGAAGATTCGAAAAGTGATGAATTGGTTCAGCCTGCTTGGCTATCCACAAAAACTGTCTCTTAGGAACCCTATTGCCCAGTGATAAACAGAGACACCACCATAACATAAGAAACATAACTGCTCACATAAGGAAGTATCAAACAATTTTCATCAGCAAAATACATGAGTTGGAACAACATCGAGTCCTGACAAGGTGAGCCTGGACTGGAAGGTCGGTCCATTGACCTCATAAACCAGGACACTTTTATTTATAGGTGATACAAAAAAACTAATCTTCAAATACTGAACAGTTCAAATAACGAATTAAGATTCGAGATTCAGATAAATAAGAGATTTTGAGATTTACCCTTTTTCTCGATTTTTTTTCCACCTGATCTCTTCAGAGAAGACTTGAAACTCGAGAGACTGCTATATCACGAATGGGCCACTGTGTGGAGGTAGCTAAATCACCAATTTCTTCATTATTTGAGCGACTTCTTCATTATTCGAACTCAAGCGAAAAGATTTTCACAAACAATGCACCAACATGTGAACAGGTTAGTTAATTTGTGACAAGGTTAACAGTCCAGTTACTGCACCAGTCACATGCGAATGGCTTCTCCCCTGTGTGGGTTCTAATTTGCCTTGAAAGATGTCTGGGATTGTTCAAACCATAACAACACCAGCTATGCAACTACAAGACAGTGTTCATACTTCTACTTGTCTTGTAGTTGCATAGGCGGCATTGGTAAGGTTTATCTCCTGTGTGCATTCTCATGTCCCTTGAACGAAGTCCAGGGTGAACAGCATTGCGTTGTAGCTTGAATGAATGTACCACTTCTTGGATTGCCGTGGATTCTTAGTGTGAACCTCGAGTTGCCAGATGAAGTGAAGATTCGAAAAGTGATGAATTGGTTCAGCCTGCTTGGCTATCCACAAAAACTGTCTCTTAGGAACCCTATTGCCCAGTGATAAACAGAGACACCACCATAACATAAGAAACATAACTGCTCACATAAGGAAGTATCAAACAATTTTCATCAGCAAAATACATGAGTTGGAACAACATCGAGTCCTGAACAAGGTGAGCCTGGACTGAAAGGTCGGTCCATTGACCTCATAAACCAGGAAACTTTTTATTTATAGGTGATACAAAAAAACTAATCTTCAAATACTGAACAGTTCAAATAACGAATTAAGATTCGAGATTCAGATAAATGAGAGATTTTGTGATTTAGCCATTTTCTCGATTTTTTTCCACCTGATCTCTTCAGAGAAGACTTGAAACTCGAGAGACTGCTATATCACGAATGGGCCACTGTGTGGAGGTAGCTAAATCACCAATTTCTTCATTATTTGAGCGACTTCTTCATTATTCGAACTCAAGCGAAAAGATTTTCACAAACAATGCACCAACATGTGAACAGGTTAGTTAATTTGTGACAAGGTTAACAGTCCAGTTACTGCACCAGTCACATGCGAATGGCTTCTCCCCTGTGTGGGTTCTAATTTGCCTTGAAAGATGTCTGGGATTGTTCAAACCATAACAACATCATCTATGCAACTACAAGACAGTGTTCATACTTCTACTTGTCTTGTAGTTGCATAGGCGGCATTGGTAAGGTTTATCTCCTGTGTGCATTCTCATGTCCCTTGAACGAAGTCCAGGGTGAACAGCATTGCGTTGTAGCTTGAATGAATGGTACCACTTCTTGGAGTGCCGTGGATTCTTAGTGTGAACCTCGAGTTGCCAGATGAAGTGAAGATTCGAAAAGTGATGAATTGGTTCAGCCTGCTTGGCTATCCACAAAAACTGTCTCTTAGGAACCCTATTGCCCAGTGATAAACAGAGACACCACCATAACATAAGAAACATAACTGCTCACATAAGGAAGTATCAAACAATTTTCATCAACAAAATACATGAGTTGGAACAACATCGAGTCCTGACAAGGTGAGCCTGGACTGGAAGGTCAGTCCATTGACCTCATAAACCAGGACACTTTTATTTATAGGTGATACAAAAAAACTAATCTTCAAATACTGAACAGTTCAAATAACGAATTAAGATTCGAGATTCAGATAAATGAGAGATTTTGTGATTTAGCCATTTTCTCGATTTTTTTCCACCTGATCTCTTCAGAGAAGACTTGAAACTCGAGAGACTGCTATATCACGAATGGGCCACTGTGTGGAGGTAGCTAAATCACCAATTTCTTCATTATTTGAGCGACTTCTTCATTATTCGAACTCAAGCGAAAAGATTTTCACAAACAATGCACCAACATGTGAACAGGTTAGTTAATTTGTGACAAGGTTAACAGTCCAGTTACTGCACCAGTCACATGCGAATGGCTTCTCCCCTGTGTGGGTTCTAATTTGCCTTGAAAGATGTCTGGGATTGTTCAAACCATAACAACATCATCTATGCAACTACAAGACAGTGTTCATACTTCTACTTGTCTTGTAGTTGCATAGGCGGCATTGGTAAGGTTTATCTCCTGTGTGCATTCTCATGTCCCTTGAACGAAGTCCAGGGTGAACAGCATTGCGTTGTAGCTTGAATGAATGGTACCACTTCTTGGAGTGCCGTGGATTCTTAGTGTGAACCTCGAGTTGCCAGATGAAGTGAAGATTCGAAAAGTGATGAATTGGTTCAGCCTGCTTGGCTATCCACAAAAACTGTCTCTTAGGAACCCTATTGCCCAGTGATAAACAGAGACACCACCATAACATAAGAAACATAACTGCTCACATAAGGAAGTATCAAACAATTTTCATCAACAAAATACATGAGTTGGAACAACATCGAGTCCTGACAAGGTGAGCCTGGACTGGAAGGTCAGTCCATTGACCTCATAAACCAGGACACTTTTATTTATAGGTGATACAAAAAAACTAATCTTCAAATACTGAACAGTTCAAATAACGAATTAAGATTCGAGATTCAGATAAATAAGAGATTTTGAGATTTACCCTTTTTCTCGATTTTTTCTCCGCCTGATCTCTTCAGAGAAGACTTGAAACTCGAGAGACTGCTATATCACGAATGGGCCACTGTGTGGAGGTAGCTAAATCACCAATTTCTTCCTTATTTGAGCGACTTCTTCATTATTCGAACTCAAGCGAAAAGCTTTTCACAAACAATGCACCAACATGTGAACAGGTTAGTTAATTTATGACAAGGCTAACAGTCCAGTTACTGCACCAGTCACATGCGAATGGCTTCTCCCCTGTGTGGGTTCTAATTTGCCTTGAAAGATGTCTGGGATTGTTCAAACCATAACAACACCAGCTATGCAACTACAAGACAGTGTTCATACTTCTACTTGTCTTGTAGTTGCATAGGCGGCATTGGTAAGGTTTATCTCCTGTGTGCATTCTCATGTCCCTTGAACGAAGTCCAGGGTGAACAGCATTGCGTTGTAGCTTGAATGAATGTACCACTTCTTGGATTGCCGTGGATTCTTAGTGTGAACCTCGAGTTGCCAGATGAAGTGAAGATTCGAAAAGTGATGAATTGGTTCAGCCTGCTTGGCTATCCACAAAAACTGTCTCTTAGGAACCCTATTGCCCAGTGATAAACAGAGACACCACCATAACATAAGAAACATAACTGCTCACATAAGGAAGTATCAAACAATTTTCATCAACAAAATACATGAGTTGGAACAACATCGAGTCCTGACAAGGTGAGCCTGGACTGGAAGGTCGGTCCATTGACCTCATAAACCAGGACACTTTTATTTATAGGTGATACAAAAAAACTAATCTTCAAATACTGAACCGTTCAAATAACGAATTAAGATTCGAGATTCAGATAAATAAGAGATTTTGAGATTTACCCTTTTTCTCGATTTTTTCTCCGCCTGATCTCTTCAGAGAAGACTTGAAACTCGAGAGACTGCTATATCACGAATGGGCCACTGTGTGGAGGTAGCTAAATCACCAATTTCTTCATTATTTGAGCGACTTCTTCATTATTCGAACTCAAGCGAAAAGCTTTTCACAAACAATGCACCAACATGTGAACAGGTTAGTTAATTTATGACAAGGCTAACAGTCCAGTTACTGCACCAGTCACATGCGAATGGCTTCTCCCCTGTGTGGGTTCTAATTTGCCTTGAAAGATGTCTGGGATTGTTCAAACCATAACAACACCAGCTATGCAACTACAAGACAGTGTTCATACTTCTACTTGTCTTGTAGTTGCATAGGCGGCATTGGTAAGGTTTATCTCCTGTGTGCATTCTCATGTCCCTTGAACGAAGTCCAGGGTGAACAGCATTGCGTTGTAGCTTGAATGAATGTACCACTTCTTGGATTGCCGTGGATTCTTAGTGTGAACCTCGAGTTGCCAGATGAAGTGAAGATTCGAAAAGTGATGAATTGGTTCAGCCTGCTTGGCTATCCACAAAAACTGTCTCTTAGGAACCCTATTGCCCAGTGATAAACAGAGACACCACCATAACATAAGAAACATAACTGCTCACATAAGGAAGTATCAAACAATTTTCATCAACAAAATACATGAGTTGGAACAACATCGAGTCCTGACAAGGTGAGCCTGGACTGGAAGGTCAGTCCATTGACCTCATAAACCAGGACACTTTTATTTATAGGTGATACAAAAAAACTAATCTTCAAATACTGAACAGTTCAAATAACGAATTAAGATTCGAGATTCAGATAAATAAGAGATTTTGAGATTTACCCTTTTTCTCGATTTTTTCTCCGCCTGATCTCTTCAGAGAAGACTTGAAACTCGAGAGACTGCTATATCACGAATGGGCCACTGTGTGGAGGTAGCTAAATCACCAATTTCTTCCTTATTTGAGCGACTTCTTCATTATTCGAACTCAAGCGAAAAGCAGTTTGTACATGGAACTGTCGCGGCTTAAATAATAAATTCCACGAACTCGAACTTTTTCTACGAATGTATGACATTGACATCATGTTATTAACTGAAACAAAACTCATGCCCTCTCAACATATGAATTTCTCAGGATACAGGATAATAAGATCGGATCATCCTAGTGGGAGTAGACAGGGAGGCTCTGCTATCTTAATAAAGAGAAGATTAAATCATGATATATTACCTATCATTCAAGAGCCAAACTTCCAAGTTAGCAGAATTCAACTCCCATTAACGTCTGGCCTCCTACAGGTGGGGTCTTTCTACTCAGCACCAAGCAACAGAATGTGCCCTGCAGATTTCTTGGGTATAATCCATGAGATGAGGTCTTTTTTCATGCTGGGGGGAGATTTCAACAGCAAACACCCGCGTTGGGGCTCGCAAACGACAAACCCTAGAGGTAGAATTTTGAGTGATGTTGTGAACAGATGCAATCTTGATGTTCTATTTCCGCTAGAACCGACATATTATCCAGATAGTGGGACCACTCCAGACATGTTGGATTTTTTCGTAGGGAAACAAGTTAGCCAAAAATTAAGCAACATTCGTGTCGCTCACGAGCTCAGCTCTGACCATTTTCCAGTGTTGGTGACCCTGAATGCTACAAACCAGATCATACCTCCCGAGAATTTACTCCTTAAACATCCGTTCGATTGGGGCCGCTACAAGAAAGTAATGGAGGAACTGACTAACTTACAACTTCCCTTGAAAACACCCAACGACATTGATGTAGCAGTAGCCACGTTCACTCGGAACATTCAGATAGCAGCCGGGGAGGCCCATAGTCCCCGATTACCCAAGCCCTACGTACCATATCATGCAACCTCACGTATCGCCCAACTACTTAATGTAAAAAAACATTCAAGAAGCCTATGGGAATCTACTAGATACCCGGCGCACAAAACCCTGTATAACAGGGCAACAAGGGAACTTAAACTAGCGCTGGCGGAGCAAAATGACCTAGTAACTCACCAAGAACTCAGTAACATAAACCCTGATGATGGATCTCTGTGGAAATACACTAAAATGTTAACTAAAGACTTTTCGGATATACCGCCATTGAAAGTAGGGACATCCTGGTATTCAACACCATTGGAGAAATGTGACATCTTCAAGAATGTTCTAAGAGCTCAGTTCCAACCAAACGATGATCTAGATCCCACCTTCTCACAAGAAATCAAGGATGGATTGGAAGAACCCCTCCTTTTACACCCATTTAAAGATTTTTTCACCCCAGCTCAAGTCCGAAATGTGATTGAACGATCTCCAACGAAAAAGGCCCCGGGTCATGATGGCATCACACTACCGCTACTGAAGGTTCTGCCAAGAAAAAGTATGGTTTTCCTAACCCAGATCTACAACGGAATCCTCAGAACTACCCACTTTCCTCACTCCTGGAAACACGCCCGCATCGTAATGATAAAAAAACCCAATAAGCCTCAACACGACCCCAGCAGCTATCGTCCAATCAGTTTGCTCTCCTTGTTGGCGAAGGTCCTTGAGCGCCTACTCCTCCCGAAACTAATGTGCTACCTCTCCGAGCTCATTCCAGCGACGCAATTCGGGTTCCGTGTGGCTCACTCCTGTCCCCAACAGCTCCATAGGGTCATCAACTGCATCATGGAAGCATACGAGGAGCGGAAGGTGTGTCTTGGAACGTTCTTGGACACGGAGAAGGCTTTTGATAAGGTCTGGCATCCAGGGCTACTGTCAAAGGTCAAGCCTCACCTCCCTGACACGTACTACCGTATCCTGTTGTCATACTTGTCGGGACGGACCATTTCTGTGAGCTGCAGGGGGGCCGTCTCGGGCTCGGTCAGTGTTGAGTCCTCTGTTCCGCAGGGTAGCATCTGGGGGCCACTATTATACCTAATATACACAAGCGACTTCCCTACACATGAGGATTTAACCCTGGCACACTATGCTGATGACGTGGCTGCATTATGCAAGACCGAGGACGTTCTCCAGGCCGAATACACCATTCAACGCTTCATTCAGCAGGTAGAAAGCTGGTGCCGCAAATGGAGAGTTTGCATGAACCCTAATAAATCAGTAATAGTTAACTTCACCCTCCGAGTCAGTCAACCCAACCCTACGATACTATTGTGCGGAGAACCTATGCCTGTAGAGGATTCAGTGCGTTATCTGGGACTTATCTTGGATAAGAAACTACTGTGGAGAGAACACGTAAACCAACTTGTTGGAAAAATAAGATACAGAGTACGACAACTCAAAAGGCTTCTGCACACGAATTCTCCATTGAGCTTGGCCACAAAACGTCTCATGTACCTAACTTTAATACGTCCCATCTGGATGTATTCGTGCGGACTTTGGGGCTCCGCTGCGAATACACACATAAAACGTTTGCAAACGCTCCAGAACCGGGTATTACGCATGATCACGGGCGCCCCATGGTACGTCCGTAACTCAACCCTACACACCGATCTCGATATACCGGAAGTAAACGAAATCCTTCGCAAGGCGTATGCAAACCTGCACACATCCATGTGTAATCATCCTAACACGCTGCTAGTTGGCATTGCCAACAACACCCCACCTCCGCGAAACCAACGGCGTTTAAAAAGAAAAAGACCCCATGATCTTCTTTCCGAGGACTGATTCGTTTTTACGTTATTTAGTTATTTACATACATATTCACGTTATTTATTTATTTATATAAGTTTTTGTTACCTAATTGTTGCATGTGGGACATTCAATGGTCTGGAACCCACACTCATGTTCCATGTTAATTAGGTCCATAGGCCTACTATAATCAATTTAAAAAAAAACTAACAAAATTGTAATGTTATATTGATAACAATAAAGTTTACATTATTTAAAAAAAAAAAAAAAAAAAAAAAAAAAACAAACAATGCACCAACATGTGAACAGGTTAGTTAATTTATGACAAGGCTAACAGTCCAGTTACTGCACCAGTCACATGCGAATGGCTTCTCCCCTGTGTGGGTTCTAATTTGCCTTGAAAGATGTCTGGGATTGTTCAAACCATAACAACACCAGCTATGCAACTACAAGACAGTGTTCATACTTCTACTTGTCTTGTAGTTGCATAGGCGGCATTGGTAAGGTTTATCTCCTGTGTGCATTCTCATGTCCCTTGAACGAAGTCCAGGGTGAACAGCATTGCGTTGTAGCTTGAATGAATGTACCACTTCTTGGATTGCCGTGGATTCTTAGTGTGAACCTCGAGTTGCCAGATGAAGTGAAGATTCGAAAAGTGATGAATTGGTTCAGCCTGCTTGGCTATCCACAAAAACTGTCTCTTAGGAACCCTATTGCCCAGTGATAAACAGAGACACCACCATAACATAAGAAACATAACTGCTCACATAAGGAAGTATCAAACAATTTTCATCAACAAAATACATGAGTTGGAACAACATCGAGTCCTGACAAGGTGAGCCTGGACTGGAAGGTCGGTCCATTGACCTCATAAACCAGGACACTTTTATTTATAGGTGATACAAAAAAACTAATCTTCAAATACTGAACCGTTCAAATAACGAATTAAGATTCGAGATTCAGATAAATAAGAGATTTTGAGATTTACCCTTTTTCTCGATTTTTTCTCCGCCTGATCTCTTCAGAGAAGACTTGAAACTCGAGAGACTGCTATATCACGAATGGGCCACTGTGTGGAGGTAGCTAAATCACCAATTTCTTCATTATTTGAGCGACTTCTTCATTATTCGAACTCAAGCGAAAAGCTTTTCACAAACAATGCACCAACATGTGAACAGGTTAGTTAATTTATGACAAGGCTAACAGTCCAGTTACTGCACCAGTCACATGCGAATGGCTTCTCCCCTGTGTGGGTTCTAATTTGCCTTGAAAGATGTCTGGGATTGTTCAAACCATAACAACACCAGCTATGCAACTACAAGACAGTGTTCATACTTCTACTTGTCTTGTAGTTGCATAGGCGGCATTGGTAAGGTTTATCTCCTGTGTGCATTCTCATGTCCCTTGAACGAAGTCCAGGGTGAACAGCATTGCGTTGTAGCTTGAATGAATGTACCACTTCTTGGATTGCCGTGGATTCTTAGTGTGAACCTCGAGTTGCCAGATGAAGTGAAGATTCGAAAAGTGATGAATTGGTTCAGCCTGCTTGGCTATCCACAAAAACTGTCTCTTAGGAACCCTATTGCCCAGTGATAAACAGAGACACCACCATAACATAAGAAACATAACTGCTCACATAAGGAAGTATCAAACAATTTTCATCAACAAAATACATGAGTTGGAACAACATCGAGTCCTGACAAGGTGAGCCTGGACTGGAAGGTCGGTCCATTGACCTCATAAACCAGGACACTTTTATTTATAGGTGATACAAAAAAACTAATCTTCAAATACTGAACCGTTCAAATAACGAATTAAGATTCGAGATTCAGATAAATAAGAGATTTTGAGATTTACCCTTTTTCTCGATTTTTTCTCCGCCTGATCTCTTCAGAGAAGACTTGAAACTCGAGAGACTGCTATATCACGAATGGGCCACTGTGTGGAGGTAGCTAAATCACCAATTTCTTCATTATTTGAGCGACTTCTTCATTATTCGAACTCAAGCGAAAAGCTTTTCACAAACAATGCACCAACATGTGAACAGGTTAGTTAATTTATGACAAGGTTAACAGTCCAGTTACTGCACCAGTCACATGCGAATGGCTTCTCCCCTGTGTGGGTTCTAATTTGCCTTGAAAGATGTCTGGGATTGTTCAAACCATAACAACACCAGCTATGCAACTACAAGACAGTGTTCATACTTCTACTTGTCTTGTAGTTGCATAGGCGGCATTGGTAAGGTTTATCTCCTGTGTGCATTCTCATGTCCCTTGAACGAAGTCCAGGGTGAACAGCATTGCGTTGTAGCTTGAATGAATGTACCACTTCTTGGATTGCCGTGGATTCTTAGTGTGAACCTCGAGTTGCCAGATGAAGTGAAGATTCGAAAAGTGATGAATTGGTTCAGCCTGCTTGGCTATCCACAAAAACTGTCTCTTAGGAACCCTATTGCCCAGTGATAAACAGAGACACCACCATAACATAAGAAACATAACTGCTCACATAAGGAAGTATCAAACAATTTTCATCAACAAAATACATGAGTTGGAACAACATCGAGTCCTGACAAGGTGAGCCTGGACTGGAAGGTCGGTCCATTGACCTCATAAACCAGGACACTTTTATTTATAGGTGATACAAAAAAACTAATCTTCAAATACTGAACCGTTCAAATAACGAATTAAGATTCGAGATTCAGATAAATAAGAGATTTTGAGATTTACCCTTTTTCTCGATTTTTTCTCCGCCTGATCTCTTCAGAGAAGACTTGAAACTCGAGAGACTGCTATATCACGAATGGGCCACTGTGTGAAGGTAGCTAAATCACCAATTTCTTCATTATTTGAGCGACTTCTTCATTATTCGAACTCAAGCGAAAAGCTTTTCACAAACAATGCACCAACATGTGAACAGGTTAGTTAATTTATGACAAGGTTAACAGTCCAGTTACTGCACCAGTCACATGCGAATGGCTTCTCCCCTGTGTGGGTTCTAATTTGCCTTGAAAGATGTCTGGGATTGTTCAAACCATAACAACACCAGCTATGCAACTACAAGACAGTGTTCATACTTCTACTTGTCTTGTAGTTGCATAGGCGGCATTGGTAAGGTTTATCTCCTGTGTGCATTCTCATGTCCCTTGAACGAAGTCCAGGGTGAACAGCATTGCGTTGTAGCTGGATTCTTAGTGTCAACCACCACTCACTCAATTCACGCACACAATTTAAAAACTCTGCAAATTCTTGACACAACGGTTTATTATCTTCTCTCACCCTAATCCAATTAACGAACTGTTAGATGAAACTCTAGCTCATCATCCAAATTAAATTTAAAATACCATACGAATTTATTTCATATCATATCATACTGTACTATGTAATTTTCAGTTCACGTTTGAATGACCTGGAAAATTACGAATTTTTTAAGACCAATTGGATTTTTTTACGACCAGCTGTTCGTTCACAGTGAGCGCGCAAAGGTTTAGGAGAAACACTAAACTTCGCGTCTAAAACGGCCGTTAGGTCGGTGAACACCCGTACGGTGTACGGCGGACGGACGGATTTTTTTTAATTCGATTTTCTGAATCTACGTATCTTGAAACGTAAATCAACAAATTTTGAGGGGGGGGGGGGTTAAAAAAATTTTTCTTTGGGCGAATCCAATGGTTCATTATAGAAGTTAGATTGCCCCAATCTAACATATAATTATCACAGAGCGTTAACACCAAACTAGTATCACATATATCTAATCTACTGTGGCGAGTACTTGTATGAATTTCCTCCCTCCGCTAATCCTAACCTATGCTAAGCTAATCTAATCTAATCTAAGCTAAGCTAAAAGACCCCAGTACTCAGTACATCGGTTGGTTAATTTTAATCGTTGATTTATTGTAGATTTTAACTTTTTTTCACGCGTATAATATTTATAAAAATAACTCTGAACCCAACTGTGATCATGTAATGGATACGAGGAATTCGTGACACCTTTACAGGCGTTTTGACGCGCCACAATTCAATTGATACTTTGTTACACGTTGGTGCGTTGAATATTCGGAAGATATGAAACAGACTGAAGTATTTTACCATTTCCTGTCTTCGTCCGCAACACTATGGGATGGTGATTTTCCAGTTTTTTTGTGTAGTTCATTTGGTTTTTCCTTTGCAAAGTTCTCCAACTATTAGACGACAATAGAGTGCGTTCATTGTCCGGCGCGTCTCGTTCGGGAAGTGTCCAGAACTCCGAGCGGTGGTCATGAAAACGGACCCCGGATTTTCCTCATGCAGCGAAGATGAAAAGGCGTCTTTTGATTCGCGAATCTCAAAGGAGTTGACATCGCCGACGTGTCTGATCGTTTCGAGCGTATTCGCACGACTCGTCCACCTCGCGGAGTATCGCTTTCTCTGTTCCCCATCACGAGCGACATCCGCCTTGCGGTTTGTGTCGCGAGCCCGAGAATTTGATACGACGCCGAGCTTGAGACGAGCGATGTCGGTAAGTGGGACATTATTTCATCTTGATATCAAAGGCCGTTCAACTCATTGACCTTCTTAGATCTCATCCAGTTCTTAGGATAATGATGGCCGTCCAGCCCCACGCCGATCGTTCCAACTTCCATTACACGATGAATCTTCACCATCTCACTCAATTCATTGACGATTCGGCGCCTTGATGTCTCCATACTGGAGGAGTGACGTAAAGCGAAAAATATGAAACAAAAGGTACTGGCGAAATGGAAAAACTGAACACAAGTAGAGAGGGAGTGGGCGGCCGTACATTTTTGAACGTTACAAGTACCTAACCGCCGAGTAAAATACATACCGTCGAACTATCATGCGGAAGCGGCTGCAATAATTCAGGCTCAGAGACGAAGGCAATCAAGCAGCATAGTTGCAGGGGTATACGTTAAACCATCTCAGGGTGAATTACTTTACCCTGACCGCTGGAACAGATTATTAGCGTACCCTACTTAGAATCTTTAGCACTTTCCAGAAGGCAGCTAGGTGAAGGAAGGACACGCACAACGTCAACCCTACTTCAATATTATTTATTTAAATAGCAAATACTTATGCAATTACAAAATAGATGAGACTGAATTTAATGGGGAAAGAGATGGGTTCTTGAAGATATGAGTACTTGAAGAGATGAATTCTTGAAGGGTTGAAATGTTGGCTTATTGGGGAGAGATTGGAAAATCTCCTACCTTAACTCCTCCTGGCTGTCTGGCGAGGTTCCAAGATGCAGCAGCTTGAAGATCGGTTGGCTAGGCCGTCAGCTGAACCAGGTAGCTGTGAGTGAATGCTACTGGTGTCCAGTCCCAGAGGTTGATCGGTCTCCTGGGCAGATTCTTCCTTTCCTCGAGCTCCAGCAGGGATAGAGCGTGCTTCGGATCGGAGTAGAATGGGCGAAAAATGCACGTTCTACTGGTTTTGATGAGCGACAGAAATTGTACGGTCTTGCGCAGAAGGCTCATCCAGAGAAGATTTTCTTGAAGGGGGAAATTCTTCGAGAGTCATCGTTTTCCGCGGGAGGCGTCGCGCTCTCGCCGTTCCCCACGCGAGGCGTTCTTGAAGAGTTTTAATATTTTTTGACTTGAGTAATATAGTAGTAATCCATCCATACATTTGGCGGTATGGTGGGTGCCCTACAATAGTACTACGTTATTTGTTCAATGTATGGTGCTATTTGACGTTATTTGTTGAACTACTCAATGTATGGCGCTTCCAACAGCCTAAACGTAAAATTGCTGTGAATTATTATCGTGGACCGAAATAGGCATTAAAATAGGAAGTTCTACCCAACGATTACCCGTTACCAACATTTGCTTTGGTGAACAAGCTACTCCAAAGCGCCACAAAGCTGATTCTATAAAAGTATTCAGTCCTTGATACCAAACCGACCATGGTTCAATGGAAACAAATTGTTTTGGTTGAACCATCAGACGATTAAGAAGCATACCATTACAGCATCAACAACCTGTGACAGATGTGAAAATGCCAACGGGAATTTAGATCTTTAGTGATCGAAGAGAAGAAATGTTCGTCAACATCGCACAAGAACATGGACAATCCTTTTAATTACACGTCAATTATGTTGAAAGAAGTTTTTAGTTTCGTAAAAGAATATAATTTAATCGTTCGAGTATTACAACTAAGTGCGAGTGTACGAGTATAAGAAATTAATGAAAATTGAACAAAAGAACTAGTATCAGTGGCTGATTTGACTTAGTGTCCCATATTGAAATAATTAACTGAAAATCACCGACAAAAGCAGGCCTATTTCAGTATACTCGTATGTGATATGGGATTTCCGCCAGGCCGGTCGAATTTCAAATCCACAGTCATGCAGCATGACTATAAGATCGAATTTTAATACAAATAACTGGTTTTATGTAAAATGTGATGTTTAAAATGAGGTGTCACAAAATAAAGGATGAAGATGAGCATTTTAGCAAACAATACGAGGGTGAGATTTAAGTTTTTATAGGGAAACGAATGAACAAATGGTACATTCCTGATTTCTCCACAACGAGACGTGAGAAAATCGTTTAGTTTTGGACAACTGAACTCCTTGAAATTTACTGAATATTCTTCCCAAGCTCTTAATGAGAATTTGTCCAACTTTGAGCATGCTAAGTGCACTATAATAGCATCCCACTTATCAACGGGTTGTTGAAGCGATTCAAGGACCGTAAGGTTTTATTTAAAGCAATGGTTGGAAGCACGTAGATACTTTGAGTTTGAATGTTCTACTTTCGGTAAAATGAATAAGGTCGTTATGTGAGTTTGAATTAACTTTACTATTGTCATAGCGAGCACAGAGTAAGTCCCAGGCTTTTTTGGGTAATTTTCAATTGAGTTGAATAAAATTATTTTATTTTATTTATTTTATTTCTATGTATTTATTATTTTCTTTATTTTAAATAATTTTATTTTCACGTTTGATTTCCTCAAAACGTTCGGCGTCGTTGTCTGATGGATCGTATTTAGACCAGAGTGTGTTGAATGTCTCTAATCTAGCCGCTACATCGCTGATATTTCCCATGATGGGGTTGAAATCATTCGCTAATTCGGAAATAGCCTTAATGCGACCACGCTTCGCCACGAGGTTTCGACTCTCAGGTTCGGGTAACACCATATTGAGTGTTGGTTTGTTTGTGTCACACAGGAGTTAATTCGGAATGGACTCACCAAGAATATGCGTAAAATTCTAGCTCGAAGGACCGAAAATGTATGTTTGAGCTGAAATGGGTGCTCTGAATGAAAACACACTTGTATGAGTAAAACAAAATGAAATTCTTATGAAAAACTTGGGTGCACAGTGTGCACAGCACACGTTGCCCGTTTGAGAGTGAACGAAAGACTGGTCGAGAAGGGACCAGGAGGGGAGGTGTAAGACCGAGGAAGGGGGGGCGTGGCCTATTTGGTAAACATCAAAATCCAACTATTGTCTATTTAACTTAAAATCTAACACACAGGTTGGAACCATCGATGTGTATACATCGAGGTATACACATCGATGGTTGGAACTTGCCCTAGAGGAAGGGTGTGAGAACAGTTGGAGGATTCAAGCAAAACTCAACACGTCCACTTTTCAAAAATTTCCGGGAGAAGCAAAAAACTTGCTCTGCGGCAACCTGATGTTCTGGTTAATCTGATATGGGGGATTAACAATCAGTAAGCAAGTGCGAATCATGTCCCTGGATGCAGAACTCCCAACATAATGTATAACCAATTTATTGGCATAAATGTTTTGGACATGATAAGTTTTGTGAAACACACATGGACATGTTGAGTTTTGTGAAAATCACTAGCCTCTATAGGGGTGGAACGACGTGAAGCCTCGTGATATTCAAACAAGAGAATAAAGTAGACGAATTTAGTGCAAGAGAAATGAAGAACCGTACGCTCAAGTAAAACCTGAATTTATTTATTGATATGGATGAAAAGAAAAAAAAATGAACAAAATGGTAGCAAGAAACCTAAAATAAAAAAATTCTTGAGATTTTAATATGAACTTTTCAAAACAAAAACGAAAAATATTATTTTTTTTTTCAATTCAAAGGACTTATCAATAACATTAAAAATATTATATTTTTATTAAATCAAAAAATATTACCTTTTTATTAATTCAAAAAAATTAAATATGTGCTCCAGCGTCCTCCTCGACCATGCAGTCACAGTCAGACTCTTCTGGTATGGGCTCGTCAAGAGGGTCATCTCCACGAAGTATGTCGCCAAGTTACGTTTTTCAGCCATAATTTCAAGTTTTTTAGACTGGCCAATCGACGAACTTGCTATTTTGCAGTCCAAACGAGTGCAGGTAGCACAGGAATCAGTGGCGGGAGAAGCGAACCCGATATTAAAGTCTCTAACGAAAATTCGGTAAAAGGACGAAAGGCTGACCTTCCTGTCAGGGGGTGCTTCTTGGTATATTTTGTGCAGCCTTCTAACGCTTAGTTCTGACGTTTGATACACCTGCTTACTTTTATTTCTCCCGTAATGTGACTCCTCACACCGCAGATTAACGATAAAATTCTTCTGTTCCTAGAGGTACAGCTGCTTCCCCCTGCACCCCCCATTCAGCGCACCGCCTTGTAAACCCGTCTCAGTTTCAAAGTGATCCGTTTCCACTGTGAAAGTATATGAATATGACGCACCTCGAGGGGGAGTACGCTAAAGTCGAGTCTAGTTTCTATTTCTAGTTACTTCAGTTCATTTCCGCTTAAAAATTATTAAAAATTAATTAAACCACATTTGGGCGCAACGTTTATAGGCCACAGGCTAAAATTCTCGTGCCGGATTATAGGGCGTTCTATGTATGAGCGTTTGAAAAAAGTTGAAATTTCTACGATTTGACCAATGTTCCTTTTCAAGTTCATTTTGCACCCGTTTTTGTGATTTAGAAAAAAATCATTTTTCAATAGAGGGATAGGAAATTTTGTGTTCTTTCCAACGGTGTAATCAGATTTGAATTTTGATAATTTTGATTTAGAACTATGGTGACCAACTAGGGGAAAGTACGAAGAATATTCAAGTCAACAAAGGATACTAATTGCTCAAAATCGGAAATGCGTTACATCAATTGTGGATAAGAAAGATCATGATAAAGCATGAAACGCTGGAGGGAAAGAAAACGACAACAGACAATCCGCGATCGCTTATACCTATAATGTATATAACGGAACTATTGTGACAAAAACCACAAAAAATAAAATTTTCCATGATAATTTATGGAAAAGTGTACTTGTGTACTTGTGTACCCTGAGAAGTGTACTTATTGAGAAAAATCTCCCGTAGTCCATCTTTTTAAAAAAGATTGCATCGTAACTACAGTGACCAAAAAATTGTGTATTATTTTGTATAAGATTTAAAAGTGAACAAACTCGTGGCTCTTACATAGAACCTTATTTTAGACACCTTCAACTATATCTACAGCAACTCTCTTGCTATAAAATGATATATAGATAATAATAGATTATAAATAGATCAAGATTTAATTTCGACTGCTACACCACCTCAGCGTTTTTTTCTCTACGACGGATACAGCGTTTCCATAATTTTGGAGTGAGGGGAGACCCGTTTCAATCCTTCTCCCGATTTTTAGATAATTCCCAACCATTCAGGCGGTTGACGTTCTCAAGCGAAATTCAATGGAAAGACCTGATAATAGTTGTTGACATGTCCGTAATAACGCTTTGTCTGCACCAAACCGAGCGGATCATTGAGACAACTCGATGAAACAATGACGGCCATAGAGTGGAAAAAGAAGCGAAGAGATGGCCAATGAATCCGGAATAATGAGGAGGCCCCAAAGGCTTCCGTTCGCGACGAACAACAAAAGCCGTTCAGCTGACGTGTGGTGTCTTTGAGGCAAACGACCTGAACCCCAGAAGTCTGGGGGAGGTGTTATTGTAGTCTTCGGCTTTCGAGATGGAGGTGGGAAAGGCGAACGGTATAAAGGGTAGAGAAAGAACTGACGAGAATGGAAAAATGTACCTGAACGGGTGGACAA